>CM059194.1:69394595-69734595 GCA_030323885.1 Branchipolynoe longqiensis | reverse complement strand
CTCAGTATGTTGAGGGCAACTGGATCGTGCCATCCGTGGGGGAGCTTCCCGTCCGCTATCCAGGTGAAGATGGCCTCGGAATAAAGGCGGACGGTAGGCCACGGATGTACTAGGTTGTCCCTCATCACGGTGAGGTGGTGGTGGTGGAGGCCCTGGACGGAGTGGGCGGGGAAGGCTGGATGGCTGGCCAGGGTGAGGAGGGCGAGGTTGTACTCGTCCTTGGTCGCCTCGCCCCTCCTCACCGGTTTTCGCTCAGGGCCCCTCTCCACGAGGTCCGAGGGGAAGATGTAGTCAGTCAGCACACCTCGGCGCCTGACGGTGTGGTGCGCCTAGGCGGAGGCCAGGATCTCACGGACGGTGTCGGCCGCGGATGCTGGGGTGTGCTCGAGCCCCTCCTGGAGGTATGCGGGGGGCGGAGCGGGGGCAGCTTGAGCGGTGAGGCGGCCGTAGCGTTCGTATTGGGGGTGCACCGCCCCCGGCAGGGTCGCTTGAGGTGGCGGCGGGGGACGGGCCCCCGCCGCGGCGCGCGCCCGAGGTGCTGGGGCGGCTGGCGTGATGTAGGCGGCCTGCCGCCTCGACGCAGGCGGGGGGCTGTCGGGTGCCCCCTGGGCGCCCCCCGACTCGAGGGCGTCCATGCAGGTGGTGAGGCGGTGGAGGACCTCGAGGATCGCGGCCGTCTCGATGCCCGAGGCGCGGTCCGAAGGCGCCGAGGGAGGCGCCGGGGTCGTAGACGGTGAAGAGCCTCCCGGCGAGCTCGAGGAGGGCCCTGGGTGGCCATGAGGGTTGCGCGGGAGCTCTTGCGGCACTTCCCCTTTCCGTGTCCGGGCATGCTCGGCGGTCCGAGGAGATGCAGCGGTCCGAGGTGAAGCAGTCGTGGTGGAGAGCCAAAGTAGGAAAAAGGCAGAGCGCGGAGGAGGGCTGGAAGGCGAGTGGCTGAGGGAGGCCGGCGGGCGGCCTTATAAGGGAGGGCAGGAGGGCGGTGGGAGGTTAGGTGCGAAAGCAGCGGGCCGGGGGAGGGGGAGGAAAGAGGGGTGAGAGGCGGACGTCGCGCGAGGTGCGAATGCTGCGCGACGACCGGGAAGGCGGGGGGAGGGTCTCTTCCTCTCCATGCATCAAGCGCAATGCTCGCATTACGACCAATTTATTTTTGATTATGCATGTACATGTACACATACTTTTAAAGCTATATGTATATATGTATATATGCACATACATATGTATGTATTATATATAATATATAAATAATATTGCAATATCAGGTGAAGAATAACTTACCAGTGTTCCTAAATGTAAGGATGACTGTGCCAGATCCTTCACAATGGTAATCCATTTGCAAGTAACAAGTTGACTGTTGTGTAGTGTGTGCCTTCAGAAATATGTGTGTGCAGTGCACTGTGGCACACACCCTTATAAACCAAATCCAATCCACTCTCACACCTATTCAAAGGGCATAAGCTCTGACACATTCACACTCAGTGAGCTCAGCTGTCAGTGGAGGTGCAGCCCAGAGAACCATTGGCAACCTGAGCTGTGAAAGCTTTGCTTGGCAGTTTTTGGTTAAAATCTGAGTGTTAAGGTGTCAGAGCGCAGGCCCCTTGCAATAAGTCTGAGAGTGAAACAGACTACACATTGGTTAACTTACCAGTGACAAATGGAGGACCACTCTACAATATGTGATACAGTCATCTCTAAATACAGTATGTATTCACATATATATACATATATATATTATGTATATATATAATTATGTAGTCACATATATAGGTCTCCATATGTATATATGTATACATATATGTAGATGTGAATGCGTGTGTATATAGACATATATACACATAGGTGCATATGTAATATGTATATATGTATATACACATATGTATATGTATATTTATATGTATACACATATGTATGTGTATATGTATATTTATATCTATATATATATATTATATGTATATATACATGTGTATGTAAATCTAAAAATAATGCCAATAATGATTAAAATAATACGGTAATAATAATGACAAGAATAATGATAATAACAATGATAATAATGATAATAACGATGATAATAATAACAAATATATAATGATAAAACCTGACTTTACCCGACCTGACTTTACCCGACTCTACTTTACCCGACTACTTTACCTGACTCTCCTTTGCCTGACTCTCCCTTGCCCGACCTGACTTTACCAGACATGACTTTACCGGACCCAACTTTACCGGACCCAACTTTACCAGACCCGACTCTACCGGACCCGACTTTACCGGACCTGACTTTACTGGACCCGACTTTATCAGACCCGACTTTACCAGACCCGACTTTAGCCGACCCGACTTTAGCCGACACAACTTTACCCATCCCGAATTTACCCAACCCGACTTTACCCGATCCGGCTTTAGCTGACCCGACGTTGCTTGACCCGACCCTCCTTGAACCGACCCATCTTGAACCGACACAAGTTGAACTGACCCGAGTACACCTGACCCGACCTGACCCGACCCGACTTTAACCGACCCGGCTTCACCCGACCTGACTTCACCCGACCCGACTTCACCCGACACAAGCCGACTTCACCCTCACCGACTTTACCCGACCTGACTTGACCTGCCCGACTTCACCCGAACCGACTTGATCCGACCCGACTTGACCTGACCTGAGTTGACCCGATGGGTAAAGTCAGGTCAGGTAATGTCAGGTTGGGTAATGTCAGGTCGGGTAAAGTCAGGTCGGGTAAAGTCAGGTCGGGTAAAGTCAGGTCGTGTAAAGTCAGGTCGGGTAAAGTCGTGTCAGGTAAAGTCGAGTCGGACAAAGTTGTGTCAATTGAAGTACATGCCTACTTTTTGTGCTGGGGGGTCAGTAAACAAACAAACAAACGAACAACTTTACCGGACCCGACTTTACCGGACCGACTTTACCGGACCCGACTTTACCGGACCCAACTATACCGGACCCGACTTTACCAGACCCGACTTTACGGACCCAACATTACCGGACCCGACTTTACCACACCTGACTTTAACCGACCCGACTTTAGCCGACCCGACTTTAGCCGACACAACTTTACCCGACCCACCTTTACCCGATCCGGCTTTTGTCAGGTCAGGCAAAGTCATGTCGGGCAAAGTAAGGTCAGCCAAATTCAGGTCGGGTAACATCAAGTCGGGTAAAGTCAAGTCGGGTAAAGTAGAGTCAGGGAAAGTAGAGTCGGGTAAAGTAGAGTCTGGTAAAGTAGAGTCGGTTAAAGTAGAGTTGGGGAAAGTTGACTTTGAGTAAGAGTGTATTGCACATGTAATATGCAATGTATCTGGACACTTTGATTATTGTTTTTTATGTATATACAGTATAACCATTTATCCTATAAAAAAAGTCGCTGTACATATGGTCACACTGCACACTTGAGGCAGAAGCTGACTGGCTTTGCCGGAGAGCCGTGTGGAGTGTCTGATAATTTAACTGATGAGACCACAACCGAAGCTGATAACACGACTTGAAGCATGAGCTGAGTGAACACTGACCACACCAGGCAAAGGTGACGTAACACTTACATAACGTACTGTAATGACCCACCTGTCGTTACTGACATTCACTGACGGAAAATATTCATTATTTTCTATGCACCTTTCTTGCTAAAAGATTATTGTAGTACACAGTAGTTATTTTGTCACAGGAAACCGTCGCATGGCCGGTGACTTATTCTGTTGTTCCACCGTCACATTAAGAGGAATGGCATTGAAATAGTACCCGAGTGGTGGGACGGGAAACACTCTGTTCACATGAGAACTGGAGGCAAAGTATCTAGGAACACTGCAGTCTTCAATTGGATACTGAAATTGGACGAGTCTGGTGGTCAGTGAAAGTAGATGCGGTGCGGTGTAACTGTCGCCAACCTCGACGTTCAGTACACAGTTGGCTCAGCGCCTCGTATTTGGTTGATTTGGCGATGTGATACCTTAGGGTAACCCAGAGAGGCTTGAATCAATGTCACCCACTCTCCTTTGTAGTTCGGGTAAACAAGGTAGGCCTTATAGTCACCAGTGTGTCTACCCCCACTCTCCCTCCCACACCTCACTGACACAGCTCACTACCACAGTTCAGTGACACCTCACTGCCACAACTCACTGCGACACCTCACTGCCGCACCTCACTACCACACGTCACTGATACACCTCACTGCCACGGCTCACTGACACCTCACTGACACAGCTCACTACCGCATCTCACTGACATACCTCACTGCCGCGGCTCACTGACACCTCACTGCCACACCTTACTACCACACCTCACTGCCACACCTAATACCATTTCTCACTGATATTCCTCACTGCCACGGCTCACTGACACCTCACTGACACACCTTAGTACCACACCTCACTGACACAGCTCACTGCCACGGTTCACTGACATCCCACTGCCACAGCTCCCTGAAGCCTCACTGACACAGCTCACTGCCAAGGTTCACTGACACCCCACTGACACAGATCACTGACACTTCACTGCCACACCTCACAACCACACCTCACAACCACACCTCACAACCACACTAACCTCAATCACCTCATAACGTACTCACACACCTCAGGGAAACCTTACTTAAGGATCTCACTCACACTCACACCTCATTCCCACACCTCATCCACACATATCACCTACACACCTCACCCATTATCCACACCTCACTTTCCTACCTCGATCACCTCACACGCACACCTCACACACTTCACACACACTTCACACAGGCTCACTCAAACACTCCATATGTATGCCTCATTTACGCGTACCCACCTCCGTCACCACACCACACCCCATCACCCACCACACCCACCTCACCCACACCCACCTCACCCACGCTGCGCCCTCCTCTCGTATGAATAATATTGTCACTCTGCCCCACGGGCCCACGCCGTCCCGGGCACCGTCGTGGTATACACCGCCATATATCACACAATCACACCGCTATGCATGCTGGGATCCCCGATGGCTATCAAGATGCCGTCCTGGTTGACGTGCACACATCGCCTTACAGGAACCGGGATCATTTTATCCTAAGGAACTTACGGCCCGTAATGAGTTCTTTTAGCGCGTCTAATTAGATGCCGGCACAGGCTGGGCTTTGTGAGAATACAACCAATAATCTGCCTTTGTCGTCAATGGCCCCATAAGCTGTGGAGGCCGATGACTCGTATAGAACGGTGAGATGCAGTAATAATGGTGTATTGCACGTATGTAATAATCTACACGCACAGGCTGTGTCAACACTGGAGCATGCTAGCAGGGTAGGGCTAGGGGACCAGACAGAATAACACTCCCCTTTAGAGACAACCTCCAAATGAAATATATATATATATACATTGTATATACAATAGTGTAGTCAGACTTCAGTACACTACTAGTACTAGGTGGCTACTACATTACTATTGCAGCTGTCCTGATAACAAACATAACAAGAAATCCTTTCCAGGTTGTCAACACCCAAAGTGCCTTCAAACTTACTGGACGTGGTGGCCAAAATGGTAGAGCGCCGAAGTGTGCCACATGATGGGATACCACATTGACGGTTAGTTTCATTGGTTAAGACTATGATGTTCTGTAATATAGGTCACATGTGGGAATGCGTGTATAAGTTGAGTACCCATTGGTAGTACATGTGTAACAGATAGTGTTAGGCAGTAGATAATCCATCTAGATTTGGATGCACGACATGGGGGGGGGGGGGCAGAAGAAGGAGTGTAGGGGGTCCTGACGTTGCCGTGATTGGCAGTGTGGGGTTGTGGAGGGAGGCGAGTCAAAGTCAGACTCAGAGCAGGGTGAGGTGGTTCTCATCAATCGGAGAGACGAAGGGCCTCTCCAGTGAGGTAGATTCTGAGCAGCCTGAGCGCTGTTGTATTGCCTATGGCTAGGCTCTTTTAGTAGGTACTCCAAAGTCGGCGTATATGGTGTCCGCAGCGCGAAATTTGACCTATTTTAACCGTTTTAAAAAGGCTTGAATCTCCACTAATTCTGTTTGGTTTGAAATAAAAATTATATAAAATTAAAGCTTGTTCTTTTGCCTTTTAGGGTGTCTGATTTTTAATCATCATTATGAAATAAATCACAGTCAATGGACACTTGTTGGCGGGTACCATCGGCAGCTCTGAGCATACTCGCCGATTTTGTTTTCATCCAGTCTGAGCTACTCCCTTCCCTAAACTTGATGGCTTGGTGAGTACATTGACCTGAGCTAAAAATAACCACCAATAAAAGATAGAGAAGAATCTAGGCTTCATTAGCATATCAAGCATGAGTGTTTCTGAGTGGGAAATTTGATTGAACTGAAGGAGTGAAAACATTAAGACATTAATCCTCCTTGAAAATTGATCAGGATCGTTTTGAAAATTATATCATCAGAAAGCTTAAGTCTTCCTCTACCTAACCAGAACAATATTTGGTTGAGATTTATATCATGTGCATCAAGGTTGGTCTGAGAAGTGACTGCTGCAAGAATTTGGCTATTGTCAGCTCGCGATGCTTAAAAGTGAATGTTGTCTTTCTTTCTCTGATCAGTTAGAAAATGATGTCATCATGTAGAGCTTTTAATTCTGGTTATTTTGGTATAAAGAGTGCAGTGATCAGACAATTAGAATGAGAGTTATGCTATTTTTCTTAATTTTATTGTCAGCTCGCGATGCCTAAAATTGAATGTTGTCTTTCTTTCTCTGACCAGTTAGAAAATGATGTCATCATGTAGAGCTTTTGATTCTGGTTATGTTGGTATAAAAATTGCTGTGATAGGACAATTAGAATGGGAGTTATGCTATTTTTCTATATTTTACTGAATATATTATTGGTGGTTGCTGGAAATTAAGGAATTTAGCAAGTTTGGCATGAAATTTCAGAAAGAATACTAACAGTGATGGTCTGTAAAAAATTGAGCTTCTTATTTGTACTATCGAGAATGAGATTCTTTAATATTGGACTGATCATATGCAAAATAGCTTCCAGGTGGGACCCTAAAATCCAAGATTTGGCTAATTTGGAAATGTGCACAAATCGGGGCAAAAAAATCAATCTTTAAACACTCATAACTTTGCAGCTATTCAATCGATCTAAATGATTTTTATATCATTGAGATCCAATTTAAAAGATCTGTACAGATATGTAAGATGTAATACTGACCTGTTGAAAATAGAAATCACTTTGGAGTACCTACTTTTAGGGTCAACAGTATATACTTCGTGATAAACTTTAATACAGAAATTACATCAAATTAGAAACTGAATTCAAAGTAAGACAGTAGACTGAAAGATAAAAGCTTCTCTTCATTTGAAACCAAGCAAATGGCTGTAACCTCGATCACCACGCCTTAATAAGCTCAAGCTTCCTCCCACCATCACCAACACTCACTCTCTGACAACCTTCAAACATCTTTTGCATTTCCTCATAACAACCGGGCAAACCAGTATACAACTTCAATTATCACGGGAGGGAATTCCATGTAGTAAATGCGGTATCGCATCTTCCATTAAAACTCACTTCGATAATGAATTGGAATTTCCCCAACTTAATTCACAAATTAAAAGATATAATATATATATTATTCAAAATATAGTTTAGATGCTATTTTCAACAAATACTACATATCATTTTCAAGAGTCTATATCGCTGTCAGTACCAGGTTAATGTCAACCACTAATAATTGTTAAAATAATTAATATTCAGGTCTGCGGCTGCTTTACTAATACTGCCATCGTCTAATGCCATCACCGGGTTAATGAACTTCTAGTACATCTGCCTCTGTTTATCTAAGATGATGTACTTGGCTGCGTCTCCACGCTTCCGCCAAATGACACGGCAGAGGGCGCCCTGCCCGGGTTGGACTGGCTTACTTTAAACCAGGCCCCGGCTACCAGGAAGCTCGATGAAGGATTGTCGTCGCTAGGCTAATGATGGAATTAAGTTGGAACAAGTTGTCGAAGCGAGTAGCTAGTCATGCAATACCCGCACTATTGCGGGATATTAATTAGCCCCACACGCCGGGTTGATATCCAAGGCGGAGGGCTGTGTAACTGAAGTTGGTGCGGCCTCCCAATGCAATGAATCAGGCTGCTTTTTATCTATTTTCACCCACGCCTCAATTGATCGATGTGGCGACATTGTGTTCTAGTGATGATGATCAATTCTGGATGATAATATCTCACACACATCGGGTATCAATGTTTGTAGTTTCCGAATCAGTGGTTTCCCCATCTTTTACCGCAGCCATTACATAATTAAAAAGATATGTGTGACATTTTAAATAACACATTCTGATGGATTTATTATTAAGATCCCATCGTAGTTGTTTAAGTTTGCTTTTGCATTCAGCAATCATTGCCATTTCCGATTAGCCATTGAAACCACAAATTGTGTTATTTATTTCCTCTCTCATCCAGGCAATAAAATTGATCTTTATCAAAACACCAGCACCTAGGCCTGAGTTCAGATTAATGGCACTAGCGATTAGCGACCGGCGACCGGCGATGATCATCACGCACATCGGTGAGTGTGCGGGCATCACCAGTGGGTGCGTCTTTAACTTCGAGCCGCATGGTATTTACTGCTGAGTGCAGGGCTCATTGGCGCTCACCTTGTGCATTAGGTAATCACCTCCTGTTTTAGGGCGCCGTCTGGTGGTCTGGATATGAAAGCCTCTGCCTCCTCTTCAAACCCCTGGTGTCTGGCCTGCTTCAGTCAGCGTCCAGCGGTCAGTAGGGTAGGGCCGCCTCACCCACCACCTCCGACATTGCCTCCGTCCCCTCCAGCCTCTTCTATCCCCTTTGCCCGCCCTGTCCCGCCACCCTCCGGTCTTCTCCCTCCACCTTGCCTCCCCTCCTCCAATCTCCCCTTCAGCCGCACTATCTTCCCATCATGAGATGAGATAGCACATGAGCTCAAGAGTGTTAAACGTACAAAGAATAGTTATAAAGAACCTCACGTTTGGCAAGCCTTTTCTGCCCAAGGATTTGAAAATTGGATACCCTAGTGTTAATGTGGATGTCTTCATCCCAAACCCACTTCGATGCTTCCAATGCCAGTAGTTTGGTCATGGCAAGGATAGATGCAAAAATGAAATCATCTGTTTTAAGTGTGGTCAAAAAGGTCATGACAACACCAGTTGTCAAAACAAGGCAAAATGTTCCAATTGCCTGGGTGACCATATGGCCATATCTAAAGACTGTCCTGTCTGGAAAAAAGAAAAGCTAATTCAGCAGATCAAGACTGAGAAGCGACTAAGCTACCCACAAGCTCAAAGGCTGACTGAGGTGAATACTCCCTCACCAATCACCAAGAGCTATGCTGCGGCAGCCAAAGCCTCCAACAGGACAATTGAATGTCAGACTGAACTGACGTGGTTGACTGGAGGGAAGCCCACTGCCTTCACTGCAGCCCCAAATCCGACGCCGGTTTCGATCAAAAGTAATAATAGTAATACTAGTATTGCGGTGCAGACGCTGGCCGAGCCGGCAATGCCCAAAACGAAGAAGAAGAATTTGTCGGACCGAGTTCCGAAGGGATCTTTGACCCCTATGGACAAAACGTCCAGGGGGTCATCGATCTCCAAAAACTTAACATCAAATAGATATCGGGCGCTGGCCGATATTGAGATGCCTGAGACTGTGGAAACCCGCAGTCGAAGTCTCTCCCTCAAACCAAAGGCAAGGGGGAGAACACCTGTCACTGCTCCAAAATGACAGTGACAGGTGCATCTCTTATTCAATGGAACTGCCAAGGTTTTAGGAGCAACATTGAAGAGTTGTCTCTTCTTTGTTGCAACCTCAATCCATTCGCTGTTTGCCAACAAGAAACTTATATAAAAGTCTCTGATAGTTGTAGTCTTAAAGGCTACACCGTTCATAACAAGCACGCACCAGATGGAGACCGAGCCGCTGGTGGCTCCTCCATCTTGGTCAGACGTGATGTGATGTGTACGCCAGTGGCGTTAGACACAACACTACAGGCTGTAGCTGTTCGTCTGACGCTGCATAAGACTGTAACTCTCTGTTCCATTTACATTCCTCCGAGCTCCGTTCTCACTTTACAAGAAGTGGACGCCCTTGTGGACCAGTTACCGTCCCCATATTTACTTATGGGTGACTTTAACGGCCACAACCCATTATGGGGGGGGACAATAGGAATGCTAAAGGCAAGAGAATTGAGGACCTTGTGGCCGCTCATGCTCTGTGTGTATTGAACGATGGTTCATACACATATTTGCATCTCGGCTACGGAACATATTCCGCCATCGATCTCAGCATTGTAAAACCAGAACTGGCGCTGGACTTTTCATGGAGGGTCTGGGATGGCCTCTGCGGGAGCGACCACTTCCCAATTATTCTTAATTGCGGGGGGGCATCTCCCATAGAGCGAGAGAGGAGCTGGCGGCTTTGTAAAGCCAACTGGCCCACCTTCCAGACCCTATGTTGCGAGGAGTTCACTCCAGACATCAGTGACATCGATGCCTTCACTGAGATGCTGAGATGGATCGCGGAGAAAACTGTTCCGAAGACCTTGGCAACTCCCAAGCGTTTGACGCCTCCATGGTTAGATGACGGCTGTAGGAGGGCTATTAAGGAACGAAAGAAAGCTCAGCGTAAATTCCACAGGAGACCGACTGCTGAAAATCTGGCGCTCTTTAAAATTCTGTGCGCTCGCGCTCGCAGAACAATCAAAGAAGCGCGGAGGCAGTGTTGGAGACAATTTGTTTCTAGCATCACCATGCACACGCCGTTGGGCAAAGTATGGACAATGATCAGAAGAATCAAACGAAGGGGAGGTGATTCTTCTGTAGTCCAGCACTTGAAACACAACGGCACCATTCTCACATCACTCGACGAAATAAATGAAGAATTGGCTCGCACCTTTGCTGGAAACTCGTCTTTGGCAAACTGCCTCCCGGGCTTTCGGGTGGTCAAGGAATGCCAAGAGCAAAAGCTCTTGGACTTTTCTTCTGATGGTGAGGAGCACTACAACTCCCCATTCAGTATGGGTGAGTTGAGGTGTTCTTTGGAAAGCTTGCATGACACAGCAGTTGGACCTGATGGAATTCATTATCAATTTTTGAAACATCTCCCTGAACATGCACTGAGACTGTTGTTTCAACTCTTCAACAACATCTGGGAGTCGGGTGTCGTCTCCGCCTCTTGGCGGGAGGCGACAGTAATACCGATTCCCAAACATGGTAAAGACCAGAGTGAAGTCCACAAGTATCGTCCCATAGCCCTTACAAGCTGCATCTGTAAAACCATGGAGCGCATGGTAAACAACCACCTCCTCTGGCTACTGGAGTCAGGACACCAGCTGTCCAACCTTCAATGTGGCTTCAGATGGGGCCGCAGCACCCTCAACCATTTGGTGAGCATCGAGACCTTCATAAGAGATGCTTTACTTAAGAAGGAGCACGTTGTGGCTGTCTTTTTCGACCTCGAAAAAGCCTATGACACAACGTGGCAGCATGGCATCATGGAGGATCTTCATGCGATTGGCCTTCGTGGCCACTTGCCAATTTTCATCAGGAACTTTCTAGCCTTCAGGCATTTCGTGTCCGTGTCAAGACTACCTATTCCCGCCTACACTCACATGAACTAGGAGTACCTCAAGGCAGCATACTGGCCGTGACCCTTTTCGGGGTCAAGGTCAATGGTATTGCTGCTGCTGTAAAGCAGGGGGTCTCCTGTAGTCTTTTCGTGGGGAACACTTTGTTTTATCTATTACACGTGGCTAACATGAATGTTCATAGAAGACAGCTACAACCAAGCATAAATGGGATCCATCGATGGTCAGTTCTGAACGGTTTCAAATTTTCCAAGACCAAAACAGTCTGCATGCACTTCTGCCTGCTGCATAGAATACATGCGGAACTGGAGCTGACCCTGGATGGGGATCCCATTAAAGTCATTGAGAAAACCAAATTTCTGGGCCTCATTCTCGACACAAAACTGTCTTTTGTGCCACATATAAAGTACCTGAAAAGAAGATGCCTGAAAGCGCTGGATATTCTGAGGGTGCTGTCCAGCTCAGAGTGGGGATTGGACAGAGATGTTCTGCTCTCCGGGTACAGAACCTTGGTTCGTTCATGAGTGGATTACGGCAGCATAGTATACGGTTCCGCAAGGAAATCATATATTGGGCTGCTAGACACGATCCACCACCAGGGACTGCGCCTGGCCCTTGGGGCCTTCCGCACCTCACCAGTTCAGAGCCTTTATGTCGAAGCCAATGAACCATCACTTAACAACAGGAGAATCAAACTGGCCATGCAATATGTAGTCAAGATAAAAACTAATGCATTGAATCCTGCACACAATTGTCTATTCGAGCAACATGACGAATCCAGGTATGAAGCCAGGCCAAATTACATCCGGCCACTGAGGCTCCGAATGAAACCTCATTTGGAGGCCTTGGGCGTGGATTTGGACGTGTTGGAGGATGCCAAAGTCCCAGAACATCCCCCGTGGTCGTTGAGAAAGCCATCGGTTATCCTCCGACTCACGGAACTGAGGAAATCTGGGACACATCCACTCGAGTACCAAGGACTGCATGCAGAGATTCAAGGCCAGTTTGCAGACCACCTCTCCATATACACTGATGGTTCGAAAGACCAAAGCCGGGTAGCTGCTGCAGCAGTCTGCCGACGGGAAAAATTTGGTGTACGTTTGCCCGATCAGAGCTCGATTTTCACTGCAGAGGCCCGAGCACTCCTTCTCGCTTTGGAGTGTATCGAGGTATCCAACCACACTAACTATGTTATATACAGTGATTCGTTCTCTTGCCTCCTGGCTGTTGCTGGACTGAAAACGAATCACCCTATTCTAGCAACGGTCATTTATAAAATGAACCAACTGACAACGGATGGGTATGATATCCACCTGTGCTGGGTGCCTGGCCATGCCGGCATACAAGGAAACGAACGAGGTGATCGGGCTGCGAAGAAGGCCCTGAACTGTGATCTTGAACCGTGTCTGATCCCTCACTCTGATCTGAAACCACTAATAGCCACCCACATAAAATCCAAATGGCAACATGAGTGGGATGAAAACATTAATAAACTTAAAGAAATTGAACCATCTGTGGGAAAGCCACCACAGACTCATGCGGGAGGTCGGCGGGACCAAGTGGTCCTTAGTCGCTGCCGTGTTGGCCACTCGTGGCTTACACATGCTTTTCTGCTCAAGGGGGAACCTCCCCGTGAATGTATTGGGTGTCAGTCCCCACTGACACTCAAACACATTTTACTAAGTTGCGTTGATTTTTTGGCCCTGCGCCAACGGTTCTACACTGCAGACAGTATGCATGACCTTTTTACTAAGGTAAAACAGGAAAACATTTTAGCCTTTTTGAGGGCAGCTGGACTGTACCACCTTATATAGTTTACTAAATGGATTCTATCAATTATTAATGAAACTTTTCTTTTTCTATGGGAATTTGTTTCCCTTGACCACAAATATATGATTGTGAGCTTTCTAATTTAATTAGTGTCTATTGGCACATAATTGATTGTCTGCTTTTACATGTAAAAGCGATGGTTTGAACAAAAAACAAACATTTCTCGCCGTGAATATGGCCTATGCTGCCGACACGGCGTAAAGCAACCACCAATCAATCAATCAATCTTCCCACCCTCCCGCCTCTTCTGTCCCCTCAGCCCGGCATCTCTCTCCCCTCGGCCTCCCGTATCTCACCATCCCGGCTCCTCCCCCCGCCCTGCCCCTCCCCCTCGCGCCTCTTCTGTCCCCACCGCCCGTCATGTTCCCCACCTTCCCGCCTCCTCCCTCCACCCCCTACCCCACTACACTCACTCCTACCTCCTGCTCCCCCCTCCTCCTACCGTCCACCTCCTCTACCCCCCTGCCTCCCAACCCCAACCCCATCCCATGGTCCCCCACCCTCCCCACCTCCTCTGCCCCCGCCCTCCCGTCCCCGCGCCCTGTGTACTCAGTACCCGCCCGCATGTCTCGGTACCCACGAATCAGCCGTTCCCGGCGCGGCCGTTTCCCGCTGGAATCCGTTCCCATTTAGACCAGGGCGTGGTCGGCACGGCCCGATCGCACTAACAATCCACCGAGCGTTGTATCAGCATCAGCTCCATTAGCAAACCCGGCCCACTAAGCACTCACACGCAGCTCTGCACTTTGAGGTGACTCCTTCGCTGCCAGTGGCTCAACCAATGAGATTCACAAGAGACTGCGCATGTCTGTCTTATTTCGGTGACTGTGGGCAGCTTCTGGTCTGTACCACGGCGTCCCGGGCTCGGTGTGCGCACGCACCCGGTGTGGTGGGGGAGGCGCTCCGCTGGGTCAGTGTGTATCGGGGAGGGGGAGGGGGGTGAAGAGGGAGGGGAGGGATGGGGAGGGAAGGGGAGGGACAAGGGGAGTGGAGAGGGAGAGGAGAGGTGGGGAGGGGGAGGGGAGGCAGAGGAGAGGGAAGGGAAGAGTAGGGGAGGCAGGAGAGGGATGGGAGGGGGAGGGGAGGCAGGGCAGGGAGAAGGGAACGGGGAGAGAAGGGATGGGAGGTGGAGGGGATAGGGAGATGGGGAGGGGGAGGATGAGGGGGAGCTGGAAGGAGAGGGCGGTAGTAGATAGGCCTGCGACCCGGCGGGGTCCCAGCGTGTTGACAAAGGTACGCCAGCCACTCCCCACGGTCGGGTGCACTCCCCGTTATGACGGCCGGGGCCGTCACGCTCCATCGCCCACGTCGGGCCATCAGGTCCCAGAAGCAAACCGGCGAACCAAGCGGGGAAAACAGCTACATTTCTATTTATGCAGCACATACGAATAATATAACAAATCCGTCGATATTTAAAGAGGCTATGTGGGAGTTTACGGTAAAGGCTAGAAGCATGGCGCGAATACACCAGCATGTGTGGCAGCTGCACCTGCCAGCCTGGCAGCTGTACAGGCCTGTGTGACAGCTGCACTGGTCCATGTGGCAGCTGCACCTGCCTGTGTGGAAGCTGTACCGGCCTGTGAGACAGCTGCACTGAGCCATGTTGCAACTGCACAGGCCTGTGTGGCAGCTGCACTGAGCCATGTGGCACCTGCACTGGCATGTGTGGCAGCTGCGCTGAGTCATGTGGTAGCTGCACCAGCCTGGATGGCAGCTGCACTGAGCCATGTGGTAGCTGCACCATCCTTTTTGGCAGCTGAATTGAGCCATGTGGCAGCTGTACCAGCCTGTGTGGCAGCTGCACTGGCATATGTGGCAGCTGCACAGGCCTATGTGGCAGCTGCACCTGCCTACGTGGCAGCTGCACCAGGTTGTGTGGCAGCTGCACCGGACCCGCTCAGTGAAATATTAGTGGAAGCTGGCAGAGGCGCGGGTAGGCGCGGGAGCCCGTGGCGGAATCGAGGCCGGCAGCCGGGACGAGGCCACTCGGCGATATTTCCCAAGGGATCTATTGAACTAGAAACATATTCTAGACATTTAACAACAATTGTTTTTTTCCCTTCACACCTTTCCAGCGAATCGACAACACGGAAACGGTGAGTGCATGGCCTAGCAAGTTGGCTCGCCTGGCTATGTGAATAGACACACATGCAAGCTTAAGTCCACTGTGGGGCGCAGTCAAGTAGAGAGCCAGGGGGCATCGAATAATGGTTCATTAATAATGGTTACATTATCAGTTCCTCGAGTTATCCAAGTTGAAAACGACGAATTATATTTCTCTACAGCCATGAAACAGAGGCGCTTTTCCAACGTAGAAGTTTGCTTCAATTGGAACAAGTGCGGCACGTAGCTCAGGCGGTAGAGTGTCCACCTGTGAACATGTTGGTCATCCTATCGATTCTACTCAGTGGACCAATTTGCTGTTTGGGCTATTTTCTGTGCCAACCAGTGGTCCACAACCGGTTCATCAAAGGCTATGGTATGTGCTGTTCTGTCTGTGGAAAAGTGCATATATAAGACCCTTTACTGCTTATTGGGAAAAGTAGCCTAACTGGCGGCAGCAGGTTTCCTCCAAAAAAATTTGTCAGAATAACCCTATGTTTGACATCCAATACCCGACGATGAAAGTCAATATGCTCTAGAGGCATTATTAAATAAATCAAGCTTTACTTTTTTTAATTGGAACAAAGATGCACTATGTTACAAACATGCTTTATTTATTTATCTATTTATTTATTCAGTGATCTGAACATGGCTGCTGCCAAGTCGGCATTATAATTCTCAGATTTGTGATGCATGAATAGATGTTCTCCAGCCGGAATAAACAATAGGTGACTGATTTAATGTGGTTATCTTGCAATCAGCCATACATTAAATAATATGTTTACTACCACGTCATCCGTTGGCTGGGGAGGAACAACTGTTAAAACACCACCATCATAATCTAAGACAACATCAGATTAACTATTGAAATAATTATTCTTCTATCCATAATTCCCCACAGGAGCTCTAAGAAGAACATTTTAAGCTGCCTATTTATGTTGGTGCCTCAGAACGAGGCTCCCCCGTGGAGGCAAGGGCCTCACTTTCCTTGTCACATATATTTTTATCTGTGGTTAATATTGTATCTGCCGTGACACATCTAGTTATAAAATAGCGTGCCTGACAGTCTGTGTATGTATTGATAAAGCTGACTCCTGGAGGGACGCTCGGAATACAGAGCGGTGACCTTGGGAAATGCCCTGCACTGCAAACAATTTGTCGCGCATAGTTACATAAATTAATATCCACTTTGAAATATTGCTACTGTGCAATTTGAATAAGTAGCATACCACAAAAGGCATTTGGACATGGGCTTGCGGAAGAATGGTGGTAGATTGGTGTAGGGTGAATTAAAAGCAACATTGAATCCACCAGACTGAGATTTGGGTTAATTGTTCGATTAATTGTTAGTACCACCCGGATCATTCCCCCTGCACACGGGCACACACTGGAGTAGCATCAAGGGGCTAATAGGCGCTGTGTCCCCCGACTCTGCCACCCCATCAACTGACAGAAGTAATACAGCATCACAATACTTGGCTATCTGATGATCACAGCCTCTGCCATCAAACTGGGAGCCGCTGTGCCTCATGGAATACTTAGTAGCTTTGCATTCTTTTTACTTAAGGCTCACATTACATGATAATCTGAGTTGGATCGCTGTCATCGCGAATCGGGGGTTTCATGTCCCTCCCAGACATCTGTTGATAGATATTTGCAATTGTTTGCGTATGTGGCGTGGGGGTGGGAGATTCAAACCGGAGTGTGGGTCGGCGTCTTGAAACATACAGGAAAGTCTCTTTGAATTACTTTTTAATTTCCAACTGTCAAGTGCATTCAGTTGAATTGCCGTGGACTGTGAGGAAGCCTTGAGTTGGAACCCATTAAGTGTGGAAGAAGAGTCCGGTGTCACGGTGCCCGTTAATTGATAGGTTTATGAGGTCAGTATTGACAATGGGGTAGCCGGTAATGCACATCGCAGACCAGGCCGATGTATTGGGGCTGAACTTTGAATTGCTTCCAATGCCCGATCGACAGGAGTGAAGGTGAATTATCGTGTAGCTTGAGCCAGTCTTTATTTTCAATCGACCTATGTAAGATGTTGTCGTTTCGCTCAAAATATCCACCGTGACACATTTAAGGCCGTCGCACACTATGCGATAACCTTTTTTGAACCATGTTCATTATATTTAAAACCCCTTATATGCATGGCATTCTATATCCTGATCGAGAGCCTATATGGCATTGCTGGTGTCTTCAATTCATCTATCGTTTGAAACTTGAAACAACAGTCTCAGCTCGTAGAAATGTGCAATTCAAATTACCATGCAATGTACGCCGGTCATATCGAAATCACGATGATTTCACTTGAAATTCGTGAATCGCTGATCTAGAACCATAATAATTTCAACCCGCTACTGCCCCTATGTTCATAACCATGTAACATTTTCCGGCCATTTTCTCAGATAGCTCCCAGATCCCGTCAAATTTGATCAAAATAATTATTTCTCTACAAACTGGAAATGGCTCTTCAAGATTAGCGTAGTAGTGTTTGAACAGTTTGTCCTCCCTATGCAATGGATGGTGTGGTAGCAAACAAGTTAATCAATGTATGGGAGCTTTCAAGATGACCACAATAAAACAGTCGCGTATTGTTTATTCCGGCTGGAATGATAGACATCCTTCAAGTTGAATGTCATGCAATGTGAGGTGGGTTTATTATGAGGTGCATGCATAACCTCCGACAAGTAATTATTCAGCAGACATTAGAGGCTGGCCGCCTCAGATAAGAAGTGAGGCGAGGAGGATGCGGCGCGGTACCCCTGCGTCCCAATATCGGCGCTACTAAGCAGCTACTAAGCCTTATCATGGCACTGTCAGGTGCATTAAGTTTACACTTGAAACTGCTCCGTCCGAACAGACTGCAGTTCACGCTTTGGGATTAATCATAGCTTGTAGAAAAATACCCGCCTTAAGATATATATGTACAGCAACAGGATCGCAGGGATTTAGAGAGACATATCAGATTAATTGTTCGCGCCATATTTGATCAAATAGTTCAGACCAATTGTACATACATAGAAAGGTCCATATATAATATAATGTTGGTTTAATAGAGCGCTCTTATATTACTAACATTATCCATCTTGAGACGCTGGGTAAAAAAGAAAGCACAGTGTACACCTCATTAATCAGGTTGAAGGATACTGCTATGTGTATAGATGCTAATTCCAGGAAGTCGCTACAGCCTGTCCATTACGTCATCGCATTTTTATCATGTATAATCCCAGGCCAGCAAGAATATATTGCCATCCTGTGTTAGGTGATATAGCACGATTCGCCTCGGGTCAGCTAGTGAATTCACCACCCTAGGCTAACCCTATATAAAACTGTGCCTGTGTTCCACACATTGTGTATTTTTATTGCAATATACTTGTCAAACAGTTGCCCTAACTGCAGTAGCAAACGGGACGCGGTTGCCCAATCGGTAGAGTGCAGGCTTCCCGTGCGGGAAGTCAGCATTTCGAATCCCGCCCGAGTCACACCAACGACCTATGAAATTGATACTTGTCGCTATCTAGTTTGGAACTCGGCATTATTAGGATAGAGAAGGGATTGGTTAGCTCAGTGTCAGGATAATGTGATTGAGTGTGGAATTAGGTCATGGTGCTGGCAGCCTGGTCTAACAGTGGGGCAGCACTATCAATTTTCCATGAGCGCACACTGTACCAAGTCGGTACTCGTCCTGATATGACCATATATGTTGCTAGGATGAAAGACTCCAACAAACAAACAATCAAACAGCCGCAATAATTAAAACACTCAGATGTTCATACAGTTTCCTTTATTATAATGTGAGAATCTTCCTTTATTGAACATGGCCTGTGCAATAGGCAAACACCCACTGGCCGAATACTGTGTTCAGTGCTGCAGAGATTGTCAGTGGCCGTCATCCCTAGATCCTGTCGACGTTGGGCCAGCAGTGTACTCACATCACCAGGTCAGGGCCTGTTGCAGATGGGTGTGGGCGCCTTGAGTGCATTAGTGACGGTGGATGGTGCAATGACAGGGTGTCTGCCCCAGAATGTCACACACACGGGTTCGATTATCACTCCAGCCATTGTTTTGTTTGTTTAGTATATTAGTTCCATTTCCAATTCGTATGGAGTTGCTTTCCATAACGAGGATACTGTGCATATCGAAACTTCATACTCTACTGGAAGTGTAGTAGTCTGCACTGAGCCCTCAGGTAAGGCTCCACATAGACAGGTAGGCATGGAAATGGTGATTGCATCAGGGGGCTTAGGTAGTGTAATGGTTAGAACCCTAGCCCCGGAATGGCAGGAAGTGTTGGTTGAAATGCTGCTCTAGGCGAAATATTTCCGATTTTCATCACCCCCCCAAACAGAAGCATATTTTCTCCCACATATCCTACTTAAAAACGGGGGAACTCAGTAAGGATTTTGGATGTTGCTGCAAGTGAAGGAATACTGAAACCTCTGAAGTAAAGGTTGTTATATTTAACGACGACTTTGGAGCGCATTGATTTTTATCACCGGCTATTGGACGTCAAAGCTGAAGGCTACAATGCCCATCATTTCGAAGGGCGCACCAACATTAATTTGGTATTGTTTAACTTCAAATACCTCCAAGAGTAACTCATTAAAATCAAAAGTATTTCAAAGTAAGTTGAAGTACATTATGCCGATCAACTTAATATATTTATAAACATATCACAGAAACTCCAAACCATCGCATTGCACTCATTTACTAGCAGTACAATTGGTGAGCCCTGAACCTACACGCGTCAGTTCACTATATACGTATTTGCAAATCTCCATGCAATCCTGAACTCTTTATTGGTCCTGCCGGGCCGTCAGGTGATGGTGAGAGGACGATGCTGTCCGGACGGCTACCTTTGCATCAGCCGGTAACGTGCGGCCTCATGTGAGAAATAGAACCTGTTACTGCTGAAGCCTACGATGTCCATCAGTTCGGTGTGCACGCCAACAATGGATTGCGTGGGTATTCCAAATCCTCACATAGTGAAATCACACATGTAGGTTCAGGCCAGCTTTGCCAACTGTACTGCTAGTAACGTTGCGTAATACGATGGCTTGGAATTTCTGCTATATATTTATATATATATATACATATAAGTTGATCAGTACAATCTACTTCAATTTAATTTGAAGTAGGCCTACCTTTTATTTTAATAGGTTACTTTTGGAGAAATAGTTATGCAGAATGGCAGATATGCAGGTTCGAGACCGGATCCATACATTGTACCCCAAATATTTGCAAAATTCCACCACACTCGTTTAGAGTGCGCCTGGCATTCATACCAACGGACCTGAGGTCTCACGTCATGCCCATGCTCCGGGGTATGATTATATAGGTCAGTCGGGAGGTTCGGTCTTCACGTGACATCTAAGTAGACATCTGGAATGTTCGCCGCTTGAGATCGGTGAACATTATATGCTCTGACTAGTATATTGCACAGTTTATCGAGCTGTATTCGAACAATTCAATGTGGAAGGCTGCTTTTTCAATTAGGGTTTTACAGTTTAGTGGAGAATATATAATCCACATATAGTACCCCTAAATCAAATTGAAACAGTGCGATCAAACCTAAAACCTGCATTTAGGATTACACACTCTACAGTATAAAGCCTGAGGCTAAAATATGCGATAACTGTTCCAATTTTAAGCACTTAACAGATGGCACCACCCACTTTACCCGTCAGCTAAATGTTCATGGCTATCAATTCAATGGTAGCATACGCCAAATAAAATCTAGACTCTCGTCACTCTCAGTAATAATCAAAGCACATTCGGTGAGAAATACAACTATTTGTGTGCATAATATTAACACAACACAACACATAACACAACAGTCGATAATCTACAACTAATCATACATCTAAATTAGCGCCTGATGAAGGTTTAGAATGGTGCAAAGATTCACTCCTTACCAGCCAACATTTCAAATTTCAAATCAAACAAAATATGGAGCTGGCTATACTTATAACGGGAACGGTGCTTTCAGCTTAATAATCAGAGGAAAGCATCAAATGATCTCAACTAAATATTTCCCTAGATCACATCCTACATATGTATATTAATACTGATGCACTTATTATACAACTATGGCAGTGTTATGCTCCTGCACTATTATCCTAGGTAAACAATGCCTATGTACAGCCAGGAAATTAGCGCACCAACATTAATTTTATGTTTACAGATCACATGACTACAAAACCAACCCTTTGGAAGTGAGATTATGCAAATTTAAGACCAATAGCATGGTGATTATTTATCTACCTTAGTTAAACCAGAGAAAACAGCGACCTTAAAATAAACCTTAAGCTATACTTGAAGGATACATCGTGAAGGACACCGCTCTCTTCGACACGGACTGAGGATTCCACTGAATCTCACTCAGCCCCTTCACGACGTCATCTATCATACGTCTGTGACCCTCCATGAGATGCATTACCATCACGCCGCGCCGCGCAATTGCAAAGTACTGCCCAGTCGCTTTTAGCGTTGGGCATCCCTCACAACCACTCACCACGTTGAATGGCCTAGTGCACCTCCATAGAGGAGTGGTGTGCAAATGACCGTCACAAATGTGACGAGCCAACTGCGCCCACCGCAGAAACAGCTTTGGGATCCGTCTCAGCCCGACCGGGTTCAGCTCACAGAATAGGCAAGCCTGTCCCAGGCGAAACACACACCCGACATAACCCAGACATGCCAGTTCCTGTTTCGTGTACCCTTCACGCCTCGCTGGATTCTTCAATGCCTCAAATAGAGTACACAAATGGACATTGTACCACTCAAGCGGAGTGTGGGTATGGCGGTCAGCCTTGGCCCAGCCCTCATCGTCGGAGACCTCAAACTCTCAGTCAACATCATAAGGCTGCATGATCTGCCGGAATCCTTTTTGCCAGATCACATAGTCCTTGATACTACATGGCTCATCGTGCGGGTCATGCCATAGCCGCGACAGGGTAGTCTTCGTCAAACTGGCCACATTCCCCTTACGCGACCTGACGATCCACTCCGATGATGGCGATAGGTCCTCGGCGATCTCATACCCGAGCTCCACACCAAAAACCCCACTGGTCTGCCAACACGCAAGCATGTAGGCAACCCGACCCGTCCCCCGATCCTCCTCCCTCTGCTCTTTTCCAGAGCAAGAAGCGGCTGATCTCGAAGGGCATGCAGCATGAGAACTGCTGTCAGTGGGAACGTCATCAGCGTCCACTGGTACGGCTCATTTCGAACCATCGCTATTATGATAGCGATAGTCGAAAGACCCGTACAACACATTTATGTGAGGGATCGATGCCTTTGGAGGCAACAACGCAACCTCAGAGCGAGGAACAGTGTCGCGCTGTACAGAAGCTTTGGCCTTCTCCACAGCAATCCTCACCTGAGCCTCTGTCAAGGCACCATACGTATGAGAAGGGGCAGGAGACCGAAGCAACTCACCGCCCACAACCAGGGTAGACACGATGGAGTCGATGCCCATTCTATCACTAGAACCGCCCCCTACTGACCGTCTGTTGTCACGCCAGTTTTTCAGCCTGAAAAGCTGCGCGCTCACCTGCAAGGGCCTCCAAAACAGAATCAATGCCAGACCTCTCGGCAGCTAGCAATTGTTCACATCTCTGATTCTCCCCTTGCAACTGAACATTCAGCGTCTTACGCATAGATAAATCCTCCTTCTGTCTAATGAAAGCAGCTTGCTGCTCCTCAACTAGAATCCGGTTAGAATTCACCTCCTCTGCGGAGATGCACCGTGCCGCGTTTAGATCAGCTAAATCGCGTGCAAAAGATGCAGTATTGGAGACTCTCAAATCATCAAACACTAGGCTCTCCTCCGCCATCCGGTCAAACTGGACCCGCTTCCAAACCCGCAGACGGTGAATATGCATCGATTCCTGATGCCTTGCCTCCGTCTGCGACCCAGAAAACGTACGACCCATAACCAAATCATGCTCCAATGCGAACGTCAACGAGTCATCAGCTATGAGCCCTGTCTCCAAAGCCGGGAAAATCTCCGCATGACAGGGATCACGGGGATCACCGCGCTCAACTCCCATCCCCACAGAACGGACAGCTGAACTCCCCCACGGCGAATACTCCAGTGGCACTTCTCGCACAGGACTCCCGCGTACGCCCAGACCTAAATCATCACAATACACGATTGAACTGCTACCCTCAAGTACACCTGCCCCCAAATCAGTATTGATCGACAGAGACCGTATAGCATCAAGAGCGAAGCCCACTTTCATTGCACTCCCCGTAATGCCCTCACCAGTATTATCACCAACCGAGAGAACATTTCACGCTGCACCTGAAGCTGCGACATCTTTCAACGCCACGCCACTTCCACCAGAACGAGCGCCCAACTGCGCGTCACACCCACCGCCCTGTATTGCCACCAGTGTGAACAACGGTGCAATAACCAGCGGTGGACTGCCACTCAGCTGCACTAACTGCGTCCAATAGCTATCAACACTTGCAATCCCTTCAGCAGTCCTAGGCGACACCACAAGTGCTGGTGCAGGAGTGGCTACGCCCCCCCCCGACCTACTGGCACCTGGCGGCGCTCCCCTATGACACCGGCACCTGGATTAGGAATGAAAGTATCAACAACATCCCCAACAGGCAAATATTGAGCGTGGTGTGGTGTACTCACCACAGAAGCGTCCACGCCCCTTGGCGGTCCCCCCATGTCGGGACGCCTTATACCATCAATTTGGTACCGGCGCCCACTAGGCAGTTGACCTGCCACCATCCCCTCCATAATAAAAATTACGAAGAGAACCTACCTTCAGAGTCCATGGCCCAGGTCCAAGACTCACCCCATATGCAGAAGGTGAGCTGGTCACGGCACCAATGTAATGGCCCACGGCCCTCCGACTCTCACTCACTCGGTTACGCACGGAAGAACACCAAGATTCAATCAGAGTACGCTTCAACTTGATTTATTGAACCATCTGCTCTCCGCGGAGTCAATAGTTGTCTGACCCACCCCCTGACTCGTCAGATCCCACATTGACTCTATAGGTGTGTGTGGGGGGGGGGGGGGTCAGCCACCCGCAGTAGAGGGCAGCCCAGTTGGGGTCTGCCTGGTGGCTACCCGTGCCGCCACCTGGCACAGTATAGTGGTACTGCGCTGGTGTACGGCATAGTCTCCGCTGCTACCGCATGGTAGTAGAGCTCATGTACAGACTACTACACTATCTATACTCTATCAATCCTATATATGCTCTGTAAAAGCTATATCTACTATATATGTTACATATATTCTGTGTACGTTCGATATTCTGTATATGCTTTATATATGATACATATATGGCTCATATATGTTCCCTATATTCTATATAGGCTATGTATATCAGATATACTATATAAAGATGCCAGGCATATGCTAAATATAAACCGTAGAGTTCTTGCATTATTAGGATAGGGAAAGGACTGGTTGGCTCAGTGTCAGGATAATGTGGCTGTATAGGATATCAGGTCATGGTGCTGGCGGCCTGGTCTTCCAATGGAGCAGCACTATAAAGTCGCCATGAGTGCGCACTGTCACAAGTCGGTACCCGTCCTGAAATTACCTGAGCTGTTGCAAGGGCGTAAAACTCTAATAACCAACGAACCATCCGCTTGAACTTTCTGACGCTGTTGTACTACCGCGAGGCGCTCGGTGGAGACCTCTCCGAAACGTCAGACTCCTATCATATCCTGCAGCAGCGTCCGTTTTGACAGCACCACTAGGGAGGTATTGTCGACGGGCCGTGGTGGGGGGCAGGCGTGTTGTGGGGCGCGTCCCGGCGGCGGAAGGCGCGCCGATCCCCGGTAGGCGGCCGCCATTATCCAGGCCAGCTCGCCCTAGATCACAAAGTAAATCACACAGTACGAAACAGACGCTCCGCCCGAATCGGTCCCCGGGGCGGCATCGGGCCGATCCCCGCCCGCGCTTTTAACGGCGGCAGATTGGGACGAGGGGCGGGGCGGGAGGGCAGAGAGAGGGTGCAGGGAGAGGAGCGGACGTGAGAGGGGAGGGGGGAAGGGTAGCGAAGGGTTGTAAGGTGGGAGGTAAGAGGACGGAGTTGGCAAGGGTAGCGAGGGGGTGGGAGGTGGTGGAGGGAGGTGGGAGGTGGAGGCACATGAGAGGGTCAAGTAGAGAGGGATGGGAGGTGGGCTGATGGAGCGACAGGGGCAGGGGAGAGGAGGGCAGAGAGGGAAGGGGAGGGCAGAATAGGGGAGGGCGGGGGAGGGGGGCAGCGGGAGGGGAGGGTAGTGAAGTGAGTGGAGGGGAGAGTGAAGGGGAGGGGAGTGGAGGGGGAGAGGGGGAGAGGATGGAGGGGGAGAGGGAGGGAGAGGAGAGGAAGGGGAGAGGGGGATGGGAGGAATTGGGGGAGAGGAGAGGGGAGTGGATGGGAGAGGGGGGAGGGGAGTGGCAGAGTGGGCGGGAGGCATGGTGGAAGGGAGGCACGGTGGGGAGGTAGGGTGGGAGGGAGGCATGGTGGCAGGGAGACAGGGCGGGAGGGAGGTAGGGGGAGGGAGGCAGGGCGGGAGGAGGGAGGGGCTGGAGGTAGGCAAGGTGGGAGAGAGGCAGGGCGGGAGGGAGACAGGGTGGGAGGGGACGGGGTGGGAGGGAGGCAGGGTGGGAGGGAGACAGGGTGGGAGGGAGACTGGGTGGGAGGGAGGCAGGGCGGGAGGTAGGCAGGGTGGGTGGGAGGCAGGGTGGTTGGAGGCAGGGCGGGAGGGGGGAGGGGGAGGGGGCGGATCGGTCTACTCACTTTGCACGGCGGTCATATTGAAGTGTTCCGTCACATCATATCTAAATTGTTCATTTTAAAATAATCGACGCATGCGTGCCGTCCATGTGAACCTTCTGTAATGTCAGCCACACTCAGGCTCAGCGTGCGTACAGTGGTACCTCTCCCCAGTGACCCCCGTGGTCGGCGGACCCCTGCTTTATACAGACGATTTGTTAATCCATACACTGTCTTTCTTTCTGTAGCGATCGCATGTCGGAATAAACGGCTGTCGTCCTAATTTTGGCCAATGCAGTGGCTTATATGCCTTGACTCATTATAGTATTACTCATATACATGAAGTTATAACACACATATATATCATGAAGTTATAACAAACATATATCATGAAGTTATAACACACATATATATCACACTTACCGTACGACGAAATGTGCGACTTATTCTCCATCGTGTCACTAATTCAGAATATTCATAGCCTCTGAAGTCAACATTAAATCAATGTATTTACATACTGCTGAGTGAAATAGTACTGGAATATTGGTAGACAAGCAACAATGCTGGTTGATAATAGACACAATATTATAGCATCCAAGGGAGTCAGTTGTATGTATATAGGCTAATCTATGTTTGATGATGTCCCATACAGTGCCATCATAATGATGGAAGCGGGTCGACAATACTTACACTTATCGTCATCATTCACTGAACCACAAGCATCGTTGGGTAACCACACATGACTTTGCAACCAGTTTTCTCCATTTTCCTCCAGTTCTCCACTGGCCTCTGGGACTAGCCAAACTCCAGGCCTGTCCATTCTCTGATGTTCTCTTCCCACCTCTTCCTGTGTCTGCCTTCGTGTTCCCCCCTTTGACAGTGCCTTGCAATATGGTATTAGCCAAACCTGATGAACAGGAAACATGACCATAGCGCTGCAGTTTGCCTCTCTTTACGATTGTCAAGAGATCTTTGTGTTCTCCAATTGCCTGCTAGGTGACTATAAAGACACACTAATACAGTGTAAGTACGAATATAATAGTGATACTAATTATATGAACCATGTATTGATGGTTTCCGTTGTGTTAGTCCTCTGGTATGCAGGTATTGCAATACCTCAGGGAGTTTGATGCCCTTGCCCTGCAGAGTTGTAAACCACTGCCTTGTGGTACAGGTTCTTGACAGAACTGAAGGCTAAGGAAGCAAACCCTGAACAGAAAACCATGTCACTGTGGCAGCATCAAGGGCTGTTGATGTATGGAACTCCCAACATCTCCCAACCAGCCACTGCAGGGACAAATAGTTCTTGCTGGAGTGAAACCTCTACTAGCTCCCCTAGAGAGTTCCGCTGGTAACTTGCAAAAGCCAGCAGCACTTCAACACTTTTGCAGGCAGCTTTCATGAAATGTAGACATTAAGACCGACTCATGGACATCACTCTCACAGCAGAGAGCTAAATGGAGAGCGGCAGTCAAGTAATGAAAGCAGTCTTTGACGCATCGCGACCGACAGCATGATGATGATGATGAGTAGAAGTCCTACAGGCCCACATTAGGTATTTCGGGGATATCTTATCGTCTTAGGTTATTAGTTCCTACTATGTTAGTGGAGGACGCTCATATGGGACAGGGAAGAGGATAGTGGAAATACAATTTGTTTGTGTTTTACGTCCTAGCAACACTTATTTACATATCAGGAAGGATACCGACTTGTGACAGTGTGAACTTATGCCGGCTTTATAGTGCTACCTCATTGGGATAAAATAGTCCACTCAGTCAGACTATTCTGATACTGAGTCAACCAACCCATTTCTGCAAACCGGATGTGGTGTTCCAATCGGTAGAGCGCAGGCTTCCCTTGCAGAAGGTTGGGAGTTCGAATCCTGGTCGAGTGAAACCAATGGCTTACAAAATTGATACTTGTCGCAACTTAGACTCGCACTCAGCATTAGTAGGATAGGACAAGGACTGGTTAGTTCATTTTCAGGATAATGTGACTGAGTGGTATATTAGGTCTAGTGAAGCAGCATTATTAAGTCATCATGAGTCCGCAATGTCAGGAGTCTGTATCCATCCTGATATATCCTAATATGTTGCTAGGACTGCAAATAGGAACTTGAGTGTTGGTAGACTGTACAACTCCAACCAATCCACAACCATCCAAGCAACTGCTCAGCCGTACGGCACTGAGCGCGTTCCGTAGTGCATGCTGATCGAGTCGTGACCCACAACCCACACGCCTGCCACCTGGCGGTACTTCTACACCGACCCACTGCGGCCAAAGAGATACACCAGCAGCCTGTACCCGACAGAACAATGCTAATCCACCTCACCAAGCTAAGCATCCACCATCCCCCACCCCAACCTCAGTACACCCCTCCCAATCCCACACCCTTCACACCAACCCCACACCGGTATACCCCATCTCCCCTCCTCCCCCCTCCTTCAAACACCCCCTCCTCCCCCTGCTAATCCAGTGAGCGCCCCACGCGGCTAACCTTGGAACCGGGCGCCATCCGTAACCACAGTTACAGTCTAGCCAACCCCAACCTGTGCCACTTATCAATTACAGCCCTACTAAGTAACACAGGAGGAGCATAATGCCAATATCGCCCTCTTACCCGACTGTTCCGGGCGGTGTGCCGGGTGCAGATAAAATCCCGTCGCATCACGCCGCCAGGCAGGACCCGCCTGCTGCCAACCAGCCGGACACCAGCAGATACATAGGTACGTACCGGGGACAAACTCCCAACTCCACGCACTGCTCACACCTAATACCACACAATACTCACACCCAATATTAGAAACTACTCACACCCACTACCAAACACTACTCACACCCAGTACGAGACAGGACTTACACCCCACTACATACACTACTCACACCCACCTCCACACACGAAGCACACCAAACCTCCATACACTACTCACACCCAACTCCACACAATACGCACACCCACCTACACGCATTATGCACACATCCCTCCATGCACTACTCACACCCACCTCCATAAAATACTCACACCCAACTCCATACACTACTCACACCCAACTCCATACAGTACTCACACCCAACTCCATACAGTACTCACCCCCGTATCCGCACACTACTCACACCCACCCCGTGGACTAGTCACATCCCAACTCCATGCACTACTCACACCCACATCCATACACTACTCACATCCACCTCCGCACACAACTCACACCCACCTCTATATACTACTCACACCCACCTACATACAATACTTACACCCCACCTCCATGAACTACTCACACCCACCTTCATACAATACTCACAGCCACGTCCATACACTACTCACGCCCACCTCCATACACTACTCATACCCACATCCATACAGTACTCATACCCACCTCTATACACTACTCACGCCCACCTCCATACACTACTCACACCCACATCCATACAATACTCACACCCACATCCATACAGTACTCACACCCACCTCCATCACCCCCACCCCCATACAGTGCTCACACCCACCTCTATACACTAATCACACCCACCTCCATGCACTACTCACCCCCACCCCCATACAGTACTCACACCCACATCCATACCGCCCCCGTCCTGATATGACCTTAGATGTTGCTAGGACGTAAAACAACAACAAACAAACAACAATCCATACAGTACTCACACCCACATCCATATAGTACTCACCCCCACCTCCATGCACTACTCACCCCCACCTCCATACACTACTCACACCCACATCCATACAATACTCACCAGAACCTCCATACACTACTCAAACCCACCTCCATACACTACTCAAACCCACCTCCATACACTACTCACACCCACCTCCATACACTACTCACACCCAACTCCATACACTACTCACACCCACCTCCATCACCCCCACCCCCATACCGTACTCACACCCACATCCATACAGTACTCACACCCACCTCCATACAATACTCACATCCACCTCCATACAGTACTCACCCCCACCTCCATACACTACTCACATCCACCTCCATACAATACTCACCAGAACCTCCATACACCACTCACACCCACGTCCATACAATACTCACATCCACCTCCATACAGTACTCACACCCACCTCCATACACTACTCACCCCCACCTCCATACACTACTCACATCCACCTCCATACAATACTCACCAGAACCTCCATACACTACTCACACCCACCTCCATACAATACTCACATCCACCTCCATACAGTACTCACACCCACCTCCATACACTACTCACCCCCACCTCCATACGCTACTCACATCCACCTCCATACAATACTCACCAGAACCTCCATACACTACTCAAACCCACCTCCATACAGTACTCACACCCACCTCCATACAGTACTCACACCCACCTCCATACAATACTCACTACCACCTCCATACATTACTCTCACCCACCTCCATACAATACTCACACCCACCTCCATACACTACTCATCCACCTCCATACACTACTGACACCCACCTCCATACAGTACTCACACCCACCTCCATATAAGACTCACTAACACCTCCATACACTACTCACACCCACCTCCATATAAGACTCACTAACACCTCCATACACTACTCACACCCACCTCCATGCAGTACTCACACCCACCTTCATTCAATACGCACTACCACCTCCATACAGTACTCTGACCCACCTCCATACAATACTCACACCAACCTCCATACACTACTCACATCCACCACCATACACTACTCACACCCACCTCCATACAGTACTCACACCCACCTCCATACAATACTCACTACCACCTCCGTACAGTACTCTCACCCACCTCCATACAATATTCACACCCACCTCCATACACTACTCACACCCACCTCCATACACTACTCACACCCACCTCTATATACTACTCACACCCACCTCCATACACTACTCACACCCACCTCCATACACTACTCACACCCACCTCCATACAGTGCTCACACCCACCTCCATACACTATTCACTACCACCTCCATACAGTACTCTCACCCACCTCCATACACTACTCACACCCACCTCCATACACTCCTCACATCCACCTCCATACACTACTCATACCCACCTCCATACAATACTTACACCCCAACTCCACCCCATATCCACACCCCACACTACTCATATCAACCCCACACATTACTCACATCCATCCCCCACGCACTACTCACACCCCAACTCCACACACAACTCACACTCTACTTCTATAATCCTTGGGACGCCATGTTTGGGATGAAGACCGACTGTGGAGGCTGTCCCGTCCGGCGTGTGTGAGGGGGTCGACTTGGAAAGTTTGCATTGTCCACTTAGCTTCAGGAGGAGTGCTGGCGTCAGGCTGAGTCAGACGGGAATTTCCCGCGGGTTGCTGTAGGGGGTGCTAGTGAGGCCAGCCATGTTTGACTCAGGCAGAGGTGCCAGATCTGCGAGTTTGGTGGGAGGGTGCTGGTGGCTGTTCCGAAGTGCGCATCTGCTCCCCCCGAATATCGCCCACAATTCTAACATATTAAGAACCAATCATGGCATCCGGTGTAATCCACACTGCAAGCAGTGTGATCCATGCAGTGCGGTGATATGCCTGGTTTATTCAACACCCTGTGTGATCCGCGTGTGAACCATAAAACATGCAGTGTGATTCACACAAAATGGAGAGTGATCTAGATAGGGATGATAAGTTTGGTTAATAAGAAACTCTGTGTAATCAATACAACTTACAGTGTGATCCACATATCATGCAAGGTGATCTGTATACTGGTAATAAACCTGGTTAACAAGACACTTTGTTTGATCGATACAGCATGTAGTTTGACTTATATAGTGGCGATAAGCCGGGCTAATATGACACTATGTGTGATCCGCAGAACATGCTGTGTGATCCTCACAACATGTAGTGTGATCTATATAATGGTGCAAAGCCTGGTTAATAGGACACTCTGTGTGATACATAGAACATGGAGTGTGATCTATAGAGTGACGATAAGCCTGGTTAAAAGGACACAGTGAAGCACACAGCTCCGTGGCGGTGTCACAGAGTGCAGTAAGGTCACTTCCTTACACCCTTCCACTGCAATAGTCGGTGACGTGTTGGAGAGAGGCGGCCATTGCGGTAATCTGCGCCTGGTGTGGGATTAGCAATTGAGGGCTGCAGCGACCCGCCCATCCACCAAGCACGGCGGAGCCATGGACAGTCAGGGCATGGATCTCCCTGACCTGGTTACGTGTGATTACGCATGAAATGGATCAATACTTGCTATATATAGAGGTAGAGAACTGGTCTGATGTCAGCGATGTGAGTAATTGACTGATGAGTTGGTATAGCAAAGCAGCGGAAGAAAAACAACTGCGAGTTGCTTTGTATTATAAAATAAATGCATGCAACTGGGTGCTTGAAAACACACCTCTAGATAAATCTCACTCTTGGCAAGCGGGCGCCTAAATACATCCCAAAGCCATCAGTGAAATTCAATTTATCGGACACCAGGAATTGCATTTTCATGTTCCGGTGGAATAATTGGTTCCGGACTTCACGCGACTACGCTGTTTTATATCGGCCTTATTAGATATATAGCTCATATCGACTGATTATGGTATTTTAACATGAAAGCAATTCACAATTTTCATTTGTCATATTATCCTCCAACTTCTTACTCTTTATTCCACAACACCCCGATGATGACTGGATTCAATAATATCTTAATTTTCAACTCGGTGTACATGCACCCCACACCCCACACCCCACACCCCACACCCCACACCCCACACCTCACACCCATTACCCCACATTACCACTGCCTCACCCTTCTGCACCCAACGCACCACACCGCACACACCCCACACCCCACACACCATACCTCCCCTTCCATTGGTCCCACTCTTCCCACACCCCACGCCACACCTAACCACTGCCCTCCACACCACACCCTACCATTGCCTCACTCCCCAAAATCCACAACACACCCTCTCACTCTTCCCACACCCCACATCATACCCTCCCACTGCCTCACACCCCACAACCCCACTCCATCCTACCACTACCTCACCTCCACACCACACACCACACCCTCACACTCCCCCACACCCTCACACTCCCCCATACCCCAAACCCCATTTCCCATACCACACCCTCCCATGCCTCACACCCCATACCCCACACTCCACCCCGCCACTGCCTCACCCCCCCACCCCCCCACCACACCCTGCCACTGCCTCACTCCCCACACCACACCCTCCGACTGCCTCACACCCCATACCCACACTCACACCCCGCCACTTCCTCACCCCAACACCCCCACCACACCCTGCCACTGCCTCACTCCCCACACCACAACCTCCCACTGCCTCACACCCCATAACCCACACTCCACCGCACCACTGCATCACCCCCACCCTACACCATCCCACCACTGCCATACTCCCACACTACGCACCACATCAACCCACACCCTCCCACTCCCTCACAACCCATACCCCACACTCCAACCCACCACTGCATAACCCCCACACCACACACCAGATGCTCCCACTTCCCACACCCCACACCACACAATCCGACTGCCTTACACCCCATAACCCACACTCCACCCCACCACTGCCTCACCCCTCATCACCAGACCACACACCACATCATCCCACTCCCCCACCCCCCAACTCACACCAACTACCAGACACTACTCACACTCACTACCAGGCAGTACTAACACCCACCTACATACACTACTCACACCCACCTCCACACACTACGCACACCAGACCTCCATACAGTACTCACACCCACCTCCACACACTACGCACACCCACCTACATTATGCACACATCCCTCCATGCACTACTCACACCCACCTCAATACAACTACTCACACCCACCTCCACACACCATTCACTGCCACCTCCCACCCTCCCACTCCCTCACACCCCATCCTCCACACTCTACCCCACCACTGCCTCACCCCCACACCACACACCACATCCTCCCACTTCCCCAGACCCCACCCCATTCCATCCGACTGCCTCAACCCCATAACCCACACTCCACCCGCCCACTGCCTCACCCCTACACCCCACACCACACACTCACACTGCCTCATGCACCATAACCCACACTCCACCCGCCCACTGCCTCACCCCTACACCCCACACCACACACTCCCACTGCCTCAAGCCCCATACCCCGCACTCCACCTGACCACTGCCGCACACCTCACTCTGCACACTCCCACTGCCCCATACCCCACACCACACCCTCCCACTGCCTCACACCCCACACCACACCTTCCCACTGCCTCACACCCATACCCCACACTCCACCCCACCACTACCTCACCCCAACACCCAACACAACACCCTCCCACTGCCTCATATCCAATACCCCACACTCCACCCCACCACTGCCTCACTCCCACACCCCACGCCACACCCTGCCACTGCCTCACTCCCCACACCACAACCTCCCACTGCCTCACACCCCATAACCAACACTCCACCCCACCACTGCCTCACCCCCACACCACACTCCACACACCACACCTTCCCACTCCCCCGCACCCCCCACTCCCCCCCAATGCCTCACTCCCATACCCCACACCACACCCTCCCACTGCCTCACCCCACTCCCCCACTCCCACCACTGCTTCACATCCCATACCCCAACTCCACCCAAACATCTGCATCACACCCACATACCCTACACCACCCTCCTACTCCCACACACCACCCCACACCACACCCTCCCACTGCCTCACTCCCCACACCCACCACTGCTTCACATCCCATACCCCACACTCCACCCCACCACTGCCTCACACCCACACCCTACACCACCCTCCTACTCCCCACACCCCACCCCACACCACACCCTCCCACTGCCTCACTCCCCATACCCCACACTCCACCCCACCACTGACTCACACCCACACCGTACACCAACCTCCCACTCCCCCAAACCCTCTCACTGCCCCACTCCCACACCCCGCCTTACTTCCCTCACCCCACTCCGACTTGGCTGCGTCTCCGCAGGCTGCGCCCGTGTACTCTCGGCTTATCGAGTCCTGCACCCGCTCCATAGTAGACTCTGCTGTGTGTGAGAGGGAGACCAACTGAGCTGAATTCAGAGCACATGGCATCGGTGGTGGCTTCTCCTTACATTATATTCCAACACTAGCGTATACAATGATGAAAGAGGGAACCCACCCACAATTGAGAAAGAAGATGGGAATATTATATTAGTATCAGAGGTTGAGAAGGCTATCAATGATCTAAAGGCAGGTAAGGCTCCTGGAAGTGACCAGATAACATCAGAAATGATAAAAGGACTAGATGAAGTGGGGATTCAAATCATTCATAAGCTAGTAACTGACATCTATGAGACTGGATTTATACCATTGAATATGAATGAATCCATATTTGTACGACTCCCAAAGAAGCTAAAACCAACATTGTGTACTGAGTACAGAACACTAAGCCTGATGAGTCATATGTTGAAGATGATCCTGAAAATAATTTTACTGAGAAACAGACAGAAAATTGAAGAACAAATCAGTAACGTACAAAGTGGGTTTATATCTGGAAGAGGTACACGTGAAGGGATTTTCAATATGAGAATGATTTGTGAACGTTATTGTGAAGTGAACCAGGATGTTTATGCCTGCTTTATTGACTATGAGAAGGCCTTCGACCGAGTCAATCATGAACTGTTAATCAAATGTTTACAAGATATTGGTGTCAATGGCAAAGACATTAAACTAATTGTGAACTTATACTGGACACAACGTGCATTTATAAAAATGGAGCAGGGCCTATCGGATGAAGTTATGATTAAACGAGGAGTTCGACAGGGGTGTGTATTGTCACCATGTCTATTTAACCTGTACACAGAGATGATTTTCAGACACATTGAAGATTGCAAGGGAGTGACAATAGGTGGCATGAACATCAACAATCTTAGATATGCCGATGACAGTGTAATACTAGCAGACAGTGAGAAAAACCTACAAGATATAGTGAATAGAATCAATAAAGCTGGAATACTATTCAACATGAAGATGAATGCCAGGAAGACCAAAACAATGGTTATAAGTAAAAAGACAGATAAACCAAATGTCAATATAACCATAGATGGCACAAACATAGAACAAGTATCCGAATTCATATATCTCGGACAAAAGATTACAAATGATGGGAGATGTGAGGAAGAAATTAAAAGAAGGATAACAATAGCCCGAACAACATTCTCCAAAATGTATAGAGTGTTAACATCAAGTAAGATATTAATACAAACAAGGAAGCGTATTCTTCAGTGTTATGTGTGGTCTACTCTAATGTATGGGGCAGAGACATGGACAATCTCTAAGAAAATGTACAAACGTTTAGCAGCATTTGAGATGTGGACTTATCGAAGGATGATGAAAATATCATGGACAAAGAAGATCACCAACAAAGAAGTTCTCAGAAAAATTAAAAATAAGAAAAGCTTGTTTGCCACTATACAGACAAAGAAACTTATTTATTTTGGCCACATCATTCGTCAGAGTTCAATATACCGTACATTGTTGGAAGGGAAGGTGAATGGCAGCAGAGGGAGAGGGAGACCAAGAACATCATGGTTTACAAATATTTCACAGTGGACAGGCTTGAATTATTCACAGTCTATCAGAACAGCACAACATCGGGACAAGTGGAGAACCATTGCATCCAACCCTCGACTAGAGGATGGAACTATTGATTGATTGAGCGTATGTACCTCAAACACGCCATCAGTTAACATAATTTCATATTCCTATCCATAATGGTTTTTCCCCAGACATTATTCTATTTTAAGATCATCGTTATGTCATATCTGTGGAAATATTGCTGAACATAACAAATTCAGGTTACCGGACGCAATGGCTGAATTGCTAGAGTGCAGGCTTCCTATGCAGAAGGTCAAATTCATCCCAGCCAAGTCAAACCAATGACTTATCACATTGACACTTATCGCTACCTAACCTGGTCCTTGCCATTAATAGGATAGGACAAGTTCTGATTTGCTCAGTATCAGGATAATGTGACTGCGGGATATCAGGTCATGGGGCCGGTGGCCTGGTATCCCGGTGTGCCAGCACAGGTACCCATCATGATATGAACTTAAATGTTGCTAGGACGTTAAAAAAAACCGGCTCAAATACAATACGATTCAATAACTAGCACGATGCTAGAAAACTTCGTTTCCGGCCCGGCTCATGGCCTCACGCCCATGCGCAATGGCGTTCGTTCCTTAGTGTGGCCGGGTTGTGCTGGTGCGAAGTATGTGGACGGGAGGTGGTGAGACGGGGGGCGGCAAAGTATGACGAAGTATTCCAGAGGCTAGACGCCTCGGCGGTAGATCAGGACGCCCACCCACACCTACCCCCTCCACCCCTCGTCCTCCAGTTGATCGCCACCTATGCCACAAGCATCAGTTGGTCTGGGGGAGGCGGGAGGCGGGCGTGAGGGGTGAGGGTTTAAACAAAACAAAAAGTGTTATTGAGGCTGTATTTATACTGTCCATAGCATGTAAGCCCGGGTACCCAGGCTTGTTTTCAATGCTGGCCAGCTGTAGTGTTGGTGTTGTCTTATCAAACAGTAGCCGCTGATAAGTTATTTGATTGTCTGCATTTCAGTAGCAGATAGATAGTCTGTTGGTACATTTAGTAGCCTATGTTAGTTTTTTTGGGCCCTCTTGGCATTGTATTTTTGTTTTAATCTTATTACTATGTTAGTTGTTTTCTTAAGGTTATATGTTAGTGTTTTGGGGTTTTCTTGGGAAGAGTTGGGGGTGAGGGGTGGGGTGAGGGGTGAGCAGCCAGCGCCTCAGGTGATGCGGATTGTTCGGCTACTGCGACTACACAGGGCCCCGTGTGAGGTGACTCCCGGGGGTAATCGCTGAGGTAGGTAGGATTAGACTGCTGGGTTGGGTGTGGTGATGGGGGGGGGGGGGGGGTGAGGGAGGGGTATGTCACAGGGCGGGATGTAATATGGGGAAGGAGTGGTAGAAGTGCTGGTATAGGGGGAGGTGCCGGTAGGGTGGTAATGGAGGACTGCCGGTATGATCTCTGGTGTGCTTTAGGGAGGGGGAGGTTTGGTATGGGGTGGGTAGGGAGTGTGGTGTAGGGGTTATTTAATGTACGAAAGTCAGGTAGTGGGAGGGTGTGATGTGGGGTGTGGGATGTGGGGGTATGACAGTTGTACGGTGTGGCGTGGTGAGTGGGGGTAAGGCTGTGAGAGGGGTGAAGGAATGAGGCAGTGGGAGGGTGTGGTGTGGGGTGTGGGGGAGTGGGACCGTGGTAGTGTAGGGTGTGGTGTGGGGTGTGGGGGAGTAAGATTGTGGGAGAGTGTGGGGAAGTGAGATTGTGGGAGAGTGTGGGATGTGGAGTGTGGGGGTTGAGGCAATGGGAGGGTATGGAGTGGGTATGCGGGTGAGGCTGTGGGAGTGTGTGGTGTTGGGTGTGGGGAGTGAGACTGGTAGTGTATGGTGTATGGTATGGAGTGTAGGGTATTGAGGCAGTGTTAAGGGTGTGTGGTACACATGGATGTGAGCAGCTCATAGGGAGCAATACACGAGACGCTGCAGACAGTGTCATGCTTATGGCACAGTAGATACCTTCTTAGGAATCTCACTGAAGCCTGAGGTCTAGGCTTGCAAGAACTGGTAGGCGGCCTGCACACTGCTTGTTGGGATGGCATGGAGCGGAGCAGTGTAATGGCGGCAATGGCAGTGCGGCTGCGTGATGGAGCGGCGTGAGGAGCCGCTGGCTTAGGCACGCAGCTGATGCATATGTAATTGAGGCATCTAATTGAAACGTATGAAGACACATGTCTGAGCAATGCGACTGAAGGTCTTCACGGAGGCACACAATTGAGATAAGTGACAACCATAATTAGAATCGAAACGTGTTGTTGGGACTCTGCTTTGAACATGTCATTGAGGCACGTGACTAAACTGTGCGTTGTTGAGGATACATGATGCAAACAAACCTAGGGTTCGGACATATTCCTCGAACATTGGGTTCAGACATGTAGTTGAGACATATGGTTGATGTACATGGTTGAGACATGTGGTTGAGGCATGTGGTTGCGATATGCGGTTAAAACATGTGGTTAAGACATGTGGTTGAGACATGTGGTTGGTTGAAACATGCGGTTGAGACATGAAGTTGAGACACGTGAATGAGACATGTGGTTGAGACATGTGGTTGAGACACGCTGGGGATGCATGATTGTCATCTACATTTTGTAGCTGTGCTTGATATCTTTCGGACATGCGTTGGATACATACGAGTCTAAGACATGTGTTTGAAATATGCACGTGACGTCTGCGTTTGGGATGGAATGTGGTTAGCATGTGGGTTTTGACACAAGTATTCGAGACATATACTTGATAGGATTGTTTAAACATGTCTCTGATACATATGTTTTATACATGTGTTTGGTGCGGATATTTGATGTTGATACATGTGTTTGAAACATGCATTTGAAACATGTGTTTTATACACGTGCATGATACATATGTTTTTAACCTGTACTTCATACAGGTATTTTAAACTCGTACTTCAGACATGCGTTTGGGAGACACAATTGGTACATGTGTTTGATCTGTAATAAGCATGTGTTTTAAGGCATATTTGATACATATCTTTTCAAAACATACTTGATACACATGTCTATAGATGGATGGGTTTGAGACACATGTCTGAAATCCACCTACTTCCTGATTCCATAGATATTCCCTCTTGCGGGGTGACCATGTTATTTCAGTTAACATGACGGCACAATGGATGAACTATGAAGGGGTTGACAGGCGAGGGTTGACGAGGCGTGGGTGGACTGTGAATGAGAATCAAATCAAACTGCTGTGAGGATGAGGCGGGATAATGTCGGTCCACAGGCTGAGGTCAGTCCCATGTTTGCCCCCCGGGCCGTCCCCGGAGAAGTGGCCATATATAGCCTACATTCCAGTCAGGCACTCCTATATCGACAGTATTACATTACAGCTGACCACATGCGAGCTCGGTCCCGGGAGGCTCAGCCGCCACAATCTGATATCGCCAAAATTACATTTATCTTGAAAATAAATTTATTTTACTAAAGAAGACGCGCCCATATTGGCAAGTTTGAAATGACTGGAATGATTAAGCATAATACGTCAATTTTAAATGGAGATGTGTCATTTGAAAGCGTGATATTCCACTTATTACTCGCCCTGTGTGATTGAAATTCACCTGAGGACATTTCCAGTAAGCTTCATGAGAAGAGATGTTGGCCTTTTCGTTGAAATCCTTGGAGCTGTCTTGAATAACAAATATAGGCATACCAATCTGGTAAAGATCCATGGCAGCTGTCACCAAATTATTGTTTTCATTTCCATTACAAAGTGTTGTTTTGACATCCATAGTAAATTATTCAGCCGGAAACCAATACACTTAATGGGCACCACACACGAACCTACACTCGGGTCTTAGCGCGAAATTTAATTTCTCCGCCGCAAATATTGCAATTCCGGCTCTATCAAGACCCGACCAGAATTTGTGTTTGGATGTGAAATAAAATAGTTGGGGCTCGGTTGGAGCAATGTGGGGACCCGAGCAAAAAACCGACCATGATTGTTTCCGAGTTAATCCCAAATGCCTTTTAAATTAAAAGCAATCTCAGGCATTGCAAGTCCATCAAACCCGAGTCTGTAAAGTGTGTATTGAGCGCCCTCAGCGGTCTAAGACTCGGCGAATATTCACTTGTCAACTTCTGTCCACCACACTAGAATCCCTGCCATTGAGACAGCCATGGGTGCTTTGATAAAATGAACATTCTGAAAGTGGCTACGATTTGAGTGGGTCTCAGTGTGGTTGTTCAGTGCTTCCTAGAGGTCCTACTCATGTACCGCTGGAGACACCGCGCCTAATCAAGGCCGAGTGGGGAGGGCGACATAGTAACTGTTCATCGAGTAGCCTGCAATCATCTCGGCGAATCGTTGATAATGTGCAGCAGGCACTATTTGGGCAGGTATGTGGTGTAATAACGTAAGTCCGAACACAGTGAGTTGTCAGTCGCTACTGTTTTATTACTGTCTCCCCCACAGCGGTGCGCGACCCACTACACTGGTCCCTACCACGGGCTATACGCACACATCACATTCCCCCTTCATACAGGCGATACGGCCGGATGTTAGATGGCCTGTGCGTTGCTCTGGGGACTCCCTACCATAATTATTTAATAATTCACTCCCTACCATAATTATTTAATAATTCACAACGCCCTGGAACATCACATAGTTTTTCATATAACCACATAACTTTGACAATTTCATCCGTGACCTCGTCACCTGCCCTACTTCATAGGTCTAATCTAACAACTGGCCTAATTGTTCGACTGAACCACGATGTTTTGATTGGGGGTGGGTTGATGTCCCTAGTGGGCGGGCCTGGCCCTAGAATATCTACTGGTGTGTTTACCTTTGTGGTGCTTGCACTGTTTGTCCCCTGGGGCACTTTAATGAGATACACTCGGTTCCTGTTCAATTGGTTCTTCGACTCATTCTCTATTTGGTACTAGTGCCCCGTCGGACCCGCGCACCCTCTAATGACCCCCTTTTTCCACAGCCTGCGGGGATTCCTATATTTTGCTTTGTCTCCCATGTTTAACAATCGATGTGGCTTACCCGATTTTTTGTCATGGTAGTATTTCTGCCTTTCTTGGATATGGGCTGTTTGTTGTTGTTTCACGTGTTGCACCTGTGGTTTAAGGTTCTGATCTACGTTGGGTATTCTAGATCGCAACCACCTGCTCATCAGCAATTGAGCTGGAGAAGCATTTAGAACGTGTATCGGTGCATTTCAGTAATTCAATAAGGCTAACTGTATGTCTTTGCCTGTCTCGGTGCATTTTTTTATTATACGCTTCACTGTCTGAACAAACCGTTCAATTTGCCCATTGCTCCTTGGGTATTGCGGGCTCAAATACAATGGGGTAAAGCTGTAGTGCTCTGCAAAGTCACGGTACTCGCGGCTCATGAATTGCGGCCCATTGTCTGATGCCACTATTCTGGGTATCCCATGTCTAGCAAAGTTATCTTTCAGCACATTAATTACATTGTTAGAGGAAGTACTATCTAACTTGGCTATCTCTGGATACTTTGTATAGTAATCTATGGTGATGACATATGTTATATGGTCTATCTCAAACAAATCTACTCTGATTTTATCGTATGGGACACATCGGACGCTATGGTTTATGAGTGGCTCATTGTGTGGTAGCTTTCTATTGTTTTGACATGTCTCGCATCTGCTGGTTCGGTCTTCAATTTGCTTATCAATATTTGGTGAAAACACGCTCTCTCTAGTGAGTTATTTTGTTTTGGTAGCACCCAAATGCATCTCATGAAGTATATTCAACATGTTGTTTCTCACTTTTCCTGTGACGATGATTCGGTTCCCTTTCATTATCAGACCGTTATTGACCGTTAGCTCATCTTTGAATGGTGCATACTGCTGCATACCTGTGGGCATGCGCTCTACACTATAGTCCCATCCCTTCTGTATCTGCTCGCGTAACTCCACCATCGCCTCATCCATCTCAACTTCGTGCCTAATGTCATTAAGGATACTCGATGCTGAAGAATCGACCATGGCGACAATTACATTATCATCAAACAAACTCACAGTACCACTGTCTTTACTGTGGGCCCACGACAGAGTGTCTGAAAAAAACATAAGCGTTCCTTTAACATGTGTCAATTTCAGGTCATAGTTCTGTAACCGCATCCTCATGCGCTGCATCCGTGCGGACAGTTTATGGATCGGTTTTTCCATGATTGCCACTAGCGGCTTATGATCTGTTTGAACTTGGACCTCTTTCCCATACAAATAATCATGGAAGTGCTGGCACCCAAAACAGATGGCCAGCATCTCTTTCTCGATAATCGCGTATTTTGTTTGGCCTGAATCTAATGCATGAGAAGCTAGAGCTATGGGTTTGCTATCCTGCATGATGACCACCCCTAATCCTGACTTACAGGCATCGACCTGCAACACTATTGGTTTATTTACGTCATAGTAAGCTAGTACTGGTGTGCTTTGCAATTTATGTTTCAGCCTCCCAAATGCATCTGCCTGCTCTTTCTGCCAGTGCCATGCGACGTCCTTGTTAAGGAGGATGCAGAGGGGTTTATGAACTTATGTACTTATGGGTATGAACTTATGTACATACCCCACCATCCCCAGAAATCGCTGTACGCCCGCTTTGTCACATGGAGCTGGCATATCCACAATTGCTTGAATCCTGTCTGGATCCGGCTCAACACCATCCCGTGTTAGTTTGTGACCCACATACCTAACAGCTGTCCTACAAATTTTGGATTTTGCCAGATTCAATTTCAGGTGGACAGACCTTGCTCGTGCCAATACCGCTCTAAATCGCTCATTATGCTCTTTGATTGTAAAACCATAGATGAGGATATCATCGGTCACAATTCCTACTCCAGGTAGATCACCCATGATGTGGTGCATCTCATGTATGAAAATATCACCTGCTGTTTTTACCCCAAACGGAAGACGAGTGTAATGATACTGCCCCCACGGAGTATTAAAGGTGCATAGGAGCAAGCTAGAATGGTGTAATTCGATCTGCCAATACCCCGATTGTGCATCTAGAACCGAAAAGTACCGTGCATTCGCGGTCTTTGCAATTATTTCTTCGATTGTGGTAGTTGGATAGGGCCCTCTGAGGATTGCATGGTTTAGCTTAGTTGGAAATAGACAGATTCTAATACCCGTTGCTTTCTTCACTATAGTAATAGAATTCACCCACTCTGTTGGCTCAACTTGCTCTTTAATTACCCCCAACTCGATCATGCGCTTTAGCTCTGCTTTTACCTGACCTTCAACTGCATAAGGAATACGTCTAGGGGGATCTACCACTGGTGTTATACTCACATCAACATGAATTACAGCGTTTGACTTTATCAGCCCCAGTCCCCTGAAAACATCCTCATATTCGCTTACCACAGTTTCCGTACCCTCTCTACTGTCCTGATCGATCACCTCAAGCTCGTCGATTCTAGCGAGCAGTCCCAATGTCACACAGGCTTCCTTTCCTATGATCGGGTGAGCCCCTCGGATGATCTGGAAGACGACATCCTGTCCCTTGATGCTGACGATGGCCTCCCCATCAGGCTTGATTCGATGCCCCGAGAAGGTGATGAGGCTGCATCTCGGCTCTGTCATCTTGGCTCCCTCCATGCGATCGAACCCTCTCGAGGCAACATGTTTGCCTCGGATCCCGTGTCGAGCTTGAATCTTGTTGGATGCCCCTGGACGGTAAACTCCCGGAACCACAGTTTGCTCCTGTCGGCGTCTTTCTCCAGTTCACCCACAAACAAATCTGCCATTAGTTCATCCATCCAGGCACTGTCATGTGATGGCGCTTGGTTGTGAGGCTCTGGCCCGCCTATGGAAAGCCTACTGATCGGCGTCAGCCTGCCATGGCAGACCTTGGCAAAATGTCCAATCTTCCTTATCCAACTCCTTATCTGCCGAGTCCGTAGCTCTCCCCTCCAGGTGCTCTGCTCTGAACTCACTCAGTTCGCACAAGTCCACGCAGCGTTGTAGCATCAAATCCGCAGTCTGCAGCAATTTATCAAGAAGGCTAATATTTTTCACACCGGCTACAATCTTGTCACATAGCAGTGAGTCCTGAATCGGGCCACACTCGCAATCCTTGACCCTATCTCGAAGCACAGTCAAATACTCCGACATACTCTCACTTGTCTGATTATAGGTATTGAACTTGTATCTGGTAATAATCAGGTTCGTTTTACCCATGCAGTAATCCTTGAACTCTTGCACTAGCGGTTCAATATTGTCTTCCTCACTCGGGTCCACCTCCATGTTCGAGAACACTCGCTGGGCCTCTGGCCCAGCCACATGCAGAAATATTGAGCATTGCACTCTCTCCGGCCGAGTTTCCACGCCTGCTGCCGTCGCATATATCAAATATGACCTCAACCACTGTTTCCAGTTGCTTGAATCGTGACTGTCCAGAATTAACGGCCCGGGAGGCTTCAGACCGGGAATCTGTATAGCTTGAACGTTGGTCATGTTTCCCTCTATCTGACACCATATAATAACGTAAGTCTGAACATGGTGAGCTGTCAGTCGCTACTGTTTTATTACTGTCTCCCCCACAGCGGTGCGCGACCCACTACACTGGCCCCTACCACGGGCTATACGCACACATCACATGTGGTGTCTTACCAAGGCAGCGCGGTGTACTAACAAACTGGTGAGGTTTACATTCTGGATGTCTGTGCTGCAGATAGAGGAGGGTAGTTAGTAAAAGGGCCGTGATTTGCGCATACACATACCGACACTTTCGAACGGGTTAACTCAATAGGAAGCTCAAGTTTTCTAAATGTTCACAACCCTACATATATGTGTTTTGGTAGATTGCTTCTAGCAGCTGACCTGAACTTTACCCACCCCAACAAACACCAACGTGATCTTGACGTGCAATAATGGTGGGCGATAATGGCTGATATTCAACATGGATGACGCTTACTCTATGCCTGCCATTAGTTTCTGTAAATGTGGCGGCCTGGGATGGCGAATAGTGATTGAAATCACCCCCATCTTTAAGCGCATGTGCGTGAATTGACAGACAAGCGATTTCCGGTGACGTGTTTTTTTGCTGAGTCACTGAAGGGAACATCAAGGACATAATCAGAGCTCGTCACTGTGTCGCCATCTGGTAAGCAACCCAAAGCCTCAGTTGGCTTCCTGGCTTTATTTGTCAGACTACCACCACCCTGCACCTCCTAACCGCCCTTTCACACCGCACTTCCACAAAGTCCATCGAATTGTCGTCTGCTGGATGAAATGGGAATTTGGATCATACGTGAATCACCTGTCTCGAATTGGGACGCGAATTATGCTACTCCGCCTCCCTCCTTCCCTCCCACCCCCATCCCACCCTTCCTCCTCTCTCCTTCCATCTATCCATCTATCCATCCAGTCTTCTTTCCCATCTCTCCTTTACTCCCTCCCACCTCCTTCACTACTGTCGCCCTCCTTTCCTTCCTTCCTTCCTCTTTTCCTTCCTTCCTCATTTCCTTCCTTCCTCCTTTCCTCCTTTCCTTCCTTCCCGCCTCCCACCTTCACGAGCCCCCTTCCCTTCCCTCTCTCCATTATCCACTATCTCTTCCTGCTTCTTTCCTACCCTTCCTCCCTCCTCCCTCCCTCCTTCCCCCTCTACCCTCCCCTTCCCTCCCTCGTGCGGACCTCGGTGCCTTCCCGCCTGTTCTGGCATGCTCCCCGGCCCCGGTCTCTCCTTCGTCCTGCCCTCCTCTATTTTTTTCGCCAACTCTGCGCCTGTAAATAAAAACAAGCCGCCTTGCCTATGCTACCGCAGATCTTAGCTATACTGTTTGCTATGACAACATGCTCTGGGGCGGTGATTCACAGCCTGTGCCCGGCGCCGGTTCGCCCTCCCTCGGCTGACCGCATTGTGTATGATTGAGCGTGTAAACAGACTGCGCGTGAAAGCAACACTGCACATGCCGAGTGCATGCCGGGCGCCACGCAGGGTCTGGCACATGCGCCAAGCGGTATGAGGAGAGAAGGCGGGGGGGGGGGGGGGGGGCTAGGTAAGCAGGTGGTTGTGGAGAGGAATTGATCGCCCACACCAGGCGAGAAAATTAGACTTTATTGGGGAAACTGCTACGAGTATATATATATATATATATATATATATATATATATATATATATATATTTCCCCTTCAAGCAGCGTTTTAGATAAGTGATATTCGAGTATGCAGAACTGTGGTAGGAAGCATTCGCCATGCTTGCTGTATAATTATGAACAGTCTCCCACCCCGTTGCCGGTATTCTGTCATACTTTAATGTCTCAGGTAATTGTTCTGCATTGTCCGACTTAACTAAGATTTCTACTGTTGTTTGCCCTGCGGCAATTAACACTGGTTGGGCGGTCGAATAATAGGACTGACCTCCCAACGACTTGACCATACCACGAGCCCGGCATTCATTCGAATCAAATTTTTTTTGCACTGATATCCCTTATGTGATGCATTCCCACATTTTGAGCACCAATGGCCGTATAGACAATTGCCGTCCGTTGTTGAGCATCCCGTTTCTTTATTGAATGAAAAACACGGGCGTTTGCCATCTCTAACAAACACATTAGTATCCGTACTGCTGGAAGCTGGTTTACGAGGTTTCAGTTGCTCGAATGCGTAGTGTCGCAGAGCCAATTCCGGGTTCCCAGCCAAAAAGGCCTCGAATCCCTGTTTGACTGCGAGCTTACGAACCGCCTCATTGTATGATGTGTGTGCTGAGTAATAAAATTGATCAAACTTGAACTTCCCAGCAATATATGAAATGTGCTGGATAAACCGGCGATAGTCCTCTTGATCGACATTCTGACAGTCCAAAATCCAATCACAAGACGCTTCGATCAGCTCACCCGGATTCAGTTTCTTAACACTCTTACGGTTTTCAGGGTATTTCCTAATAGACCACTTACTAGGCAACCGCCGTTTGCGGCTCGGCGTGCGCTCTTCCGAACTTGTTGACGGGGTGCATCATCGACGCCGCCGTCGTGTGTCATATGAATGACTTCTGCCTCACGGAGCTTTTTCCTCCAATGACAATGTGGCCAGCTCATCCTCGATAGACTTGTTTTCGGCCGCCATGGCGGCCACCTTCCTCCGCTTCTCCAGTGTTGGACGCTGTTCTGCCAGTATCCGCTCCTCATCACTCAAATCCGTCCCCTCCCCCTGCCTAAGCTCCGTCATTGAAGTAGTTGGGACCTCTAATGACAGCCGCTCACCCTTTATCGATTTTCCCTTATCCGCCATTGCTGTTCTGCTACGCGTTGCACGACCAGCAGCTTGGATAGGGCACCTGCTATTAGTGGGCGCCTTATGATTCCGACCGCATGGAAGGGTTCGGTCATCCTTCAGAAACAAAGTATGCATGCTTTTGTTCATCACTGTTGTGATAAGACAACCGGTAAATTCAACTCAGTTATTCGTCCTCCTCCACACTAAACTTCAAGCTCATATTTCAATACAAGTGTAACTGACAAGCACATGGTCAAAGGCAACTGTCAAATTGCCACTGTCAATTGCATATGGTCACTTCTGACTGGTGACACCGGTTGACCACAAATCAACGATTAAGCTGTCAGTGCAATTTACCCACACACACACCGGCATCCAGACGGGAATGCATCAACTGAAGAAACACTTATGCAGAGCTCCCCGCGAAGCAACCATTCACCGGTGTAACTGTCAAGCACATGGTCAAATGCAACTGTCAAATTGCCACTGTCAATTGCAGACGGACACTTCAAAAAAAAAAAAAAAATCCAACCGAACCAGTTATTGTCACCTCCACTTAAACATAACTCGCAGTGTTCATAACTCAATACCGGTGCAGGAGGATACTCAGTTGTTTACTGGCTAGTAATGCTAATTCAGCAACGTCAATGCCGTGACATCAACTATCAAAGCACATGTTCACTTCTGACTGATAACACCGGTGACAGCAGAACGACGAATAAGCTGTCAGTTGTAATTACACACATACACAGGCACTATTACTGCGTTGACTGAAGAACAATTATGTGGGTGCTCCTTTGTGACACACCAATAAAGTCCATAGTACATCTCCGTCCGCCATCCAAAGTAACTCGGCCTGTCTGTCCACAGCACACCGCCGGCCGAAAAACAGAATTATTTAGTGTGCTTTCAGTAATGTATGCATATTTTTGACTGGTGATTGCGGTGGTCCTTTCTAAATTGTGACACCGGTTGACCATAGAAACACTGTTATTTTGTTTGTGTGGTTTCATAACTGTATTACTACTGGTGATACCGGTGAAGCCGAACGACGACTAAGCTGTCACTATAGTGTCAGTTGCATTTACAAACTATCACGGTACCGAGCAAACAGCCGAGTTGCGGTGACGCGACACCCGACACCGGCAGCACAACATGACTGAATAGAAGATAGAACTTTCTCGCAAGCAAGATAAAGTAATATGAATAAGTATGTGTGCTTTCGCCTGTGTCGGAAACGGTAATGGCCGTATTGACAGTCACGCCCACCCCTTGCCTGGCGCCACAGCGCCATCTGGCGAGTCCAGGTGGCAATAATCAAACCATATAGTTGTAGCAATTAGTCAACAGAGGGAGACTCTGTGCCATCATCAGACCAGTTCCCAATCACAAGGCCATCCCAGACCATAAGTCAGGGGAGGGGGGAGGAGAGTGAGAAGAGGGGAAGTCCACGCCGTCCCTACACCAGGATATAGGATATATCCCAGCTATATATTTCCTCTTCGAGCAGCGCTTTAGATAAGTGATATTCGAGTACGCAGAACTCCGGAAGGAAGCATTCGCCATGCTCGCTGTATAATTATGAACAGTCTCCCACCCCATTGCCTCCCCACGCCTCCCACCAGTGGGGACGGTGGTGGGTAATTGGCCTGGGTCTATAACCGATGGAAGGTAGTCGGACAGTTCGGCAGTGCCCCTAATGATTCACTGTTACTCCGTTAATAAGGCGACTGCTTTATTGCTGCACTCTGTTGAAATGAAGTCCATGACGGCTAAGTTGACTGCAGAATTAATGACTGGAGACGCATGATAAACACACTTATATAGATGTAGATAACATATGCTGTATATGTGTGTATATGCATATATATTCATAGATATGTATATATACATATATAGTCATAATGCTTGCATTGCGTTTGATACGAGGCAAGGAAGGGGGGGGGGGCTCCCCCCCTCTTGCCACGCCACGCCGGCTTTCTCACCTTCCCTGTCATCCTCCCCTCAGCTTTCTCCCCTCCGCGCTCTCTCGCCCCCCATCACGACTTTCTCACCTCCCCCGCACCTCTCCCTTTCCGCTTCCCTCCCCTTATAAGCCACCCGCCCAGGCTCCTTCAGCCACTCGCCTTCCTGCCGTCCTCCCCGCTCAAGCTCCTTCTTCTCCTGGCACTTCCCGACGCTTCCTGGACCCGATGTTCCTTGGCCGATGCTACCCTCGGGCATATCCCCCCACCAACGCGTACTACCGATCATGCTAGCCAGTGGCAGGGGAAAGGGGCCGGCTCGCCTCCGTCCTCCGCCTCCAGCTCGCCACCACCTCGATGCACCCGCCCCTCGGCCAACTGGGCCGCCGGCGTCGAGGCGACGATGCACGCCACCGAGGCGACGATGCATGCCACCGTCCAGGCGTTGGAGCGCCTGACATCCCGCTTCGACGCCCTCGACTGCCGCAGCAACCCAGCGCCTGAGGAGGCAAGCCCCGCCCCTGCGACGACTCACAAGGCCTACAGCCTCCCGCGCGTCCCGGCGGCTCCGGCGCACATAGTCGGGGGGGCTCTGCCTCCGCCCCCGCCTCAACCACCGGTGCCAGGGGTGGTTCACCCTCAATACGAGCGCTACACACGTCACACCTACCAGCTGCTGCCCCTGACGCCCGCCCCTGCGCCTCCCGCCTACTACCAGGACACCGTCGCCCACACTCCCGCCTCCGCGGCCGACGCCGTAAGGGAGATCCTCGCATCCGCGGAGACGCAGCATGCAGGGAGGCGCAAAGGTATCTCCCCGAATTACATCTTCCCCTCGGACCTCATCGAGAGAGGCCCCGAGAGGAAGCCCGTCAAGAGAGGGGAGGCCTCGAAGGACGAGTACAGCCTCACCCTCCGCACCCTCGAGAGCCACCCAGCCTTCCCGGCCCACTCCCTCCCAGGCCTCAACCACCCCACCCTCACAGTCCTCCGCGATAACCTCGTGTATTCGTGGCCTACCGTCCGCCGCTACTCCGAGACCATATTCACATGGATAGCGGATGGTAGGCTCCCGCACGGTTGGCACGATCCGATCGCCATAAACATGGTGCGGATGGAGGTCCTCACCATGCCCACTGCAACGACCGACCCCGGCCCCTCAACCCCAGGCCTCAGAGCCACAGACCCTGCCCGAGCCCGACCCCAGCCCTTGACCCAAGCCGACACCCGAGTACCCTACAGCAGAGAACTTCAAGGGGCCCCCTGCTCCGCCTGGAACCGTGAGCCCACCTCATGCCACCGGGCGACCGCCAGGGAGGCCCACGCGGGGGCCATGCAGCGGCATGCATGCGCCTACTGCGCGAACGTGAGGAAGGTCCTCACCATGCATAGCGAGGCCGTATGTATGACCAAGCGAGCCCATGAGCACCCGACCCCCGGCGCCTCGGCGGTTTTTGATCCGCCGGCCCGGAGGGCCATAACCGGCCTATCACCTACACCCCTGCCGACAGCCCCATCAATACCCCCGACCCCGATGCCCACCTGCCCACCAACCGCCACCCCTGCCCAGTAAAAGCCACCGGCAAACGGCCGGAAAGCCACCGGACCGGGACCGCCAGGAGCACCAACGGCTCCCCACACACACAGCCCAAGCACGGAGCAGTAGGCGCTGACCATCACAGCCCCACCCGCTCCACCCACAACACCAAAAACACAGCAGGGGACCATCACCCCACCCACAGCCACACTCCAGACATCACAGCCACCGACCATCACGTCGGCTGTCAGATGTCTGGTAATGCACCCGCAGACATCACAACCGCCACAGACATCACAACCGCCGACCCCCACCTCTCCCCCGGCGACACCGCTTTCCTCACCCCCCCTGACCCCCCCGACCCTCACTGCACCTCATCCCCCACCCCCGCCAACCCCACCCCACCCCTCCCCCGACCGACACCCTCGGCGAACCAATCACGGACGTCGTCGACCACCAAATCCAGAGTACCCTCCCCGCCGCCCCCTCCTGCGGCCCCTCCCCCACCCAGTATCGCCCCACCATCCTCTCCACCTGGCCCCACACCTCCGGCAAGGTGTGGGCCCGCTACCCTACCTTCACCACCACCTACGCAGCTCTCCGGGAAGCGGGCCTCCCCAATTCTTTGGCCACCCGCATCCCCCTTCCCTCTGGCCTCTACATACCCTGTGGCGCGCCCGCCTCTGTGACTACCCGACCCCCCCGTCCTGACCTACTGGAGTTTGGCTTCCCCTCTAACTACTCTGCCTCTACCCCCCCTCGCCCCACCTTCTGCAACCACCGCAAGGCCCCCGAGAACCTCCCCCACATACGGGAGTTGATCAGAACAAAGCTCGCCCTCGGCGCCCTCGCAGGCCCCTTTACCGTCCCTCCCTTCACCCCCTGGACTCAGATCTCCCCCATGATGACCCACCCCAAGTCCGACCCAGGCAAGAGGCGGGTCATTGTCGAACTCTCCTTCCCCCCTGGCGCCAGCGTCAACGCTGGCATCCCCTACCGGGAATACCTAGGAAAAACCCACTCCTACAAACTCCCCTGTGTCGCCGATGTAGGCCACCGACTCATCAACGAGGGCTCCAGGGCCTACGTCTGGACGGCCGACATCTCCCGGGCATACCGCCAGCTCCGGGCTGATCCCCTCTCCTGCCCCCTCTATGGCATATGCCTCAACGGCCTGACCTACGTCGACCTAGCCCTCCCCTTTGGCTGCCACTCCTCGGGCATGGCGTGCGTGCGGGTCACCGCGGCGGTAGCGTGGATCCTCCGGCACCGAGGGCTTCCATGCTCTCGTCTACGTCGACAACTTCGTCGGCTGCGAGGGCTCCTACCTGAGGGTGTGCCAGGCCTTCGACGCCTTCCTCGCCCTCACCACTGCCCACGGGCTCAACGTGGCACCCGGAAAGTGTCACCCCCTCGCTGTCTGCCTCACCTGGCTCGGGTTCGCCCTCGACAGCGAGGCGATGACCATCCGGATTGCCCCCGACAAGATGGAGGACCTAGTCGTCGATTGCGAGAGCCGCCTCGCCCACCCCGCCCTCAGAAGACGTGACCTCCAGAGCCTCCTCGGGCGCCTCAACCACGTCAGCAGCTGCATGCTCCCCACCCGGAAGATCATGACCCGGCTCCTTGGGGCGCTGCGCAGCTGCTTCAGAGCCGCCTCCATCACCCTCACCAGTGACGCCCTCCGAGGTGGTTCGCCACCTACGGCCGTGCCTCGAATGGCCTCCATCTCCTTCGGGCCCCAGAGACCCGTCGCCACGTGATCGAGTGCGACTCCTGCCTGACCGGTGGGGGCGCCTTCTCCAGATCGAGGTGCTATGCCCGAGGGTACTTCCCCACATTCCGGGCCCGGTACCCGGCCATTCACGAGCTGGAGGCGGTCAACCTCATGATCGCCCTCCGCTGCCTCCTCCCAGATGACGTCGCGGGGGCGACCGTGGTTGTAAATACTGACAACATGGCCTCCGCCACCTCCCTCGAGTCCGGCCGCGCCCGCGACCCTACCCTCAGGACGTGCGCCTGGGAGCTCTGGCTCCTCGCCGCCACCGGCAGCTTCACCATACAAGTCGTACACAAGCCCAGGGCTGAACTTGTCCTCGCAGACGCCCTCAGCCATGCCCACCTCCCTGGCCCCTGGGCCGAGGTAGCGTGGGCCGAGGTGGACCGCCTCGGGCTCGCGTACGTCCATCCAACTCACGACAAGTTCCCCTTTCATTCCGGCCTCTAGGTTTCACCTCCGCCGAGGTCGCTGACATCGGCCGCCTACGCCTCGCCTCCCTCGCGCCGGCGACCTGGAGGAATCACCGCCGGCAGGCCGAGGACTACCTCAGTTTCCTCGACGCCCAAAGCCTGGACCCCCTCACCCCGGCCAGCTTCGACGTCGCAGCCTACACCGCCGCCCTCTTCGCCCTCTTCGCCCATGCCCTCGCCCTGGCCTCCATCAAGAACGCGCTCTCGGGGGCCCGCTCCTGGGTCGAGGCGGCGGGGGGCCTCACCTCGGGCTTTGACTACCGCCTCGCCAGAGACGTCTGGCATGGGGGGAGCGCGCCTCCACCCATGTCCAGCGCCAGGCACCGCCCCTCACCCCGGAGCAGCTCACCCTCGCGATCGCGCACCTCGCCCAGGCAGGGCCCGCCTTCCTCGCTCCTAGGGCCGCCCTCCTCGGGTACTTCGGCATGCTCCGGCAATCGAACCTCCTCACCCCGAGTCCTGCGGGCTGGGGCGGCCCCCACACCATCACCCGCGCTGTTATCCGCCTGACCCCCAGGGGGCTTTGGGTCCACATAAGAAGCTCAAAGACCATCTCCGGGCCCTCGGGGGCAGTCGCCCTCTTCATCCGGCCTCTGAGGGCTCCAACCTCTGCCCTGTCGCGGCTTGGCATCATGCCCTCGCCCAGTGCCCGGTGCCTCCCGAGGCCCCGGCCTTCCTGATGCCCTCCGGACGCCCCCTCGACCCGCGCACCCTCACCGCGCTCCTGAGGGACGCCCTGCATGCCCAAGGTGTCCCCGCCTTCCAGACCTTCATGCTGCATAGCCTCCGCCGCGGCACCGCACAGGCCTGCCACCGCGCCGGGGTTCCCCTGCCCGACATCATGGCAAAGGGGACCTGGACCTCAGAGGCGGTGCACACTTATGTGCCTCCTCCCGCCCCCTCGGCTGCCCCTCAAGCCCTCTCCTCCGTATTGGTGGAGGGCTCCTCGGCGCGACCCTCACGATAAACACTCAAAGCTCCCTCCGAGCTCCTCATAGTCATTAAGCTTAGATGCCACTCATGCTCCCTATGAGCTCTCTGATATGTGTTCAGTTTTCTTATTATGCCCTGTATAGTTTGCCTTGCATTGTTGCTACCCTGTATTGTTGCATTTTGACCTGCTCTCCTGTTGCTCCCCTGTATATACCCTGTCGAGGCACTCAATAAAGTGCCTTCCTTCCAACCCCGCCTTTTTCTTCCTTCCTTGTCGTGCATCATAATATACGTATATACATATATACAATATATGTATAAAAATGCTTACTACAGTACAAATGAGGAGACAAGACAAAGGTAGTGGTTGAGATAATATATTCTCTGGCATAGAGAATATGATGCCCTAGCCTAAAAGTGTAGCATCCAGGATAGAGGCGTGTCGGGGTTGGAGCCACCGGTCACATGGTCAGAGGGTGGGGGGGGGGGCATACATCAAGTAAGCCACCCCATCAATATTTAGGGTAGGAAATAAACATATAATCCCTTACGTGCGTTTATACTCGCATAATGCTTATACATCACATATAGTATATCCCAGAAGCAGGTTGTTGAGCTGGTACCCACAGGCTGAGTAAACTACTTATGACGTTATGACATGGCGGAAACTGCTCATGTATTTAGATTAAGGCGGAGACTTTTATATTATTATAACAAAACCATGTTGGCGCGTTTTGCAGCTCACCTGCATTTAGATTACACTTAACACCCCATATGCGCCCCGCCCATTCATTCTAATGAACGCCCCGCGGGCTTTGATTAATTATCTCGGCGCTCAGGGCTGCTTACTCGGACTAATGCATGCATATTCAGCAGCCGACAATCAGCCACCAGCCGCCACAAATCACCAGCAAACACAGAGAGCCGCCTGCCTCGTGTGTGCGCAGAAAGGTGCCAAACAGCTGCTATGGCAACTCTTTTATATTGGTCAAGCGATCCCCCCTCCCACCCCCCCACCCCAGCCGTCGCCCCCGCCAGCGCCCCCCCCCCCCCCACCCAGTGCACCCCCGCTGTCGCAATCTTCCCCCTCCCACTTCCACCGCTTACCCAAATAAAATCACCTCTTTCAGAGCGAGGCTTAACTGAATCACTGCCGAAGCAGACGACACCCGCGCCCTGTAAGTCAGACATCACGTGATCGCGGCGATAATATTATCATAATGCTCGCGCAGCTGTTGTCGTTATTTAACCACAAACGACATAATGGAGTGTCCAATCTTGCACTCCCCACCTAGCGGCGCTTCCGGTCAACTAAGCGGGCCGGTGGGACCAGGTCACCAAACATTCACCAGCACCAATCCTTGAGATCAAACCCAAGCCATGATTCCTATGTCCTATATCATCACCTAAAAGCAACTTCATTGATAGCTGGCTGTTCGAAAAAAACACCGCAGTAGTTTCTATGGAAACACAGATCTGAGATGAAGCATTTAATTGTTTCTTATTTCGAGCAGCTCGACCGGAGAGTTATCAGTTAAGCGGCCAACGACAAGATTACCATTGTCCGTGTTTACTGCAATAACATCTGTGTTCTCAAGACCTTCCCGGGATCTGATGGGGTAATTTCGTGGCGGGAAGTGTTTTCTCGCTGATTGTGTTTTTCCACCTCAGACCCTGAGGTCTCCAGGCCAGTGCTGTTCCAACGTTGGCTGTCAATAACGGAAATAAAAATGTCCGAAGTTTGTGCAGCACACCCCAGTGGATATTATCGCAAACAGGGCCGCCTTTTGCGCGTGTTCAACTCCCGCTCTGCTCCACTCACATGTCACTGAACGCGCTGGCCGAATCGGTACAGTGCAGGCTTCTCATGCGGAAGGTCGGGAGTTCGAATCCAAGCCGAATCAAACCAATGACTAATAAACTTGATGTATGTCGCTACCTAGCCTGGCACCCAACATTAATAGGATAGATCAAGGACTTATTAGCACAGTATCAGAATCATGTGACTGTATGGGATTCTAGGTCATGGTGCTGGCGTCCTGGTCGCCCAGTGGGGAGGCACTATAAAGTCGCCATGAGTGTGCACTATCACAAGTTGGTACCCATCCTGATATGACCTTAGATGTTGCGAGGACGTAAAACAACTCAAACACTCCCACGTCCCACACACTCCTCACTTCAACGAGTGTACTCAGACCGGCTGCGTCTCTCTAATTAAGGACTGGTTGGCTATAAAAATACGCAACAAACTCCAAGAAACCTGCCGATACCATCACTGCACTGAACAGCCACACAGCGGACGAAGCAGCTCCACCATTGACATTTATAATTGTAGTAGAACACGCACGATAGCAAGTGGCGTGTTCAAGGCTTCAGTGTAAATCAACATTGTTTTTTTAATAGATAAATGGGATTACATTTCAATTTTGCAGAAGAGGTTTGAGTCCATGAAGATTCGTACTTCTGGTGTTGGTTGTTTCAGCCTTGTTTTGGTTCTTACAGTCTTGTTTTGGTTGCCCCCTCCCTCTTGATTTGGTTGACCCCTCTTGATTTGGTTGCCCCCTCTTGTTTTAATTGCCTGCATTTTGTTTTAGTTGCCTGCAGCTTGTTTTAGTTGCCTGCCTCTTGATGTGATTGACCCCTTTTGTTTTAGTTGCTTGCCTCTTGATTTGGTTGCTCCCTCTTGTTTTTGTTGTGCCTCTTGTTTTTCTTACCCTCTTGATGTAGGTGCCCCTCTTATTTTGGTTGCCCCTCTTGTTTTAAGTGCCCCTCTTGTTTTAGTTGCCTGCCTCTTGTTTTAGTTGCCTGCCTCTTGATGTGCTTGCCTCCTCTTGTTTTGGTTGCCTGCCGCTTCATATGCTTGCTGTAAAGAATGACTGGACATGTTGACGTCTGAGTCTCAACTGGTTTATTCAGGTACCCTACCGTCACCTGCTGGTTCCTCTGGCTGGTGCGCCCGCCTAGATACCTCACAGTCGGGTCTCTACCACATCGGCATGGTCATACATTACATCCCCTTTCTCATGATTGATTTCACCAAGTTGATAATAGATTTCGGTTAACTCTACTTCTGAATATTTATCTTCTTTTTTTTAAATTAAAAAAAACAAAAAACTTTCCCACCACCTACATGTTATCACAGCATCGTAATACAATACAATATAATTTCATCGGTACTCACATTTTCATCTGTACCTTGCTGACCTACAGTCTCGTTTGTCAGAACATAATTGGACATTCCAAGTTCGCTGTCTCTGAAGCATATTACATTGGATTCATTTCTCATTACATCATTTTCACAACATTCCTGACCAACTGCTACCGTTATATACTTTCTAGTCTTACTCTAGTCTCATTACTTTTTAGAATTTAAGGTCAATGCCTTTTACCTTTCTTAATTTCATAACCTTCTTTCCGTGGCGCATGTTGCCTTACATGATTTCATCAATTATTCTTAATTCTTACTCGATTTCTACTCTATTTGTACGAGGTTTCATCAAACCCTAAAGGTTGGACCGGTTTTATGACTCTACCATACCGAGTGGCTCTGTCCCTATTTACTAAGCTTTCCGTTGCTTTCTGTTCATTACTTTCTCTTGATCTATCTACTAAGATTGGCTTTTCTGATTTTTTCGTGTGTTCATTTTTTGTCTTGTAGATATGCACTCGGTTTCTTCTCAAGATGTTTTTGTTATGCTTCGTCTGTATCTCGTAGTTTTGTGTGTTTTCTTTATCAGTTTTTTTTATCGTCCCCTTTGCCCACTTCCCGGCATGTGTCATATATTGCACGGGATCATTTACCTTCAGAGGTGGATGGGGCTTACCAGCGCGCCTGTCAAAATATTTTTTTGTTTCTGCTGTCTTGTGACTATTTGTTTGTGTGTCACCTAGTGTACATAAGGTTTTAACTGTTTGCTCGTCCCCGGAATTTTTGATCGGAGTCTCCTTCTCATTAGCATTTGAGCTGGTGATGCATCTAACCCACTTATACCTGTGTTCCTGTAATTTAACAGTGATAAGTGATAATCTTTCCCCTCTACAATTGCCTTTTTGATCATCCGCTTTACTATTTGTACATACCGCTCAGTCTGCCCGTCGCTTTGCCGAAACTGCGGGTTCGTGAACACTGTCTTGAATCCATACTCTAGGGCAAATTTCTGGTATTCTGCACTGGCAAATTGGGGCCCATTATCAGATACTACCACTAGCGGTATTCCGTACCTCCCGAATATCTGCTTTAATTCCTGGATTATGGCTGCGCTAGTCGTCGATGTCAATTCCACTACCTCGGGAAACTTTGAAAAATAGTCCACGACCACCATGAACATAGTTCCGTTTACCTGAAATAAGTCTGCCCCTACCTTCTGATATGGTAACAATGGTATTTCCTGCAGCTGCATTGGTTCCTTATGCTGTGCATTTCGGAACTGTTGGCATACTGAGCATCGTGATATTCTATCCTCAATCTGTGCTTGCATCCCCGGCCAGAAAATTAAATCTCTCGCTAATTGCTTGGTCTTGGCTACCCCCATGTGGGTTTCATGCAGCCTGTTTAGCATTTCAGTCTGCAGTGTTTGTGGGATTATTATTCTACTACCTTTCATGAGCAACCCCTACAGTGATCTCATCTTTGTACGTGACAAATGGTTTAATGCAATGAGGTATTTTGTTGCTTTGTTCAGGCCACCCGGTACGAGCACAGTACATTACCTGTTCCAACGCTGGGTCGATGCTCATCTCTCTGCATATTCTTTCCACTATGCTGTCCACCAGTTCTATGGAAGCGATGTTCATGTCACGGTCGAACAAGTCATTCGGCTCTATTGTCACACTGTGACCGCGGGATAAGGCATCTGCAATCAACATGTCAGTACCTTTTATGTGTCTTACATTAATGTCATAATTCAACAAGCGCATTCGCATTCGCTGCATGCGAGCAGATAGCTGATACAAGGGCTTGCTTAAGATAGCCACTAATGGCTTATGGTCAGTTTGGACAAAAAACCTTTTTCCAAATATGTAGTTGTGGAATTTAACACACCCGAAACAAATCGCCAATAATTCCTTCTCTATTACTGTGTAACTAGCTTGAGTATCGTCTAGGGACTTAGATGCTAATGCGATTGGTCTTCCTTCTTGTATCAGTGCTGCCCCTAGTCCCGATTTGGAAGCATCTACTTGTAGTGTGATGGCTTTATCTACGTTGTAGAATCTCAACACTGGTGCTGTTGTCAACAATTCTTTTAATTTTACAAATGCCGCTTGCTGCTCGTCACCCCAGTGCCATGCAATTTCTTTATTTATCAAGATTCTCAATGGTTTACTTATATTTGCTAGATTCAGAATAAATTTGCTTACATACACGATCATCCCCAGGAAACGCTGTACTGACGCTATGTTTTGTGGTACGGGTAAGTCATTAATGGCCTGAACGGGCTGTTTACTTGATTTGAGACCCTCTCTTGTTATTGTGTGTCCCACATAGTTTACTTCCGATTGACATATCTTCGATTTCTCAGGATTAAATTTCAGGTTTACTTGTCTTGCTCTGTCCAGTACACTCTTCAAGTTACGGTTGTGTTCAGCTATCGTCTCTCCATAAATGAGAATATCGTCAGTTACCACGTTGACTCCCTTTAAGTCCCCTAAGATCTTATTCATCTCGTGTATAAAGATATCTCCCGCCGTTTTTATACCAAACGGCAATCTGGTGTACCTGAACCTACCCCATGGCGTATTGAACGTGCACAATTTAGAACTTTCCCCCTCCAACTCTACCTGCCAGTACCCACTGTTGGCGTCTAGCACCGAGAAATACCTTGCATTGTCTGATTTGGATACTACTTCTTCTATAGTCCGTGTTGGGAACTGCCCTCAGTTGATTGCCTTGTTAAGTTTGGAGGGATCCAAACAAATTCTGATCTTATTTACTTTCTTTACAATTGTCACTGAATTTACTCATGGAGTAGGCTCATCTACCTCAGTTATTACTCCTAACTTTATCATACGGTCTAGTTCATCCTTAACCCGATCCTGAATAGCATGTGGGATACGACGGGGTGGATCTATACAAGGTTCTACATCAGGATTCACATGAATTTTTGCATTAGTTTTGATTAGTCCTAACCCTTCAAATACATCAGCATAAGACTTTACCATATCTTGTGCTTCTTGTGGCGAGTCCTTACAGCTTTCTCGTGCCTCAACCGTGTCGATCCGTGTGATCATCTTTAGGAGAACACAGGCGTCCCTCCCCAGGATGGGTGTCCCCCTGTCGACCACTTGAAACCGCATGAGGTGTCCTCTGATGTTGATCATCGCCTCTCCCCGCGGTTGCAGCCGATGCCCGGAGTACGTCAGTAGTTTACATCTGGGCGCGTTGAGTTTCCCATTCGATATTTTGGTGAACATTGTCATCGGCAGTATGTTCGCCTCCGATCCGGTGTCTAGTTTAAACTTCACTTGTGTTCGTCCAACATTGATGTTTGTGTACCAGAGATCAGCTGATGTCACGCCTTCAGCCATAATGGCGCCCACGTACAGCTCACCATTGAAGTTTCCACCGAATGGTCCTGCGACCAGCTGTCTCGCCTGTCGGTTTCTTCCACGACAATGTCATCTACGGGTGGCATTTCCTGTCGCTTACTACGGCACACTTTAATAAAATGTCCCATCTTACCACACCCTGCACATGTCTTGCCCTTCGCTGGGCACTGCCCTTTCCGGTGTGTGTACCCACACCACCCGCAAGGAGTTTGCGCCACTCCACCTGCCTGGCTACGCCTTGCCCATGGTTGCGCTTGCCTAACCGCCGGTGCAGTCATGCGCGTCTGCTGACACCTCTCAATGGTGTCCACCGTTATGTCCACCATACTCATATCACTAGACAATTGAGCTGACGTGTGCTCACTGACCCGGCACATGTCCTCACACTGTTGTAACGTCAAGTTAATTGTTTGTAGCAGCCGGTTTCTCAATTTGTCACACCGCACCCCACACACCAACCTGTCGCAAAGTAGCGCCTCTTCCATGTCGCCGTACGCACATTGCGGTATCATATGCTTCAACTCTCTTATGTATGTGTCCATTCGTTGACTCGTTTGGTTGAATTTGTTGAACTTGTATCTTAATACCGTGATATTAGTTTTCCCTTCACAGTATAGCCGAAATTGTTCAATGAGAGGTGCGAGCTTGTCTCTGCCACTAGCCGGTATTTCCATACTCTGGTGCACTTTCTGTGCCTCGGGACCCGCTACATGCAAGAAAACGCAGCATTGTATCCTCTCTGTTTTCGCTCCCACTCTTGCCGTTGCGTAAATTTCGTATGAATTGTACCATGTTCTCCAGTTGGTGGCCAGGTCGTCATCCAAATTTAGCGGACCTGGTGCCTTCAGACCCGTCAAAGCCATGTTGCGTGGTTTCTTTACCGTCTGACACCATGTAAAGAATGACTGGACACGTTGACGTCTGTGTCTCAACTGGTTTATTCAGGTACCCTACCGTCACCTGCTGGTTCCTCTGGCTGGTGCGCCCGCCTACATACATCACAGTCGGGTCTCTACCACATCGGCATGGTCATACATTACACTTGCCTCCTCTGGTTTTGGTTGCCGCTCTTGATTTAGGTGCCCCTCTTATTTTGGTTGCCCCTCTTGGTTTAGTTGCCTGCCTCTTGTTTTAGTTGCCTGCCTCTTGTTTTAGTTGTCTGCCTCTTGATGTGCTTGCCTCCTCTTGTTTTAGTTGTCCCCTCTTGTTTTAGTTGCCTGCCTATTGATTTAGTTGCCTGCCTGTTGTTTTAGTTGCCTGCCTCTAGGTTTAGTTGCCTGCTTCTTGTGTTAGTTGCCTGCCTTTTGCTCAAAACCTAATTTCCGTTATAATATTGGAATGCAAACTAGTTTAATTTCGTCGTCAGGAGTTGATTGCAGAAAACCTCACCTTTGACACAAAACAAGAAAGCTTTGTAACTGTCCACGTGACAGAGGCTTGGATGATGACGGTGCATGCACCTGTTGCTGGTGTACCTGCCCCTTGTTTCCGACGAGCCCTCTGTAAGGAGCGACCTAGCATCGATAGGCGCTTCATGTTTGTTTGTTGGAGTTTTACATCCTGATAACATCATATGCTATATTAGGTGCACTCATGACCACTTTATATATTTAATAGTGCTACCCCACATAGAGCTACTGGGAGCATGGCCCGATTTCCCGGGCAGTCACATTATTCTGACACTGAGGTGGCTATGCAGTCATTGCCCTATCCTAGTAATACTGACGCACCAGGCTATGTAGCAACAAATATACATTTTGTAATTCATTGGTTTGACCAGACCGGGAATCAAATTGCCGACCTTTCTCACAGATAGCCTGCGCTTTACTGATTCAGCCACCACGTCTGGTTGCTCGCAATGTTGATCTACATCAGCTGGCATTAAGACGCATGTGTGGACTATGTGGGTGGGAATCCAGCAGCCGGTCCTCCTCACACGATTCACCCAATGAAAGCCTCGCGCCCCACGAGAGGCGGCTCACTCAAGCACATCGTCCGATCCTCGGCCGTCAGAGGCGGCACCTCCTCAAGTAGGGCTTTCACAAAATGACCGCCCAAGTGTGTGTGATGTGTGTATAATATACTCATTTATAATTCCGGAACTGGGTCAGCAAACAAGTGCACGACGGGTTTACCGTTTTCACCACAAGCCGTTTAGCAGTTGGGGTTTTGCGGCACCGCAAAGGGTGATTCGAGGCTAGAAACCCCATCAGTGTGTGAAGCTGGAAGAGGGGAGCATGGGTACTAGCCTCCTGAAGACGGCATTCACACATATAACTAAGGCTAGCCACTAACAGCTAAGATGACTTGGCAACTACCAAATTGGGACTATTGCTGTTCAGCGATGAAAACAAGCCACGATGCTACTTACTCGTTATGGACAAGGTAAATAAACCACCACAACAATTTTTCGGATCGAGACCCTATATACCAATGCACGGAGAAACACTGCCCATGAAACTCAAAACAATGGTATTAAAATTAAAACAAAATGGCTGCATTAGGGTATTCATAATTTATTGCACTTTATAGCATTAAACCACTTGTCATGTGACCTTAGCCTGCTCTGCATCCCATAATATGCGCTGCTTCGCGGAACGCGGACCATCTGCGAAATTCAGCATACGTGAAGAGACTTCCCTGACTTCTCTCCCAGGCCTGTCTACTCCTATCTGCACCCTGAGACCATCTGCCCCACTATATGTCATAGAACTACGATCAGAACGACATCTAGCAATACAGAATATTCACCGGGTAACAACCGCTGCTGCACCGCTTACGGAATTGTCTCAGTGTTGCCAACTTGGAGGTACTGAGGATCTTTGAGGTTTTGCATTGTGGGCATGGCACCCGAGTGGCGATAGCTATGAGCTTGCTATGAGGGTCTAGGGCCATGCCCCCAAGAAAATCCTTTTAAATGGCTTTAAAATGGGCTATTTAAGGGCATTTCCAAGCGGTTATAGGCTGGTATTTTAGCATATCTATAAAAGGGTATTTATTTAATTGAATGAAAAGTACACTGTAGTACAGAATATCAATGAGAAAAAAGCAAAAGTTGTTACCAAAACATTCCTTATTGTGAAATTCAGGGTTTATTAAGGTCGACCCGTGACTCGTGAGGTGACTGATCAGAACCTTCCATGTCCGTAACACTCACAGGAATTTCGTGAGAGTTGGCAACAGTGTCGTCAGGCGGGCCGACACCATTGGGTGAGTTCAGATGACAAAATGGAAGCCAGTGGTAACAGAGTTTAATTTGTAATCCTGAAGCACCCAACACAGACATTCGCACAGAAAGAAAGGGGCCAAAAAATGACGCTGATTGCCACCACGACTTGCACCCTTTACAGCTTCTATGTGGCATAATGGCGGAATTCGAGCCAAAGGCGACGTCATTCATTATGTAGCACCATTTCCTGAGCCTCTTTCACCAATTCGCTAATTGGACTCGAGCCTTGTATACCGTTAAGCAATTGGGCTGAAAGCTGACATCGCATTGTGTTAGTGTAATGTCGAGTGTTGAGGAGAAACAGTTCTAAAGCCTTTATCTTAGCTGAGCCAATTCACCGACCCAATTAGTCAGTAGGCTGTGCACAAGTCGGAGTAAATCGGCTTCGTTAGCGTGACCAAGTCGGGGTAAGTCAGCTCGGTTAGCGTGACCAAGTCGGGTTAAGTCGGCTTGGTTAGTGTGACCAAGTCGGGGTAAGTCGGCTTGGTTAGCATGACCAAGTCAGGGTAAGTCTGCTTGGGTAGCATGGCCAGGTCGGAGTAAGTCGGCTTGGTTAGCGTGGCCAAGTTGGGGTAAGTCGGCTCGGTTAGCATGGCCAAGTCGGGATAAGTCGGCTCGGTTAGCATGACCAAGTCGGGGTAAGTGAGCTCAGTTAACATGGTCAAGTCGGGATAAGTCGGCTCAGTTAGCGTGGCCACGTCGGGGTAAGTAGGTTCAGTTAACGTGGCCAAGTCAGGGTAAATCGGCTCAGTTAGCATGGTCAAGTTGGGATAAGTTGGCTCGGTTAGTATGGCCAAGTCGGGGTAAGTTGGCTCGATTAGTGGGGCCAAGTCTGGATAAGTCAGCTTGGTTAGCTTGGCCAAGTCTGGGTAAGTTGGCTCGGTTAGTGAGCCAAGACAGGATAAGTCGGCTCGGTTAGCGTGGCCAAGTCGGGATAAGTCGGCTCGGTTAGCATGGTAAAGTCTGGGTAAGCCGGCTGGGTTAGCATGGCCAAGTCGGGGTAAGTTGGCTTGGTTAGCATGGCCAATTCAGGATAAGTAGGCTCGGTTAGCATGCCAAGTTGGGGTAAGTTGGCTCGGTTAGCGTGGCCAAGTCAGGATAAGTCTGCTCGCCTAGCATGTCCAAGTCCGGGGAAGTCAACTCGGTTAGCGCAGCCAAGTCTGGGGAAGTCAACTCGGTTAGCGCAGCCAAGTCGGGGTAAATCAGCTTGGTTAACGTTGCCGAGTAGGCAGGTTTGGGTCAACATATAATCTTGTGATTATCGTTTCAGTTAAAGGGACTATCTATTCGTCGCCGGGAAAACAAACAAACTCAGAATAGTTCAGATGTGTGCCACAGGGGTGGTGCATACTTAGTACTGAACTTTTCCACTTGGTGGTGTACAGGAGAGTGACCTAGATTGTGCCATTGGCTGGTTGAGTGGAGAGAACTCACGACCCCACTCATGACCCCACGATCTACCAACACGGGAGACGGACCCTCTAACTCGAATCCTGGTCGAGTCAAACCAATGACTTTAAAATTGATACTTGTTGCTTCCTAGTCTGGCGCTCGGCATTATTAGGATAGGACAAGGACTGCTTGGCTCAGTGTCATGATAATGTGACTGAGTGGGATATCAGGTCATGGTACTGGTGGCCTGGTATTCCAGTGGGGCAGCACTATAGAGTTGCCATGCGTGCGCACTGTCACAAGTCGGTACCCGTCCTGATATGACCTTAGATGTTGCTAGGATGTAAAACAACAACAAACAAAACATACATACGTATGTACACACATACGTACGTATGTACATATGTACATACCTTGTATATGTGACGTCCTATACACAAATAGCCTGAAGCGAGACTACTAATTATGTGTTGTCTCTGTGGCCTAGTGGTTAGAGTGTTGAACTTGTAATCTGAAGTTGTTTGGTGGTGTGGGTTCAAGCCCCATACTCATCAGAACCTTTTTTACATTCATCAACAAAAAAACGTTTTTCATCTATATCTGTTTCTCATTGAATTATGCCATGTAATTGTACTAACATATAATTTACATTACACACATATATTTCCTGATTGAACTACTCTAAAGAAGATTGAAAATACCACAGTTTTACTCTCCCTTATCTCCACTCACCCAGCCATTTTTAAAACAACAGCTGCCAGCTAGTGCCAGCCTCAGAACTGACCCACTTCTGGGGCCATATGCAGGAGTCAGTGTTAGCGGGGTTTGGTGTTAGAGCCTAGTACCGTTTAGCTATCACCAACATCGGGAACTGTGTCAAGTCGTATGCAGGAGCGCGTAACACTTTCATTATAGCTAAACGTGAATTTATTTATAGATTTGGGAAATCCCTCTGCGTCTGTACCCATATATTGGGCTTAAATCTATTAAATGCTATCATATTTAACAGAATTAAATACGCAATAAGTGAAATTTGAGGAAATTAACCCTAAATTCGAAGCAATATTAACGCTGCCTCCGTATCGGCGGCGATATTAATATTTATATTTTCGAATCGATGAATACATTGCCGCCAATGCGTAGACGTCGGCCAGTATGGATGTCGACGTCGACGCGGCGGTCGCGACGCCGGCGATTTGTTTACTTTACATTCGTCGATTCGACACTATTAATATCGCCGCCAATGCGGCGGTAGCATTAATCAGCGTTCACTTTTATGGTTAAATTGATAAAATTTCACTTATTGCGTATTTAATTCTGTTAAATATGATAGCATTGAATAAAATTGGCTACAACCTTACGCTAACACCGCCCTTAAACGTCATATGAAACGGGGTTAGGTTGGCGGACCTTAAACGCGCCGTGTTACCATAACATCGCCTCCCGCATACCGACTTTTCGGCTCTAAACCAGAAATCCCATCTAAACGCGTTTTGGCTCACTAACACCGCGTCCTGCATATGGCCCCTGGTGGTGAAGTGGGTCCCCTACTCTCCCCACACATATTTGGTCCTTTAAACATAAAAACCAAACAAGGTTGTGCTTGGAGAGCATTTGTCGGAGTACGGTTCCCATAGCCAGCAACCTATATCTGGTCCCTTTAAGGAAACATTACTAATATAAATATCAATTTGTCTGTACAATCATCACGGGGAAATAAATATTGTATTATTATAATTGGTAATAGTGTACCAAGTTTTCAATATATTGATGGTCATACAAACCATACTACTTTTACACACCCCAGTATACATCAGCACTTTACTACAGAACATAAAAACAAGAATATGAACGTTTTATATATCAATGTTTTATTAAATGATAAAAGTCAAACTTGACTGACTCATCCACTCCCCCCCATTCACACTATTCATGCATGACCTAATTAGGCATCAGAACGAGGTTGAGGACGTTTCGGGTATTGGAAATGGCAGTAAGACACTGCTGTGTGCCGATGTGTATGAACTACAACAGAAATTAAAGGAGTAAAATTTGAAGATATTCACATTTTATACTATCATATTCATTTTTGCATGCACTTTTTCTATCCATTGGTCAATTTTCATGAAGATTGAGTGATGATCAGATGCATTTCAGTCAGCGATGTCAACAAAGTCGCTCACCCGGGTTGCCAATCTTTACTTAAATTCAAAATTGCATAACTTTCTTAATATATATATATTTAAAAATATATATTTTAACCCTTTTAAAGCTTATATTAATTTGCAATTAGTAAGACTAGTTGTTTAACTGTGTTAAACAGATAACTATGCTGACAGTGCTGCATTACATGATACCACCATAACTATGCAGACTTGAAGTTGACAGTCACCTTGTAGTTAAAGAATGGGAAAATCACCATGAATATAGTAGTTTAAAAAATGAATACCATCAAATTTGAGTGATTTCGAGAAGTACTGGTCGACGAAAAAGTATTCACATTACTTTTCATACAGCTGCACCTCGCAGATGTGTATGTGGGCTCAGTATGGTTTCAACATGGCCGCCGCGTGAATAGCGTCAATTGAACGTGTTGTATGACTGAAACTGTTGACAACTTTTGAAGATCTTTAATGCGGATTGGAAAATAAAGTCTGACTAGTGTGTGCAGTGTAGTCTGTCCAGTGTGTGCAGTACAGTGTGACCAGTGTGTGCGGTACAGTGTGACCAGTGTATGCAGTACAGTGTGACCAGTGTGTGCGGTACAGTGTGACCAGTGTATGCAGTACAGTGTGACCAGTGTGTGCAGTACAGTGTGACCAGTGTGTACATTACAGGGTGACCAGTGTATGCAGTACAGTGTGACCAGTGTGTACAGTACAGTGTGACCAGTGTATGCAGTACAGTGTGACCAGTGTATGCAGTACAGTGTGATCAGTGTGTGCAGTACAGTGTGACCAGTGTGTACAGTACAGTGTGACCAGTGTATGCAGTACAGTGTGACCAGTGTGTGCAGTACAGTGTGACCAGTGTATGCAGTACAGTGTGACCAGTGTGTACAGTACAGTGTGACCAGTGTATGCAGTACAGTGTGACCAGTGTATGCAGTACAGTGTGACCAGTGTGTGCAGTACAGTGTGATCAGTGTGTGCAGTACAGTGTGACCAGTGTGTACAGTACAGTGTGACCAGTGTGTGCAGTACAGTGTGACCAGTGTGTGCAGTACAGTGTGACCAGTGTGTGCAGTACAGTGTGAAGTGTGGCAGTACAGTGTGACCAGTGTGTGCAGTACAGTGTGACCAGTGTGTACAGTACAGTGTGACCAGTGTATGCCGTACAGTGTGACCAGTGTGTACAGTACAGTGTGACCAGTGTGTGCAGTACAGTGTGACCATGTGTACAGTACATGTGACCAGTGTATGCAGTACAGTGTGACCAGTGTATGCAGTACTGTCTGACCAGTGCGTGCAGTACTGTATGATCAGTGTGTGCAGTACTGTATGATCAGTGTGTGCAGTGTGTTGTATGTGTGCAGTACAGTGTGACCAGTGTGTACAGTACAGTGTGACCAGTGTGTGCAGTACAGTGTGACCAGTGTGTGCAGTACAGTGTGACCAGTGTGTACAGTACAGTGTGACCAGTGTATGCAGTACAGTGTGACCAGTGTATGCAGTACAGTGTGACCAGTGTGTGCAGTACAGTGTGACCAGTGTGTGCAGTACAGTGTGACCAGTGTGTGCAGTACAGTGTGACCAGTGTGTACAGTACAGTGTGACCAGTGTATGCAGTACAGTGTGACCAGTGTGTACAGTACAGTGTGACCAGTGTATGCAGTACAGTGTGACCAGTGTATGCAGTACAGTGTTACCAGTGTGTGCAGTACAGTGTGATCAGTGTGTGCAGTACAGTGTGACCAGTGTGTGCAGTGTAGTCTGTCCAGTGTGTGCAGTACAGTGTGACCAGTGTGTACAGTACAGTGTGACCAGTGTGTGCAGTACAGTGTGACCAGTGTGTGCAGTACAGTGTGACCAGTGTGTACAGTACAGTGTGACCAGTGTATGCAGTACAGTGTGACCAGTGTATGCAGTACAGTGTGACCAGTGTGTACAGTACAGTGTGACCAGTGTGTGCAGTACAGTGTGACCAGTGTGTCAGTAAAGTTGACAGTGTTACAGTACAGTGTGACCAGTGTATGCAGTACAGTGTGACCAGTGTGTGCAGTACAGTGTGACCAGTGTGTGCAGTACAGTGTGACCAGTGTATGCAGTACAGTGTGACCAGTGTGTGCAGTACAGTGTGACCAGTGTGTGCAGTACAGTGTGACCAGTGTGAGTACAGTGTGACCAGTTTGCAGTACAGTGTGACCAGTGTGTGCAGTACAGTGTGACCAGTGTGTCCAGTACAGTGTGACCAGTGTGTGCAGTACAGTGTGACCAGTGTGTGCAGTACAGTTGACCAGTGTGTGCGTACAGTGTGATCAGTGTGTCATACAGTGTGACCAGTGTGTGCAGTACAGTGTGACCAGTGTGTGCAGTACAGTGTGACAAGTGTGTGCAGTACAGTGTGACCAGTGTATGCAGTACAGTGTGACCAGTGTGTGCAGTACAGTGTGATCAGTGTGTCCAGTACAGTGTGACCAGTGTGTACAGTACAGTGTGACCAGTGTATGCAGTACAGTGTGACCATTGTGTGCAGTACAGTGTGACCAGTGTGTCCAGTACAGTGTGACCAGTGTGTGCAGTACAGTGTGACCAGTGTGTACAGTACAGTGTGACCAGTGTATGCAGTACAGTGTGACCAGTGTGTGCAGTACAGTGTGACCAGTGTGTGCAGTACAGTGTGACCGGTGTGTACAGTACAGTGTGATCAGTGTGTCCAGTACAGTGTGACCAGTGTGTACAGTTCAATGAGAAGTGTGTGCAGTACAGTGTGACCAGTGTGTACAGTACAATGAGAAGTGTGTGCAGTACAGTGTGACCAGTGTGTACAGTACAATGAGAAGTGTGTGCAGTACAGTGTGACCAGTGTGTGCGGTACAGTGTGGGCAGTACAATATGAGAAGTGTGTGCAGTACAGTGTGACCAGTGTGTACAGTACAGTGTGACCAGTGTATGCAGTACAGTGTGACCAGTGTGTGCAGTACAGTGTGATCAGTATGTGCAGTACAGTGTGACCAGTGTGTGCAGTACAGTGTGACCAGTGTGTACTGTACAATGAGAAGTGTGTGCAGTACAGTGTGACCAGTGTGTGCGGTACAGTGTGGGCAATACAATATGAGAAGTGTGTGCAGAACAGTGTGACCAGTGTGTACAGTACAGTGTGACCAGTGTATACAGCATAGTGTGACCAGTGTGTGCAGTACAGTGTGACAAGTGTGTGCAGTACAGTGTGACCAGTGTGTGCGGTACAGTGTGACCAGTGTGTGCAGTACAATATGAGAAGTGTGTGTAGAACAGTGTGACCAGTGTGTACAGTACAGAGTGAGCAGTGTGTACAGTGCAGTGTGACCAGTGTGTCCAGTGCAGTGTGACCAGTGTATGCAGTACAGTGTGACGAGTGCGTGCAGTACAGTGTGACCAGTGTGTGCGGTACAGTGTGACCAGTGTGTGCAGTACAGTGTGAGAAGTGTGTGTAGTACAGTGTGACCAGTGTGTGCAGTACAGTGTGACAGTGTGTGTGTGTGTGAGTAGTGTCGTGAGTGTACAGTACAGGGTGACCAGTGTGTGCAGTACAGTGTGACCAGTGTGTGCAGTACAGTGTGACCAGTGTATGCAGTACAGTGTGACCAGTGTGTGCAGTACAGTGTGACCAGTGTGTGCAGTACAGTGTGACCAGTGTGTGCAGTACAGTGTGACCAGTGTGTGCAGTACAGTGTGACCAGTGTGTGCAGTACAGTGTGACCAGTGTGTGCAGTACAATATGAGAAGTGTGTGCAGAACAGTGTGACCAGTGTGCACAGTACAGTGTGACCAGTGTGTGCAGTACCGTGTGAGAAGTACGTGCAGTACAGTGTGACCAGTGTGTACAGTACAGGGTGACCAGTGTGTGCAGTACAGTGTGACAAGTGTGTGCAGTACAGTGTGACCAGTGTGTGCAGTACAGTGTGACCAGTGTGTGCAGTACAGTGTGACAAGTGTGTGCAGTACAGTGTGACCAGTGTGTGCGGTACAGTGTGACCAGTGTGTGCAGTACAGTGTGACCAGTGTGTGCAGTACAGTGTGACAAGTGTGTGCAGTACAGTGTGACCAGTATGTACAGTACAATATGAGACCAGTGTGTACAGCACAGTGTGACCAGTGTGTACAATACAGTGTGACCAGTGTGAACAGTACAGTGTGACCAGTGTGAATAGTAGGAGTGTGACCAGTGTTTACAGTACAGTGGGACCAGTGTGTACTGTAACATAGCAGTGAATATATGGAGACTGCTTCCTAACAGGTAGTTTGCCTTTTATAAGTGGTTACAGCACATGTTTGGACATCCTACTCGGCCCTTCTCTTCGGGAGGACTGGCCTACCCAGCAACTATATAAGGAGTGTTGTCACATACTCTCGGCACCAGACTTGCTATCAAGACCGCACTCTGTCCACACCTCTCTCTATCACCTCTCCGCTGGCCTTGCTCCTCCTTGATATGTCTGAAAAGAGTTCCAGGAGAGGGAGCCCGCTGGCATTTCACTTTCTACTCTTACTCTGTCTGTGTCTATGGCTCGCTGGTCGGTCACCATAGAGCAAATAGACATGGTCCTTTGACTCAACTCTCCTCATTTCTCTTTCCTAGACTCTGCCCTTTCGATTTCACCCAGGCATACTTCTTCCCCTGACCAGGGTAGTTGTGTTCTTGGGTGGGGCCCTTCACCTTTGCTGCTGACCGGATACAAGTGCTCAACTACATCAAGAGCTCAAATACTGCCGGACTGAAGAGATTCGCTGCTGCCCCAACGCTTCGCCGTTACAACGTTGTAAAGATGTCCCCAGCTTCTACAACACACCCTACTGAAGTTACGTCTTCAACCAAAGATTGGGCCGATTTATCAGAGCCTCTCTATTAATGTTGCAGTTCTGCAACCAGTAACCGTCGTAAGGTTACAAACAACCCCAGAATCGAATCACTCTTGGCAGACACTTGCTATCCGGACCGCACTCCGTCCACACCTCTCTCTGTCACCTCTCCACCGGCCTTGCTCCTCCTTGATATGTCTGAAAAGACTTCCAGGAGGGTGGAGCCCACCGGCATTTCACTTTCTACTCTTACTCTGTCCGTGTCAATGGCTTGCTGGTTGGTCAGCATAGAGCAACTAGACACGGTCCTTTGACTCAACTCTCCTCATTTCTCTTTCCTAGACTCTGCCCTTTCGATTTTCTCCCAGGCATACTTCTTCCCCTGACCAGGGTAGTTGTGTTCTTGGGTGGGGCCCTTCACCTTTACGATTTCTCTGTCTTGTTCTCATTGCTGGAATGACCACTGCACCTATCTTTACCTGCCCTTCCTCAAATCCCTTGCTGCTGACTGGATACAAGTGCTCAACTACATCTACCGCTCAACTACCGCCGGACCGAAGAGATTCGCTGCCGCCCCAATGCCTCGCTGTTACAATGTTGTAAAGATGTGCCCAGCTTCTACAACACTCCCTACTGAAGTTAAATCTTCAACCAAAGATTGGGCCGATTTATCGGAGCCTCTCTGTTAATGTTGCAATTCTGCAACCAGTAATCATGGTAAGGTTACAAACAACCCCAGAATTGAAACACTCTCGGCAGTCTCCTCCTAGACATCGAGGAGTCAACATCTCCAAGTCACATTACGACGTTTCGGCCCAACGAGGATTGACGCGTGCTGACGTGTTGCAATTTTCGGCGAAACGTCAATACATCTCCGGTACGTTACCGGTACGTTACTGGGGCGTTTCCGGCGCGTTTCCGGCGCGTCGGTACATAGCAACGTGTGAATGCAGACGTCGGCGGCCGTCGGCGCGCGTCACTCTGCCGCGAAAGTTTTGTGCTTGCACAAAACTTTCGGCGCGGACGGACGCGCGCCGACGGGTTGGAGGGGCATTACGGACGCGTTACCAAGACGTCGATACTTGTTGGCGGCACGCCGGGTGAACGCTGGCAGACCGTTGATCAAGGTCGGTTAACGTTGGCTTTTTTTCCCCCAAACTGCGACCATTCCGTCGGCGCGTCTGCAAAGTCCCGCCAGCGGGTTCCCAGCGTGCCATCAGCGTTTTATCGGCACGTTGTCAGCACTTCGCCAGCGTTTTTCAGCGCGTTGGACGTGTTGCCGGCGTGCCTGGACGCGTCGGCGGCGGGTCTGGATGCGCTGCCGGCGTGTCCTGACGTGTTGGGGGCGGGTGTGTACGGGTCCACACAATACTAACACGATACCAACTTGCTGCCTCCACGCCGTCAATGCGCCGACAGCGCGCCGACAACACGCTAACAACACGCTGGGAACCCGCTGGCGGGACGTTGACACTTTCGTCCGCCGCGCGTCGAACCTCGTTGGCTGCGCGCTAATACCATGCTACTAACCCGTCCAGTTTTCTCCCAAAACGCCGAAAAGTTGGACGTCTCTTGACAGGTTGCAAATATTTTGTGCATTGCCGGCACGCCGGCAGAAACGTTGTAATGTGACAGGGGTATCAGAATCGCGCCTCCTATTTCATTCAACATGTTTACATACAGGAACACTTTGTGGTGCAACTGAACATTAAACTCTACAACCATCAAGTCCACCTCAGGTAGTTTGAGCCACTCCTTGCTTCCAGTGCTGAGCTATCGTGAGTTTGTTATGTGTCGCATAACACATTCGTCTGATCTGAATGTAGTGCACTTCCAGGGTTCACCCTGCTAATGACCCCATCATCAGCTAATCAACTAGTCACTCCAAACGGAAGCCAACCAAAGTCATTACTTATTCCTACGACCGCAATGGGAGTTGATATTAATAGGTTGTGATTCCGGATAAAACCGTGCATTGTCGAGTGTGTGTGAGTGTGTGAGAGTGTGTGTGCGTGTGAGTGTGCGTGTGTGTGCGTGTGAGTGTGTGTGCATATGTGCGAGTGTGTATGTATGTGTGTGAGTGTGTGTGCACCTGTGACTGTTTGTGAGTGTGTGCGTGAATGTGTCTGAGTGTGTGAGTTATGTCAGTGTCCGAGTGTGTGAGAATTATCTGAGTGAATGAGTATGTGTGAATGTGTGAATATGTGCGAGTGTGTTAATGTGTGTGAGTGAATGTATGTGTGAGTGTGTGTGAGTGGGTAAGTGGTACTAGTGTGTGTGAGTGAGTGTGGGTGTGTGTGGGTGTGTGCAAGTGTGTATGAGTGTGTGTGAGAGTGTGTGATAATTATGTGAGTGTGTGTGGGTGAATGTGTGAGTGTGTGAGTTATGAGAGCATGTGCGAGTATGTGCGAGTATGCGCGAGTATGTGCAAGTATGTGTGAGTGTGTGTGAGTATGTGCGAGTATGCGCGAGTATGTGCAAGTATGTGTGAGTGTATGTGAGTATGTGCGAGTATGCGTGAGTATGTGCAAGTGTGTGCAAGTATGTGTGAGTATGCGCGAGTATGTGCAAGTATGTGTGAGTGTGTGTGGGTATGTGCGAGTATGCGCGAGTATGTGCAAGTATGTGTGAGTGTGTGTGAGTATGTGCAAGTATGTGCGAGTGTGTGTGAGTATGTGCACGTATGTGTGAGTGTGTGTGAGTATGTGTGAGTATGCGCGAGTATGTGCAAGTATGTGTGAGTGTGTGTGAGTATGTGCGAGTATGCGCGAGTATGTGCAATTATGTGTGAGTGTGTGTGAGTATGTGCGAGTATGTGCGAGTATGTGCAAGTATGTGCGAGTGTGTGTGAGTATGTGTGAGTATGCGCGAGTATGTGTGAGTATGCGCGAGTATGTGCAAGTATGTGTGAGTGTGTGTGAGTATATGCGAGTATGTGCGAGTGTGTGAAAGTATGTGTGAGTGTGTGTGAGTATGTGCGAGTATGCGCAAGTATGTGTAAGTATGTGTGAGTGTGTGTGACTATATGCGAGTATGTGCGAGTATGTGCAAGTATGTGCGAGTGTGTGTGAGTATGTGCGAGTATGCGCGAGTATGTGCAATTATGTGTGAGTGTGTGTGAGTATGTGCGAGTATGTGCGAGTATGTGCAAGTATGTGCGAGTGTGTGTGAGTATGTGTGAGTATGCGTGAGTATGCGCAAGTATGTGCAAGTATGTGCAAGTATGTGTGAGCATGCGTGAATATGTGCAAGTGTGTGTGAGTGTGTGTGGGTATTGCGAGTATGCGCGAGTATGTGCAAGTATGTGTGAGTGTGTGTGAGTATATGTGAGTATGTGCGAGTATGTGCAAGTATGTGCGAGTGTGTGTGAGTATGTGCGAGTATGCGCGAGTATGTGCAAGTATGTGTGAGTGTGTTTGAGTATGTGCGAGTATGTGCGAGTATGTGCAAGTATGTGTGAGTGTGTGTGAGTATGTACGAGTGTGTGTGAGTGAGAGTGTGTGTAAGGGGTGTGTGCTTATAGGGTGATTAATGGTGATATTCTGGGCAATAGAGTGAATGAATCTGCTAATTCCCCCGGGGAAATAATGTGGGGAATTATCATTGGATGTGATGGAACGTGAATCATTGATACAATGGCCACCACTGCGGGACGCCGGCCTCGCTGTGCTGCTGAGTCTCCGTCATCCACATTGTTCTCCCACTGCTCGACTGTTCCGGTGAGAGCTCTATTTGTGCCGGCGATTCTTAAGGCCGGTGAAACTATTACTCCGACAATGGCTTTAAGCATATCCTGTCCATTATAATAGTTTGAAGACATCCGCTTTTGTAGCCGCGGTGGATTATGGGACGGTGAAATAACATATTGCACAGCTATGCTTCTCACTGCTTTCACAGACTTCGTTCAAGAGGCAACAGGCCTTGAATTGCGACGGAAATGGACGAGCGCCGCTGGATTATCTTCAATTCTATGCAATTGTTATACCCCTGTCACACTACGACGTAATGAGCCAACGTGAGCGTAACGTGGTCATTTTTCGTCATTACATTGACCTACGTTGGGTTACGTTATGATGACGTCATAATGACGTTAGAGTGACGTCGAGCTACGTCATGTTACGTCGTGTTACGTCTTTGCGCGTTGAGGTTTTGAACATGTTCAAAAGTTTTGACGTATCTCGACGTGAATCTGTTACGTCGGGATGACGTGACAATGACGTTAGGTAGACGTTCCGCGATCGTTATAGCAGCGTAAATGACGTTAGAGTCACGCTATGTCACGTCAGAGCGACGGCCCGCTGGGAGGAACGGGTGGGCAGCGTTCAATTAACGGGGGTCGGACGTAACGGAGCGTCGGGCGAGCGACACGCTAACGGGTCGATAAAGTCGTTATAACGTGTTGCGAACGTGTCGTCACATAGTTCACGTCATTGACGATCGCGTAGCGTTTTGCTAACGTCACTAACGTGATCCGAACGTGATTAGAACGTGTTGTGAACGTCCTGTGAACGTCTTGTCTTGGAGTATATAAAGACCCACCATGTCCTCCTGTCACCAGAACACCTCAGCTCTTCCAAGCGGACACATCTACTTCAGTACATCATGCAGGACTACTAACTTGCCATTCTGAAAGCTGACCATGACATCAATGTGCTCCTACTGCGGTATATAGAGGCCAAAAGGAGAAGGAAACAAGCTCGGGCAAAGCGATTGTGGGTGCGACAGTGGATCGGCAGGCGTCATGAGTTTGGGATGTATGCCAAGCTTCTCGTCGAACTGCGTAACAAGGACACGGCTTCGTTCGTCAATTTCATGAGGATGCCTCCCCAGATGTTCGATGAGATACTAGCGAGAGTGGGTCCGCGTATCACAAAAAGCTACACAACCTACAGGAAGCCGGTCGAACCTGGCCTCAAGCTTGCCCTTACTCTGTGACACCTAGCATCAGGCAACAAGTACGCTTCGATGAAGTTTGCATGGCGGGTGCCACACAACACCCAATCTGTCATCGTGAGGGAGGTGTGCACGGCCATCATAGCAGAGTACATAGACGAGGTGATGACCTGCCCCACAACGCCGGATGGATGGCGTGCGATCTCAGACAACTTTCTGCAAAGGTGGAACTTCCCCCATACCTGCGGGGCCATTGATGGGAAGCATGTGGCCTGCCGGTGTCCCCCAAGGAGTGGATCCCTCTACTTCAATTATAAGGGGTTCTACTCCATCGTCCTCATGGCACTGGTGGATGCGGATTACAAGTTTGTGTGGGCGGATATTGGTGGTAACGGGTCCGCATCCGATGCGCAGGTGTTTAACGCGTCTGACCTGAAAGCCACCATTGAAGATGGAAGCATAGGTTTCCCCCCACCAGAGCCTATTGTTGCGGGCCAGACGACCATCCCATACTTCATCATCGGTGACGATGCGTTCGGGCTACGGCCGACCCTGATGAAGCCATACAGCAGGAGGGGAATGGCACATGCTGAACGCATTTTCAACTACAGGATTTCCCGAGCTAGGAGAGTAGTTGAGAATGCGTTCGGCATCCTGGCAAACCAGTTCCAAGTGCTGCTGACCACGATGCAGCACCACCCGTCCACCGTGAAACTCATCGTCACAGCCTGCATGTTGCTACACAACCTCATGAGGATCCGATATCCGACGCTGCAGAACCAGCAGCTAGACCGGGCAGAAAATGTGGACGACGAGTTCATTGCAGGAGCATGGAGAGAGGGCAGAAATCTCCAGGACATACCAGTACCAATACCAGCACCAATAGGTGGCCAGAACACTGCCTCCAGGGCCGGAAAGGCACAGCGGGAGCTGCTCAAAGACTGGGTCAACTCGCCAGCTGGTTCAGTGGAATGGCAGGAGGACATGATATGACTGTTTGAAGTGTGGCGACTGGAGTGGGATATTCATGAACTGTGTTTGGATAATTTATGAAATAGAGGGGTTTATAGTTAGTGAAATTGATATATTAAAATGTACTGTGTTCAATATACAGTGTGTTACGATAAAATGTGAGATCTTCAGATGTTATAGGTCATTTTAATAAACGATATGAATATGTTATTTGTATCAAACTTGAATTTACATGTCAGTTATAATTTGCCTTTTCTTTCAATATGTTACTGTATAAATGTATGGTTTCAGACTGTCCGCATGGCTGGGCAAAGTAAAAGTACATATGTATGTAAGTACAAGTACACATGGGCACTCATTCATTCCAAGAATGTATCGTTGCCTTACAGTTGCATGGTCCGATGATATCAATATATTTCAAAACTAAAACCTTTACCAAAATTTGAACCTACATATCAAACTTACATATTGTTCCACACACTAAGTGTCATCAATTGGTGCTGCACACAAGAAATTATTTTGAATTTTCAAGAATGTGCTTTCACATAATTACTGGAGGCAGTTATATTACTTATTATATGTGAGAAAACACTAACAAGAATATGTTACAAATAAATTAATAACAAAGCCAATCTAGTAACCTCACCCAGGCTCTTCTTGTTGGTGTTGGCCTAGTTCCAAGCATCACATGACTAGCCTCAGCTGTGCTGACGCACTAAAAGAAAATGTCAGTGTACCACGTGATCATGGTGAGATGGGAAATGCTTACAGTTTGCCTTCCAGCATGGGAGTTTGAGTGTGCTTACCTAAATTATTTTGAATGTTTTTACTTCAAATAGCTCCTCCCAAAAAGCTTATTGGTCGTAAAAAGTTACTTCAGATTAAAGCTGCATAGTCCGATGAAAACATGAAATTGTCAAATCCAAAACAATTATCTAGATTTGATTCTACATATCTAACTTAGATGATTAAACATTTGTCGTTACACATAAGAGGATACTTATTCAATTAATAGAACCTGTTACTCCAGAAGCCTATGGTGATAGAATTTTGGCAAGCTTGGCAAAATTAATTAACTATGTTTGCATTTCAAATATCTCAAAAGTTAACGATTTAAAATAAAAGTTACTTCAAACTAAAGTAAGGTAGATTATAATGAACAACATAATATGTTTATCTCCGAAAATGAGATCAACTCAAAACCATTGGACTATGCAAGTTTAATGACAAGTAGATTACAATGATCAATCTGATATATTTGTTCTAACAAAAGTTGGCAAACAAAATTATGTCATTTGACTATGCAACTTTAAATTTCATAGTCCGATGGTTTCAGATTATCCCCCTTGTACAAAGCGCCGTAAATTTTTCCCATGTTAACATGGCCTAATATATTGATATCAGTAATTGTGACAAACTGCAATCTTTCCCAGCTTACAAGTTTAATCAGGGTGATAGCTACATGTAGATAAGGCGGTGGCAGCCCAGTAAAACCTGAGATAAACACATGGCAGTTAACAATGTGGGGGTGGGAGATGTGAATCGGTTTTCTTTTTTCCCACAGTAAGGACTTACACAGGTACATGTCAGTGGGGTGTGGTCAACTGTATGCAGAGAATTACGTTGCTGGATATTTAACCAATATACATGCCATTTATTCAAGGGGTGGGGGGGGGGGAGGAGTAGAGAAAAATGCAGTAATCTAATGCGATTTGGCCAAATGCCAAACTCAGTTACAGTGTAGTGCACAAAGCACTTATGATTTACTGATTAACATAAGGATATGATGTTTAATAACAAATACAATCTGACACAGAAATTTGTAGAACAATACAAATAGTTTTTTTTATTTTCAACAACTTCCACCAAACCCTCACAAATATATACATATGTAACCCCCATCCACAAAATATTCAGTCCCAATGAAAAACAGTTAGAATATACAAGAGTCTACATATATTAAATGAGTTAACATGTGGTAAACATTGTTCATTTCAATTTGATTTGGTGTCCATGTTGTCCTTGCCCTTGCCGTGTGTGGGGCTTGCCACCTCCCCGGACACAAACAGGTCCTGCTCCAGGGTGGAAATTCCCGACACCCCGGACAGATTAAGAAACCCCTCCGACCCTGTGGGCGTTGGTGTGCGTGCTGGCGTAACATGTGTCTGGTGCACCACCCATCCTGATATTGCCATGCTCGTACCTGGAGTTGGTGCCAGCTCCCGTGCTGGTGACATACTATGCTGCGGTCGTGGCGGACCCATTAGTAGTCGCGGCGAACAAGTCGGTGTACATGTGGGTGTACATGTGGGTGTCGGTGCCTGCATCAGCGGCATGGGATGCTGCAGGGGCGCATGGTGGAGTGCCGCAGGGTGGCTGCGCGGATGCTGCAGCAGCACAGGCTGGACTGGGGCAGGGCGCACTGGTGAAGGTTGCAGCGGGGCAGGCTGTAGGGGCGCCATCATGTACTGCTGCATGTAGTCGCTGCCTTGTGATCTCCACGGTGTACCAGGTGGCGGTTGATGGCGCCACTGCTGGGGGTCAGGCTGGAATCCGTCGCCCGGGGACACGCACGAGGAGGTGTTTGTGGATGACGGGTAAGTTGCTGTCACAGATTGTGGCGGCAAGGCGGCAGGGATGGTGACGGGAGCGGAACAAATGGTGGCAAGTGCTGGCCCAGAGATCACAGTGCCGTCGTCGGCCACCTCCGACTCCATGACCTGGGTCAGGATAGTGTTCATGGCGGCGCGAGCATAGAGAAACTGTCCCTTAGTCATCATGGACAAACAGTCACGGACGTAGTTCGCGAATGCCATGCTCTTCGTCATCGGTGTTGTGAGGGTGGCCAACATTTTACCCGACGCATCGACCCGTTGTTTGAGCACGTGGAGAAGGTCCTCCTCTGCGGTCGCCTCTTTCCTCTTGCCTGTTGCTGTGTGCGGTTGTTCGGGGTCGATGGCCATGTCCACATCCCCACACGCAGTCTCTGCCGCCCCCAGATCAACGGCCGGTCCTTGAAGGGCAGGCAGCACCTGGAAGACAAAATAATAAAGGGCCATAAGTACAATGCAAACAACGCAACATTACTTTACACAATCACCTGAATAACACTTTAATGCACACACTTACATACAATAAGCAGACTACACTACGACGTTTCTCAGCGGGGACCCGTCAGCGTTTAAAATAAAATAAAAGCGTAGAGTATGTGTCTCTGTCTGTGTCTCTGTGTCTGTCTCTGTCTGTGTCTCTGTCTGTGTCTCTGTATCTGTCTGTGTCTCTGTCTCTGTCTATGTCTGTGTCTCTGTCTGTGTCTCTGTCTGTGTCTCTGTCTGTGTCTCTGTCTGTGTCTCTGTCTGTGTCTCTGTCTGTGTCTCTGTCTGTGTCTCTTTCTCTGTCTGTGTCTCTGTATCTGTCTGTGTCTGTGTCTCTGTATGTGTATATGTCTGTGTCTCTGTCCGTGTCTCTGTGTGTCTGTCTGTGTCTCGGTCTGTCTGTGTCTGTGCCTCTGTCTCTCTCTCTCTCTGATACACAGAGACACACACACAGACACACACAGACACACACACACACATACACATAGACACACACATATACACAGAGACATGCACACATACACAGACACACACAGAGACACAAATACACACACACATACACACAGACACCGAGACACACACAGACAGATAGAGACACACACAGAGGCACACACACAGACACAGAGACACACACACATACAAAGACACACAGAGACACACACAGAGACGTTTTGCCAAAAAAGGACACACGTCGCCGCGCGTTGGAGAGAAACGTCCTAGTGTGACAGGGGTATAAGGATATGATTGTTGGTTATGGCCATAATCAATAATTACACATGTTTTGTTATTATATTCCCATTATCTATTTATTATAATGTTGGTACCATCGTTTCCACCAATATTAGGTGCATAATAATGATATCCACATGGTTTCATAGTATAGTGCATTAACTAGTGACATTGCTGGTTCCGGAATGATGTGTACAAATTGCTAAATATATAACAAATTATTATCTAAATCACTTGGCCAAACCATATGTAAACTAATTAACTCTTACCAAATACTCATCTTATGCACATGAATGAACATGACAACATGTAGTACTTACACTTCTGACGGGCTGCGGCCGGTGCCGCACGACTGACCGGAGGAAGCCAAATTTGTCGATGATCCACTGCTCCCTCTCAGTGCGCTCCTTTGCCCCGTCACCGCTCTTTTGTTTATGCAGCCTCGTGTTACTGTCTCGCATGGACTTAAACCACCCCTGTAGATGTGTGGCGCTTCTCCCCATCTTGACTGCCTGCTCCTGCCACAGTTTCTCTTTCCTGTCCGTCCTGCGATAGTCAGTGAGCTTCGCGTTCCATATCACTGGGGTCTCGTGTAAGAACTCCAGGAGCACCTCCTCCTCGTCTGCAGGCAGGGTGCAATCAAATTTCCGGACCCTCCTTTTTGCCACCTGACCACCGTGTGACGCGGACGAGGTGGAGGCTCCTGAAGATCCACGGGAGCACGGGGAAGAAGGAGATATATACGCTCCCATAGTGTCTGTGGTGTCTGTGGTGTCGGTGTGCTGACCAGGAGAGGCTACCCTTGGAGATGGTGGTGTTGGTGGTGGTGGTGATGGTGAAGACGGTGGGGCTGGTGATGGTGGACGTTGTATCCTTTTTCGCCCCTTACCTCTTCCTCTGACAAATTGCGGGCTGGCAGCAGCAGATCTGGAACATCTTGAACTGGAGGTGGACGAGGAGCTGTGTTTTGGCGGCATCTTGGAGAAGTTGTGACTAGCCACCAACACACCAGCCTTATATACCCAGACATCTACCCTGCGACGGGTGTTTTGCACGTTACGGTCACGTTACGGTCACGTTACGGTCACGTTACGGTCACGTTATGGTCACGTTACGGTCACGTTACGTCCACGTCGCGCGCGTTACGGCGACGTTACGGTCACGTTAAACTAACGCCCGGTCAGGTCGCCAATTAACCCTCCCGCCTAACGTTGTCACGTTACAGCTAACGTCACGACGCTACACCGACGTTTGACCAACGTTTCAGTTACGCTAGCCCGCCGTCGACCACGCTCGCATACCGTTACGCCCACGCTTAGCTATGTCCATCACACTACGCTAGGCTGACGTTACGCCGACGTTACGTCGACGTTACTTTCACGTTATGCTCACGTCAACTACGCGGCATTCACGTCCACAATTTGCATATTACGCCGATAACTTCGACGTAAAATACTTATTTTCACGTTCTGCCTACGCTGACGTTGTCACGTCGTAGTGTGACAGGGCCTTTATGCACCTACTGTATTTGTTATGAGCGTGTTACCTAACATGTGGTTTGGATCTTGCTATGTTGCTTATTACGCTGCCGTGGCTTTATCTCAGCCACCACATCCTCAGTCACACAATGTCCTTCCCAGGACGGATGCTTCGGGAATAAAGTAATGAATTCCCACTCGAGCTTTCACGTGCTGTGTGCTGACGAGTAATGGCACACCATGTCTCCTCACTTAGTGCAAGAAGCAACATGCCTTGAATTTCGACGGTGATACCGTGTACAATGGACGCGCATCGCTGGTTAAAGAAATGTGAATAGTAGATGGCTTCAAACAGTGGTGTATCACTATCAGGTGCATGCCGGGTACAGGCGCACAGGCAGCGCCGTGCTCGAACTGCACCCGCCTAACACACCACCACACACGGCACCCGATTTACCGGCCTCTACCCCTCACCGAACCCTCACCGTCCCCTGCCCGTCCCCTCACCGTCCCCTGCCCATCACCCTCACCGTCCCCTCACCGTCCCCTGCCCATCACCCTCACCGTCCCCTCACCGTCCCCTGCCCGCCCCCTTACCGTGCCCTGGCCTTCCCCTCAGCGTCCCCTGCCCATCACCCTCACCGTCCCCTTCCCGTCCCCTTACCGTCCCCTGACCGTCCCCTCACCGTCCCCTGCCCATCACTCTCACCGTCCCCTGCCCATCCCCTCTCCGTCACCTGCCCATCACCCTCACCATCCCCTGCTCATCCCCTCACTTTGCTCATCCCATCGCCCGTCCCCTGCCCGTCCCCACCGTCCCCCTGGCCCGTCCCCTCACCGTCCCCTGCCCGTTCCCTCACCGTCCCCCTGCCCTCCCCTCACAATTCCTTACCGTCCCCTGCCCGTCCCATCACCGTCCCCTTACCGTCCCCTCAACCGCCCCTCCACCGTCCCCTCACCGTCCCCTGCCCCGTCCCCTCACCGTCCCTCACCGCTGCCTTATCCCGCCTTCCACCGTCCTACATCACCTCTCTCTCCGCACCATGCCGGCAGCTTCCCATTCCCCCCCGGTCCCCCTTTCCCCCCTTTCCCCCCCTTCCTAACCCATAACTCCGCTCCATTTCAATCCATTCCCCCCTTTTCACACACTTTCCACCAGATTATCCTCTTTACCCTATCTTCCCACTTTTTGCCTTTTCCCCCTTTCCACCCTTTCCCCCAAATTCCCCTTTCCCCTTTCCCCACTTTTCCTGTTCCTCCTGTTCCGCACTTTTCCTGTTCCTCCCTTTTCCCCACTTGCCTCCTTTCCTCCATTTTCTCCCGTTTCCCTTCATTTTTCTCCCAGGCGTCCTCCCTACACCCCTATTCCCCCCCCCCCCCCCCCCCTCGTGGTATGTGGTTCCCCGCTCTCCCTTCTGCAGCTCCGTCCGCCCCCTCCGAGTACCTCGGCCCCCTCTGGGCCGATCAGCCCCCTCTGAGCCCCTCATCCCCCTATGAACCCCTCAGCCCGCCCGGGCCCCTCAGCCCCCTCTGGCCCTTCAGCCCCCTCTGGGCCCCTCAGCCTCCTCTGAGCCCCTCAGCTTCCTCTAGGTCCCTCAGCCTCCTCTGAGCCCCTCAGCTTCCTCTGGGTCCCTCATCCCGCTTTGGGGCCCTCAGCTTCCTCTGGGCCCCTCATCCCCCTCTGTGCCCATCAGCCCCCTCAGGACCGTTCGGCCCTCTCTTGCACCATCGGCCCCATCTGTGCTCCTCGGCCCCCTCTGTGCCTCTCGGCCCCCTCTCAGCCCCCTCTCGGCCGCATCGGCCTCCTCCGGTTGACAGCTCAGAGTTCCGTATTGATTGCGACCCTCTTTCCCGACTCCCGCTGAGCCATGACCCTGCACACTGAAAGGTTCATATTTCTGACAGACAACCGACTTTGGTGCCGTTGAGTGAAACCGGAATGAGGCTCGCTATAGAAGCTGAATGTTCACCCCTTTCTAAAATAAAAGCAAGGTAACAAAGGCGAACACAAAACCGGACAGCGAAGTGTTTCTTCAGAAAGCTTTGTACCTGTAGGCCGGGGCCCTGAGTGCGAAGCTGCTCGTCTTACTCTCTCCAGTTTCACCACTCGTCACCTCGCCTCGCCTCGCCTCGCCTCGCCTCGCCTCGCCTCGCCTCGCCTCGCCTCGCCTCGCCTCGCCTCGCCTCGCCTCGCCTCGCATCACATCCCCTCGTATCCCATCGCATCACATCACCTCGCATTACATCGTTTCACATCGCATCGCATCACATCACACATCAAATCACATCACATCAGCTCGTGTCATTGCATCTCATCGCATCAATTCAACATCTCACATCACCGCACCTAGAATCACCTCAATAAACCTCAATAAACCTCAATAAACCTTAATAAACCTCAATAAACCTCCATCAATCTTACCAAGTCTCACCTCGCCTCACCAAGTCTCACCTCGCCTCATCAAACCTTACATGGCCTCACCAAGCCTCATCAAACCTTATCAAGTCCCACCAACGCTCAGTTTGCCTCACTTTTCCTCACTTCATCTCACCTCATCTCACCTCACCTCACCTCACCTCACCTGATAGCACCGCCCGCCGGCCTCCAGCAGAGTGCATCACTTCCGGTGAATACACTTTACGTTGAGCTCATAATACAGGAACAAGAAGTACACAATCATCTCCTCGGGTTTTATATACATAATAATGATATAATCTAGTGAAACTATTACCGCTCACAGCTTGTCACAATGTTCAAGCGAGAAGCATAAACTTGACATTATCCACTGTATGTATGATTTTTGCAGTAAGAATCAGAACTTGGTACAGTAGTGAGGTACTAATATAAAAGGTGACAGTTGTCACTTGCATCTCGACTCAGTAACAAGACTTCCCACAACACTATCAAGTTCCATTTTGATAGGTCTTGCTATTCAAACCATGGCCGATTCAAACCAATGATTTAAAACGGTATGCTTGCCACTACCTATCCTAGCATTTGGTATCACTAGGATATGGCAAGAAACAGTGGTACGAGGAAGACCCAAATGTTTGTGATTGAAATTGTCCCTCCTTAATCAACTAATGTACGAACAGGAGAGAAAGAGAAGACAAACCATCGGAAACCTCCGGAGGAAAGAGAGCGCTTGAATCAGTTGGTCAAAGCACTGACACAGGTGTTGTGGTTATGGCGATTACTGGAGTTGATGACTAAGTTATGAAGCAGTTGTTGTGACCTTTTTGTAACAGTACCCACCCCCTCCGGAAGCATGAACTGGGGTCGTTGTATTCTCACTGAAGCCGTGGTGTAACCATGTTTGTGGTGTGGCCTAAGGTGGTGATATGTTGATATGTTGCCCTACAATAAGCACTTGTCCCTGCAGGATTTGAAACTTAATTTAAGCAGTCTTCTTCGATTAGTGACTGGACATAGAGAGCCGGTGTCCTCTTCAGGAATACAGAGGAATGCCGGTATCAGCTGTTAATTGCCAACACTAGGAAGTCTGTCCTCATGTGCCGTGTAACCAGAACAGGGTCCTGAAATGGTCGCAGTAGCGTTTTGTAAGCTTCACTAGGCAGCTAAGTCACACCATTGATGGGGGATTTTAGTGAGCCATGCTACTAAGACTTATCGGGTAAAGAACTTACCTTCATAATACAGCACTCTAAACACATCTGGAAAGGAGAATTACATTTGGGAATAGTTGGTAAACGATGCTGAGAAGAAAGCCGCAGAACAAGCCAGGTGAAGTTAGAATATTACGAAGATCTCTTTATAATTCAACCAACTCAAGACAAGTAGAGTATAAAGTGGCATTTATTCTTACTATTTCGTTGTTACATTTAAGCCATGAGATGTTTGATTTAATAAGATTTCGAGGATTTCAGGCACGTAGCCCTATGAATGTCATTTGTAGTTTGGGTGGGAGGGACGGCAAATCCAAGGAGAGAATATGTCCTATCGATCGAAATGCTCTGGTCGAAGTGTCTATAATGAAACTGGGTCGCATCTCGTTATGCCAATTTACAGAAGATGGCACCACATTCGGAGCATTATTAATAAGAAAGACTTTATAGATGGCGCCAGTAGTCGCCTCCATATTAATTTGTACTTTTACTTGCGGGTTAAATTACCCATGTTGAAATCAACATCGACAATTCAACCAACGCAGTATAAAGTGGCATTTATTCTTACTATTTCGTTGTTACATTTAAGCCATGAGATGTTTGATTTATTAAGATTTTGAGGATTTCAGGCACGTAGCCAAAAATATAGCTCAAGTGCCTGGAAGCTGAGACTGGTTGTTGTATGTTGAATCAGCAGCAGAGGTCCAGTGACCATTGTTTTACGACCTGCCTCGATGACCCTTGGAGGCAGAACTATGGAGAATTGAATGCATAGTGTGTAGCATTATAGCACTGGGTGCTAAGTGGCCCACCAGGGACAGGGCTAGTCTTATGATTGAAAGCACCCGGTGCTAAGTGGCCCGCCATGTTCAGGGCTAGTCTTATGATTGAAAGCACCGGGTGCTAGGGGGCCCGCCATGGATAGGGCCAGTGTTATGATTGAAATTAATCCACAAACATGTGAGTGGTAGCCACATGAGTCAAGAAGGCCGCCGTTGTGTCAATGTGGTGTCCTGGACACATACTCGCCCCGAGCAGGTGCTGGGCAGAAGGCGAAGCAGGGTTGCTGGAATGCAATGTCTCTAGGAGACGATGAGTTGAATGGTGTCTTGGATGACGACACGGACATTGATGCCCAGGAGTGTTAGCCTCAGATCCTTGCGTGACCTAAGTGACCATGGAGGCCACCGGATGTCGGGAAGTTGCTGTGCAGTACCTTATTGTCCATGTACAGCCGGGAGGCCGGCTATGGGGTGTCGGAGGCACTGGTGTGGTATTGTGGATAACCTGGGAAGAGAGGCAAAATAATGCAGTCGGATCCCAGGTTATAATATGTGGTTGTGTGTGACGCCGGTTAGTAGTTGAGCCCATACACCCTGCAACGTATGGAACCACCCGACCTTCGGCGAGGTCCTCCGGTGATGCGATGATCCATGCTTTGAGTTAAAACTCCTTGATGATATGTTAGAGTTAACGTGGGTGCACCTGTGGTTGTTAAATGAGGTCATAGTGATACGGCTTCGTGGCCTATTAATGCATATGAACATCATCCGTATGGGTGTAAAGGCGATGTGTCACCTTTGTTGTCAAGATTATAGCAGTGTCAATATTGAGAGACAATCCAGTTGGACAGTGGTAGATGATCAACACCCTCTTCTCAATGATGTCAACATCGTCTGTCGAGGGTATGGCGTGCCAATAATGAGGGTAGCCAGGGTGTGATAGATGCAGGACCCCATATGACATCGTCCACATTAGTGTGGAGGAGATATGAGCCCATGTCGACATCATAAGGCACCCCTGTAGGGTGATATTAGTTGTGGCGATGGCTGCTTGTCCACTTGGTGACTGAGTAGGACCAGCCCAAGCACGAGCTCCTGAAGTGCGGCCTTATATGAAAGTGTCATTAATGATTATACCTTCCACTTGTCTGGTTTAGTGAGAATATGACAACCTGGGCAAGAGCTATCTGTATGGGTGCAATGTCGATATAAGCCTATCTGTTTATTGCCTACTACCAGGTATATTGGTGAAATTCAATTTAGAGTGTTAATACCTTGCTAAACCCGATGGTATAAGGATGGTAAGATTGTCACCTTTACTGAGATATATGAACACCGTCGTATAGATGTAATGACTAACAAAACTTACGGTAGGACGAATGCTCATGTGAGTAGGGAAGAACTAACACAGGAAACGGCAACCGATTGTACCGAAAGGAACGATAGCGCGTCGGGGAACCTAGCCATCTTGGATGTGAACCTCGAGCATGCTGTCATGGCCGCCTCCATATGGCATGACGTCACCACTCCTCTCCTGCAAGAAACCACTGGGCGCGTCCTACCTTGATGTTTCCTGTTGTATTATCTCCAGGCTCGCTCCGATCAGTACGACGAATGCTGGTGCATAGAGTGGACATCAACACAGGAAAAGAGAACGATTGTACCGAAAGAACGAAGGTAGCATGTCGGGGAACCTGGCCATCTTGATCATGAGACCTGAGCATGCTGTCATGGCCGCCTCCACATGGCGTGACGTCAGCAATCCCTTCGCAGCATGTATTCGATCCTGGTGTTTTCTGAAGCTGAACGATCCAAGCATTGATCCCGTCATTGATGTCGGCCATCCGTTCCTGTAGCCCCGACGTCCGTAGCCCCGTTTCCTATATCCGTGCATTGATGTCGTTAGCGTCTGCCCGGGGCTTGCATCGATCCTTTGTTCGACCAACACAAGCAGTTATCTTTGGCATAGATTAATCGTTATATCCACTGACTTCTACCTATTTCGTCGCTTTCTTCGGAATTACGGCTTGTTATTCCCTGGTCTTTTTGTCTTGATCTTTGAATCATGTGTTCTGGGCTATCGGCATCTTGATGAATGTCAAATCCAAAGGAGAGAAGACGTCCAATCGATCGAAATGCTCTGGTCGAAGTGTCTATAATGAAACTGGGTCGCATCTCATTATGCCAATTTACAGAAGATGGTGCCACAGTCGGAGCATTATTAATAACAAGGACTTTATAGATGGCGCCAGTAGTCGCCTCCATATTAAGTATGTACTTTTACTTGCGGGTTAAATTACCCATGTTGAAATCAACATCGACAATGTGTCTGGGCTACCTTGCGTAAAGTGAACATTCCCTTCACTACTATTAAACTAACAGAACTTGGTGTAATGGGGGTACCTCGCATAGAGTGCAATCTTCTAATACTGCTAGCAACCTAATATTAATATCACTCACTAAGATGAAGGTTTGTTACCTGGCGTAAATTGAATACTCCTTATACAACTATAACAATAATGGAACTCAGTAGAAAGAAGGTGGGTCCTATACAAATAATACAATTCAGCAAAATAAGGGTGAGTTACCTGGCGTAAAGTGGAATCTTCTTATACTACTATCAACATAACACAGCTTACCACAATGAGATTGGGTTACCTGCCATAAAGTGGAAACTTTTTATAGTACTATCATATGCCGAGAACTCGGTGTAATGGGAGGATTTTACCTGGTTTAGTATGATAGCCTCTTATATCAGCATCAAATCTGTAAACATTTGTTCTGGGGTTCACATGATGGGCAGCAACAGACTCATCAGGGGCAGCCTTAGGACCCGGCAGTAAAAGTGTGAAGAGTTCTGTGCTAGGTGGTTATTACTGCACATATCCTTCAAGGATACGTAGGCAAGTCTTGTCCAGCTATACCGACCTGTTTAAATAACTTGTCGTCTGTAGAAAACAACCTTAACAGCCGCCGACTTTAAAGCCTGCTCTTGTGGAGGGTTACTTTGGCCTTTGGCCCATATAATTAAGGGTGACGTGGACCCCACTGACACCAACATAGTGGTTATCACTGACATCGTGGTCCTAATCATAGTTCAAACCAATATCATATTCACTGCCATTTAAGACTCCTCTGTCAGAAAATTGCAAACACACAGACAAACAAACACTCACATTTGCTTGCATTTATGTAGATGTTCTCTGTGGCAGAGTTGTTAGAGTGTCTAACTTTTTTCTAGGTCGGACTCCTAATCTGAAGGTCAGTGGTTCGATTTACTGTGCCCCCACCTCTGCCAATTTGGATTTACACCGCTGTGTATAACTTACAGCATTATCAAAGGCCAATTGCTCTCATATCATGTCTATGTGGTGTGGGAGGTTACGTAAAAATTCCCTTGGATCAGTAAAAGAATAGACTTGTGCTTTCTGTCGACAAACTGTCTAATGGTGAAAACAAGTCTATTCAGACTTATCATTGATAGGCAGTATAAATCTTCAAGAAACAAATATTATCTAGCCTATTTCTATTAACACGGGTACAAAACCGTGGCTTTATCAGTTGCCTCAATCTTACTTGTCATATATTTATTGGTGAAACGGAGCATTAATTAGTTTTTTGAGCTTGCTTCTAATTGGCAGCGCATTATTGTTATTCAAGGTAGTGGATCTACAATTATTCTCCTGCAGTCTCCATGCATTGTGTTATTGAGGACTGACTCTATTATCACCTCTGATGGAGAACAGGCGGACCTAAATATCCCTGCCAGTCAATCAGATTCACCTATAATAATTTATATATTTCCGCCAGAACATACCAGATATTTCCGGTTTTAAACCAGTCTTTAAACTGTTTACTGAATACATGAGTCACACAAAATTCCCACATAATTCATGATGCGTTTGTTTTGCAACTTAGCTCAGTTCATTTTTTGTAAGTTAATAATTGATGAAGTACGCTCTTATTGTGTGTGGGAACAGAATGGGTTATACTGGAGAGTTGGTGGTGGGGGGTTATAGTAATGGTGATTCTCCGCCCCGACTCTCAGCGCCCTATCCGCCCCGCTCTGCTCCGCCCCGCTCCACCTCACTTCGCACCGCCCCACACCGCCCCGCTCCGCCCCATAGCGCCCAGACACGCCTCGTCCTGCTCCGCACCGGCACCCCACTCCATCCCACCCCGCCTCACCCCAACCCGCCCTGCTCCACCCCCACCCCATCCAGCGGCTCCCCTTCCCGCGGCCCCCCCTCTCCCTCCCTCCCACCCGCCCCTTCCCGCCCCACCCCGCTTCACCCCCACCCCATCCCGCCGCCCCCCTTCCCGCGGCGCCCCTCCTCCCCCGCCGCCCGCCGGGCACCTCCCCGTCCCACCGAACCCCGTCCCGCCCTAACCACCACTGCACCCGCCCCCCCCCCCCCTGCCCGTCCCCCACCATGTATTGATCCCCCAATGGGTTTATTTTAGTGGCCGGGATAGGATTGTCAGCGGGCGTGTAGGATTATCATGCTACAGCGTGCACTAAGCGCCACCCTGTTGGAAGCCGCCCCGTCAGGGGGCGCCACCGTGGTGCACACAAAGGGCCGACAGTTCCACGCCACGGCACGCCCAGTACGTATACAAGGTCATGTTTACACATTCATCAACAGGGAGCAGACCGGGCACCCACACCCACACCCACACCCACACCCACACCCGCACCCGCACCCACACCCACACCCACACCCAAACCCACACCCACACCCACACCCACACCCGCACCCACACCCACACCCACACCCACACCCACACCCACACCCACACCACACCCCACACCACACCCACACCCACATCCACACCCACATCCACACCCACACCCAACCCAACACCACATCCACACCAATCCACACCCACACCCACACCCACACCCCACCACCCCACATCCACACCCACACCACACCCACACACGCACCCGCACCCAAAACCCAAACCAACGCCCACACCCACACCCCACCCAAACCCACACCCACACCCACACCCACACCCACACCCACACCCACACCCACACCCGCACCGCACCCGCCACCCGCACCCGCACCCGCCACCCGCACCCGCCACCGCACCCGCACCGCACCGCACCCCGCACCCCACCCGCACCCGCCACCGCACCCGCACCCACACCCAAACCCACACCATAACCAACACCCAACCCACACCCACACCCACACCCACACCCACACCAACACCCACACCCACACCCACACCCACACCCACACCCACACTGACGGCTGGTGTGTGAATGCTAGCTTGTACCGTGAAGCCTCTATCACTCTAATTTACTTATATCCTGATCAGCACCTTACCATTCTGTTGTTGTCTTTCTCTCATAAATCGATTCCTCTGAATAACAACATTCGTGTTGAATCACTGACCGTACGGACAGAACTGGTGAACATTGATTGGTGAATATTGGGACAAGTGCAGGAGTTAAATCAGGTATAATTAAGGGAGAAGGAAGGGGACTTTCAAGAGGGTTTTGAAACAGGAAAGTAGCATTACTTAAACCCTGGGTTGTAATGGTTTGAATAACGGTTACTTCTGGACTCACATCATAAAATCACGCCGGTCTAACCCAGTAGTTAATGGCCCTGTCACACTACGACGTGACTACGTCAGCGTAGGCAGAACGTGAAAATAATTATATTACGTCGACGTTATGGGCGTAATATGCAAATTGTGGATCTGAGCGTAACGTGAAAGTAACGTTGGTGTACGTCGTGACCTTAGCTGTAACGTGACAACGTTAGGGGGAGGGGTAATTGGCGACGTGACCGGGCGTTAGTTTACCGTGAGCGTAACATCGCCGTAACGGGTGCGACGTGGATGTAACGTGACCGTAACGCCACCGTAACGTGACGGTAATGTGACCGTAACGTGACCGTAACGTGACCGTAACGTGACCGTAACCGTGACCGTAACGTGACCGTAACGTGACCGTAACGTGACCGTAACGTGACCGTAACGTGACCATAACGTGCAAAACGCTGCCCACACGTTGCTCCCACCCGGGCCGTCGGTCTGACGTGACATAACGTGACTCTAACGTCATTTACGCTGCTATAACGATCACGGAACGTCTACCTAACGTCTTTGTCACGTCATCCCGACGTAACGGCTTCACGTCGAGATACGTCGAAAGTTTTGAACAGGTTCAAAACCTCGACGCGCGCCGACGTAACACGACGTAACATGACGTAGCTCGACGTCACTCTAACGTCATTATGACGTCATCATAACGTAACCCAACGTACGGCAACGTAATGACGAAAAATCGTCACGTTAGGCTCACGTTGGCTCGTTACGTCGTAGTGTGACAGGGGTATTAGAAACTATTTGAATCTGGCCATTACTCGAATCTAATTATATATACACATATGATCGTGATCTTTCTACCAGTATGGTGATGGGGATGACATCACAATAGTTATGATTGTTTCAGTTGTTATCGAATGTATTTTTTGATCAGAAAACTAAATGGCTTGTTTTGTTGAATCTATTTAAACCCATTTAAATACAGAGAATGCAGAAATCAATAGCGACCTGGCAATTAGAAAATTGCTCACGCGTCCGGATTCATTTTAGTTAGGCTGCTAGCGCAATGAAAGCAACGGTGTAGCTTGTGTAGCTTCTAGTGTGGTTAAATAATCGGTTTCGCCATGTTACTACCAACTATGTCATGCTATTGACAAAGGTTGCCTTGTGTAATATGCATTACTCGCTACTACGTGTCTCTGCAAATCTCAACAGGCCATTACTTCTTTTTAACACGCGAACTGCATAAATCCCCAGCGTCCCCTGAGATAAACTCTGCATGCAGTCCTTACATTGCAGGCTACTGGAATACCGACCCCTTTGGATACCCAGCATACACCGGGTGAGATTCGTGACGTATGACCGTCATGACTTGTCACACAATTTGGAAAGGAACAACAACACACAAGGCCGTGCAGGTGACAGCAGTGTAGTTATTTTACGGGCGGACATAATTATCTGGGTCCAGCTTTAGAGGATACAGTTTGTAGAAGGGTGGGTGAGCCGAAAAGATCAATCAGAGTTGAGGGTTGTGTGCATTGCTCGCTCAGCAAGAAATGATGGGAAAGTGGGAAGCAGGCAACATCTGGGCAGAAAGGCGAACACCCGCTGGTATCCACGTGGAAGGACTGGACCCGTGCAAAGCGTGGTTGTCACGAGAGGGCAAGTGTGTCATTCCTACCAAATCAAACACAATGGTAGCATTGCCACCCCTCCAGTCAATAGCTGTTAATTCATCTGTACATGATCGCCATTAGGTATTGGACAAACGGCCTATATTCCGACATAGTACACAATGGCACCTGCAGACACAATGCAGCAGCTCGATTCTAAAAATAGAAAATTGGAACTTTCCTTGAGTGAGCTATCACAGCTGCATTTTGGTAAGACTGCTCTAGATAATGGGACCATGGGCATTAAAGAGAAAGACACTGCTAGAAGGATGTATGGAATTTGTGTCATTTAAATAAATTATCCGTCTAATCTAGCTTGTACGTGCGCGACAATTGTGAACACCATTCACCGATATCGCAGCGTGTGATGTCGGCTAGTGTATGCTTGGCATGAGATGAGGCAGCAGTGCTTCAGCTGGTGCTGGGATATTATACAACAAGAATATGGAGGCGACCGTGCCGGGCCGAGCCGAGCTGGGCCTGGCTGGGCCTGCCAGGACCTGGAAGAGCCTGGAAGGGCAGGCCGGGTAGAGCCAGGCAAGGCCGGGCATGACCGGGAAGGGCCAGGCAGGGCAGCTTCCCCCCGCCCTAATTCTGGGGTGAGGAAGCAGGCGGTGGGCGCGGTTTGACAGCCAATCGATGCCGGGCTCACAGGGGGAGGGGATTACCTAACGTCAGCCTAGAGCACTGCCGCAGTGCCGGGAGCGGGGCGGGCCACAGCCGAAATCTGCAGTCCCCAGCATCCCGCCGGGTTTATTTGAACGTGTATATAGATATATATATATACATATATATATATTATACCCGGCTGAAACTCGATGTGAAATGCACGGACGCTAAGTTGTTTACCGGAAGTGCTACAACAGGGAGCAGCTCAGAGGATGCGCAGGCTCCTCCCGTAAACACTTCCGCCGTTCACAATGGCTTAACAAACCAGTACTGAACTGAACAGCTACCCGACGGGTATAGGTTACCCGGCGGGTAGGCTGGCCGGGAGAGGCGCGTGGCGGGGCCGGGGCCGGGCCGGGCGGGGTAGGGCGGGGCGGGACAGGGAAGGGCTGGGGCCGGGGCGGGGAAGCATGGGTGGTTCGGGAGGTGGTGTGACGGGCATGGGTGTTTACAGAACGCCGGGGTGTAAGTGGGGGAAGTGATGTCGAGTGGGGCGTCCTTAATGGAAGAGGTAGGGGAGGGGGATGAGATGGGCAGGGGGAGATGGTGGGGAGTGGGAGGGGACAGAAGGGGATAGGGGAGAGCGGAGGTGAGAAGGGAGAGGGGATATGGAAGGGAGGAGGGGGCAGAGGGGGGGGGTATAAGGAGGAGGGAGGGGAGGGACGCAGGGATGGGGAGGGTTGGGGCGGGGGTTCTGTCGTTGTGTGGGCTCAGTGTCTAATTGAATATGTGTGTACGCAGGACATCAGTGTGTAGTGCTATTGATTGTCGTAAAGGTGTGAATACGGGTGTTTAATGGGGCGGTGGGCACCTGGAACCTGACGCACATTGGCGGTTTGTGTATTACCCTATATTTATTTAGTAAATTATCTGAAAATTTCACAAACACACACGCGCACACACATATATATGTATGTATTTAAATATATCTATATATTAGCTACTGATGTGAACAGCACAGATAAACACCTTCATAGTTAATACTATGTTTAATAACATGTACCATACACAAGTTGTATCCATGTAGTATTTTAGTCGAGTAGGAATAATGCAAGCCTACTATTTCCTTGGGTTTTGCTCGGATGTAATATACAAGTAAAGTCCACCTAACAAATGGAGCCAGATGCACCTTACCATCGTCCTCCATTTATAAATATCTCAGTACACTTGCTCTCTGTGAAGGACGCGTCTATTGATACATGCAGTAATTGGAGATGGTGTTTACTACCCAGCGGACCGGGAATGCAAGAGGAGAGCTACTGTTTACGTAAATACGGTACCTGTGGATATAGTTTTGAAAGTGAGTTAGAGCCGGGCGCCGGAACCGGATGTGGGGTTAACAGGGCCCCTGAAGTCATACAGATGAAGGTTTGGAAACTGACGCAGGTGGAAGGGCTGGGTGGCATGGTATCTACACAGTATGACAATAGAACATGGCACATGAATGTGGGCGATGGTGGAACGACAAACTTTGGTGGAAGGACATCAACCTTACAAGGCCGGTCTTATTACTACTCACATAATATAGTATGTGGATGCGAAGTGTGTATTACTACTCACATAATATAGTATGTGTATGCGACGTGTGTATTACTAATCACATAATATAGTATGTGTATGCAACGTGTGTATTACTAATCACATAATATAGTATGTGGATGCAACATGTGTATTACTACTCACATAATATAGTATGTGGATGCAACGTGTGTATTACTACTCACATAATATAGTATGTGTATGCGACGTGAGTATTACTAATCACATAATATAGTATTTGTATGCGACATGTGTATTACTAATCACATAATATAGTATGTGGATGCGATGTGTATATAGGATCACATAATATAGTATGTGGATGCAACGTGTGTATTACTACTCACATAATATAGTATGTGGATGTGACGTGTGTATTACTACTCACATAATATAGTATGTGGATGCGACATGTGTATTACTACTCACATAATATAGTATGTGGATGCAACGTGTGTATTACTACTCACATAATATAGTATGTGGATGCGACATGTGTATTACTACTCACATAATATAGTATGTTGATGCGACGTGTGTATGTATTATTGTTACACACACAATTATGATTATTATTGAGTTTCGTTTTTTGTCTGCTTTTGAAATTATTGGCTTAAAGTGGTTTGAGCAGCCTGGGGATCGGGTCTCTGCATTAATGCACCTATAAGTATTTTAGGAATCACAGTATTGCCTCTAGCACTGTGACATGGGTACATATGTATATCTATATATGTGTGTATGTGTGTGTATGTGTGTATAATATTATTTTAGATGTGTTTATATGTGAATATGTGGGTATGTGTATATATATGTGTATATATATATGTGTATATGTATGTGTATATGTATTTGCATGTATGTGCATGTGTGTGTATATGTGTGTATATGTATATATAAATGAGCAGCCTCGGGATCGGGTGTCTGCATTAATGCACCTTAAGTACTGATTCTCCAGCTTGGAATTGTCTGATTAGTGTTAACCTGAAAGCACTAATTAATATTAACACAACAATAGGATGGCCAATGGAGCTACTACATTGGCATTTTCCACACTCCTATGTGAGACTGGATGGCTGTGGTTTGGGGAAACTGGACCTACTTTAAAACACTGGTTGATTGGAAACCTAATTAATTCATGTAAACTTATATTTGTTGGGGCATTGGGGCACTGGGATATGGGGGTTGAGAACTGTGCTGAGGGAAATTGGAGGATAAACAAAACAGGTGATGTCAGGAAGGCAAGCTTCCTCTAAGTGATTTAAAGGGCCTCCCTGGATTTAAGATTGGCCACCTGAATGTACGCAGCATAACCCATAAGATAGAACAACTAAGACTAGACTTACCAAGATCAGGGTTTGATATATTCACAATATTTGAGACATGGCTCAATAAATCTATGGAGACAAAGTTAACGTCAATCCCTATTTACCGGTTTCTCAGAGCTGATAAGAAGACAAAACTACAAAGTGGTCAGGCCGAGAATGGTGGAGGTTTAGGGATCTATTGCAGGAGTGACCTGCACATGGATGCAGACAAGTATGTGGAACAAAATTGCTCTAATCCAAACATTGAACTCCAATGGGCTGTCATAACTAGAGCCTATACAAAAAGAATATTAATAGGTAACATCTACAGACCTCCAAGTGGAAATATAAATGAAGCAATAGAGCAAATACGCATGTCAATGAATCAGATCCCAGACATTAACAAGTATGAAGTGCTCCTAATTGGTGATTTTAACATTGACTACAGCGCTAAGAGGCAGCCGTCACCTGCAGGCTATATGAAACAATTTGTGGCAGAACATGATCTCCAGCAAGTAATTAAACAACCGACTAGAGTAACAAGGACCACACAAAAAACAATAGACCTTGCTTTCACTAATATCAAGTACTGTACAAAATCGGGTGTATTGAACTACAATATAAGGGACCATAGACCAATATATATAATAAAGAAAAAGCCCAGAAATGACAAAAGAACTACCATCTATTGGGGCCGCACCTACAGGAATTGTAACTTCAATGATCTAGCAGCCACTTTGAGGGAAAACAATACAGCAGAACTACTAACAGAGGAAGATCCAAATGAATGCTGGGACATGCTACAAGAAATGATTGTCAATGCTGCAAACAAACACTGTCCCCAGATTAGACTTGACATAAGAAACAAAACAGTTGGTTATTTGAACAATGAACTGCTAGAATTACAACATGACAGAGATTATTACATTCGGAAATCAGATATAACAAGAGACCCTGGGCATCAATTTATAGCTGAATGTATGGTCAGGAAGGCCAGAAACGGGGTGCGAAAAGCCAAGTCTAGGCACTGTTTAGACCAGATAAATAAGCATAAGCAAAATCCAAAGAGACTCTGGCATGAACTGCAACAAATTAACCCAGAAGCAAAATCCATTATCAGCAACCTCAGTAATGAGGACAATGGGGAGAGAATACTAGATAGCCTCCTGGCAGAAGAGATTAACAACTACTTCATTGATGTAGGTGAGAATCTTGCCAGAAAGTTTGACGAGGCTGTAGATAGTCAGAAGACATACAATGTCACCACCAATGATCAGACATATGATTTGACTGAGATTACACAGGAGCAAATCCTCAGAACGATCAATGCTGCATCAGCATATAAATCATCTGGCATTAAAGACATCAGCTCAGCTCTAATGAAGGTTTCAATTACTGCACTTATAAATAAATTCACTAACCTGTATAACCTAGTGGTCAACACTGTTATTTTTCCAGAAAGCTGGAAACTAGCTACAGTTTCACCCATCCCAAAGACCAATAACCCAAGCTACTGTAGTGAGCTGTGCCCAATATCTATTCTCCCTCTTCCTGGCAAAATCATAGAACAAATAATACATGATGAGATGAATACATTGTTACAATCTTCCAATTACCTAACCACCCAACAAAATGGATTTAGAAAAGACAGATCAACAACTAGGGCATTGGCCTCTCTTATGGATGAGTTATTGACCAACATGGACAAAGGTGAACTTACAATTGCAGTATACCTCAACTTCAAAAAAGCTTTTGATACAATTGACCATATAATACTATTGCAGAAAATACTTAACTAATAGGAAACAATGCACAAAACTTAATGACACTGAGTCAACCATCAGGACTATTAAAGCTGGAGTTCTGCAGGGTTCAACCCTGGGCCCCCTTCTGTGTTTACCCGAAGTATCAGTGGATGCAACATTCACATTATTTTCAAACGATGCAGCACTCACAGTACACACTAAAGATTTCCAAATAGCAACCGATCAGGTTCGGACAGTGCTGACTAGGGTTACCCTGTGGTGTAGTGAAAACTAACTATCCCTTAACACCAATTAAACTGAGTTTGTCATTTATGGCACCAAAGCAAGGAAGCCAAGAGCACAACCCATTACACTGCATATTGGCGGAAACCAAATTAAGGAAGCAAATGCATACAAGTACTTAGGAACAGTGATTGATTCTACCTTAAATGGGAATCAACAGCTGGCTAGACTAACTCAATCATTGGCACTAAAAATGACTACAATCAGGAAGATGCGGAGCTTCATAAGCGAAAACACTGCCCTACTGCTATATAAATCAACAGTTCTACCAATAATAGACTATACTGATATAATTTATGGATTGCTCACAAAGCAGCAACTGACTAAGCTACAAAGGATCCAAAACCAGGCGTTAAGAACAATTTATTGGGGCAAAACACTAAGTGTACAGGAAATGCATGGCAAAGCAAACCTAGATTACCTAATGGTTAGAAGAGATTCACATCTCCTATCACTTATGTACAGAAGAGCCAGAGAGACCCAATATATAGGTAACACAAAAAGGAATACTAGATGGGCTGATTCCACTCTACTCAAAGTCCCCAAGCCTTACACAAACAAACTAATTAAAGCACCACTTTACAAAGGCAGCATGATGTGGAACAACCTACCGGCCAGAACCAGGGCCGCGTCCTCTTACCTAGAATTTAAAAACTCGCTAAGAGTACATCGGATTGGGCAGTCCCTTATGCAGTTGAAGTAAAGTATGTTCCATGGCATCACAACAGTGTAAGTGGCAGACCACCGAAACCTCAGCCTCGGTTTCTCCCCCCCCCCCCCACCCCCCACTTTTTATATTTGTTGCTGTTCCTCTGTTATCTCCAGTCAACCATATATGATGACAGAGACAGTCCAGGTAAAAATGTCAAATGTAAGACCTAAATGCACTGGGATTGGTCCCACTGCTTTTCTGGTCAGAGCTGGTCCAGTGTATTATTAACAACCCTCCCCCCCAACAGCATAATTCATAAACTCACATAACTAAGTACACTAGAGTTACACTAGAATATTCCTAGGAAACCAACATTTATATACCGCTTGCCTAACTGCAACTGAACATTAAAACTTACTACAACATTACCAACTGAATACAGAAGATAACTTCTGCCTACATTCTAAATACTATGTAAAAACATTGATCTCACTAATATTGATATAGTTATATGACACTACTGTTACCATATTGCTATGGAACTTTTGGGTTACAGAATTTCATTGTGTTACATGGTGCAAGTTGTGTATTCAAAAGGTATTGTACACCTTATTCTAGATACCTTTTGTGTAAATAACCCTGAATTGAAAAATGGCTGGAAGACCAGTGCTTTGGCACTGACAAAAGACTTATTCAGCAGAATAAACATATTTACCAAAAGAAAAGAAGAAAGTATGCTAGAAATCACAGTATTGTCTAGCACTGTGGCATGGGTACATATGTATATGTATATATATGTATATATGTGTGTATGTGTACATTTGTGTGCATGTGTACATTTGTGTGTATGTGTGTATGATATTATGTTATGTGTTTATATGTGAATATGTGTGTATGTATATGTCATCATCATCATGCTGTCGGTCGTGATGCAACAAAGACTGCTTTCATTACTTGACTGCCGCTCTCCATTTAGCTCTCTGCTGTGAGAGTTTCGTCCATGAGTCAGTCTCAATGTCTCTCAGCTTCAGGTTTCTCTTGATGGTATCCTTGAACCGGAGATGATGGCACCCTCTCTTTCTGTAACCAGAAGACAGTTGAGAATAGAGGATCTGCTTTGGTAGCCTGTCTGATGACATCCTCATGAGGTGTCCAGTCCACCAGAGATTCTTTTTGATCAGAAGATCTTCCATAGAGGGCAGCCTCGTCCATTTGAGTATTTCCTTATTTGTCACTTTGTCCTTCCAGGTTAGCCTCATGATTGAATGCAGATGTCGCATCATGAAGGCATGCAGCTTTTTCACCTGTTGTCTGTACACTGTCCAGGCCTCGGCTCCGTATATCAGGTTGGATAGCATGATTGCATGGTAGATCTTCCTTTTGACCTGAATGGACACATGGTGGTTGTTCCAGAGTCTCTGGCATAGTCGGCTGAAAGATGCACTAGCCTTGGCCATCCTCCTCTGTATTTCAGCATCACTGCGTCCATCATTTGATATAGTGCTTCCGAGGTAGGTGAATTCCGGAACAGAGTTCAGCTTGTATCCATCAACCATGATCTCCTCCTCTCGGGTTCTTGTAGAGTTGGGTTGGTACAGCACCTCCATCTTCTTGATGTAAATCTTCAGGCCAAACTTCTTTGATGCATTGGAGAAAGCGTCCACTATTTCCTGGATCTCTTCAGCAAAGTGGGCAACCAGTGCACTGTCATCTGCGAATAGCAGCTCTCTCACTAGTATCCAAGTAGTCTTGGTCTTCGCTCTGAAGTGTGCGACATTGAATAGATCAGTGCTCTGTCTGGACTGTATATAGATGCCATCCCCCACGTCTCGGAAAGCCTCATTGAGCATTGCTGATAGGAAGATGGAGAAGAGCGTGGGGGCCATTGGTAACCCCATCGGTAACCCCAAACGATTCTGAGACTTCCCCTCCAACACTAAGATTCGCCATCATTGCTGTCTGTAGAGCCTCGATCACATTTCATGAAAGCTGCCTGCAAAAGTGTTGAAGTGCTGCTGGCTTTTGCAAGTTACCAGCGGCACTCTCTCGTGGAGCATATAGAGGTTTCACACCAGCAAGAACATGTCAAGACAGGCGCAAAACTATTTGTCTCTGCAGTGGCTGGTCGGGAGATGTTGGGAGTTCCATACATCAACCGCTCTTAATGCTGCCACAGTGACATGGTTTTCTGTTTAGGGTTTGCTCCCTTAGCCTTCGGTTCTTTCAAGAGCCTGTACCACAAGGCAGTGGTTTACAACTCTGCAGGGCAGGGGCGTCATACTCCCTGAGGTATTGCTATACCTGCAATATGTATATATTGTGTATATGTGTATATGTATATGTGTATATGTATGCGTATTTCGGTGTATGTGCATGTGGGTGCATATATGTATATATGTATATATACATGTACGGCAAAATTCATAAATTCACATGGTTTGTGAACAATGCCACTACTGGTGACACAATGTTGAGCAATAATTTCACATGTACCTTTGAACAATTCTCCGGTGTGAATGAACAGTAGGAACGTTCATTAGGGTCTGAGCGTGTGGCCAGGATGCACAAGAGTAATATGTACAGCATCAATAATGCATTTTTACTCGTATAATATTTATCCATCACATATATGTATGCATACAGGTGTATATAATTGTGTATGTGTATGTGTACCTATATGGATATGTGGATATATATATCACTCACATCACACATTTTGTTCATGCACTAACCGGAAGTGGCGAAGGAACAAAGCCCATCCAAATGTGCGGCTCTAAGCCCTCCGTGGAACACCCAGGACTGTGTCATCTGTTATCCTGGCAGCGCGTTCAGCCTCCTGGGGCCATACGCATGAATCGGAGTTAGGGCTCTAACCTCGGCTAGGGTAGCTGCACCCGGCTAAAGTTGGAAAATCCACATGCATGAGCTGGTGCCAGCGCTAGGTGCCGACCGTAGCCTAGGCTAAGTTACCCTGATTACAAGTCAGGTTTAACTGCTAGCCACGCCGGTTAGTGTGCGTGTGTGGCTCTCAATCTATTCAATGCTGTCATATTTAACAGAATTACATACGCCATAAGTGAAATGTTATCAATTTAACCTTAAATGCGAAGCGATATTAACGCTGCTGCCGCACCAGCGGCGATATTAATATTTTCGAATCGACGAATGTAAAGTAAACAAATCGCCGCCGCCGCAGCAACATCGATATCCATACTGCCCAACGTCAACTAAACATGGCCACCGCCATCGCCGCCGAATCGGCGGCAACATATTAGGCCCAAATCTATTCAATGCTGTCATATTTAACAGAATTACATACAAAATAAGTGAAATCTTATCAATTTAACCCTAAATTCAAACCGATATTAATGCCGCCACCGCATTGGTGGCATTATTCATATTGTCGACTCGAGGGAGTTCCCAAATCTATAAATAAGTACATGGTTAGCTATCCGCCCTGGCTAAGACATTGGTGCATACCACTTGACCTATTTCTCCAACCCGCCGCTACCCTGAGATAGCTAACCGGAGCTAGCGCCCTAACTCCGGCTAGGCCTGTCACTGATTCATGCATACGGCCCCAGATGTGTTAGATTTACACTTCCGGTTTTGTGGCAAATTGCCGAAAGACTCAAATACACGTGACCTGCTGGATCCGGAAGTAAATATAACCAGCCAAAACATGCATTGTGCACTCAGAGGGCCGGTGTAGTAAGGTCAAAACACTACCCCACAAAAAAACTACGGTAGTGTTTTCAACATAGGTTCAAAACACTAGGTAGTGTTTTCAACCTAATTGGAGGTAGGTTCAAAACACTGATATGTATGTTCCTGCGGAATTTAAATAAACTGGTCCCAGTACCTTCTCCTATAAGCACAGATTTGACCAGAAACCGAAAGCAGCCACCAGCCGGGTAGAAGTTTCAATAATAGTGATCCTGGTTTTCGACCTAGCGCCTCCCTGATTGCTTCATAATCGATCACCGTGACCTATTTCCATGCGTGCGATTCTCATATAACACTGTCTATTAATCACCAATTTGGGAGGTCGGTCCTAAGCATTTGATATATCATATGTATATGCCATTGATATATCATGGGATGGGTCTGGTGCAACTATATTATATGTTCTGCATGATATATAAATCATATATGTGATATATATTATGTATGTAAATTAAATATGTAAAAATTCTATACACTACATGTTATAGATGTGCTATGCGTTATATATATGCTACTTGTTCTAGGCAATACATGCTATACAAACTATACATTTATGTTATATATGTGATATCTGGTAGAGATATCTTACATGCTACATGTTTCTGTGCGATACATGCTATACAAACTATACATCTATGTTATATATGTGATATGTGGTAGAGATATTGTACATGCTACATGTTCTATGCGATACATGATATACAAACTATACATTTATGTTATATATGTGATATGTGGTAGAAATATCTTATATGCTACATATGATGTTTATATGCAGTGCGGACATTCTTTACACATGACCGGAACGTTGTGCCATTATGATTATGTAGCGCAACCCTGTGTGTGGAGTGGGTGTTTGGTGTAGTGTGGGCGTGGGTGTGGGTGTGGGCGTGGGTTTGGTGTAGTGTGGTTGTGGGCGTGGGTGTGGGCGTGGATTAGGTGTAGTGTGGTTGTGGGCGTGGGTGTGGGCGTGGGTGTGTATGTGTGGGTGTGGGTGTGGGTGTGGGTGTGGGCGTGGGTGTGGGCGTGGGTGTGGGTGTGGGTGTGGGTGTGGGTGCGGGTGTGGGTGTGGGTGTGGGTGAACGTTGTGGCAGCCTGACCTGACTGATGCTTTATACGTGTACATCGTGTTCCTGAAAGACGGCAGGCACCCTACAAACCGGCCCGAAGCGGGGGGAGGCGAGGGGGAGGCAGCGGAGGAGAGGGGGCGGGGCTGGGGAGGCGAGGAGGGGAGAGGCAGAGGGACGGGGAGGCAGGGGGCAAAGGGAGGCGGGAAGGCGATGAGGTGCGGGAAGGCGAGGGGGAGGGGGGAGGTGGGGACGGGACGAGGCGAGGCGGGATAGTCAGGGGGCCGAGGTGATGCGGATGAGGTGGGGAGGCGAGGGGGACGGGTTGAGGCGGGCAAGGCGGCAGCTGTGCCTTGGACGTCTGCACGTCGATGGGTAAGCACTCACTTAGGCCGTGTTCCGATCCCGTATCGATGGATCTGTGGAGCCTCCAGGGTCCGGCGCGGGCTGTGTTGACCCCGGGTTGACTGCGGGTCAGTCTCCATGCAGGCCTCTTCCCACTGCGCCCCATGCCGGGAAGCCCATCCTAGTGCTAACACAGTGGAGACACCTGGCGGCGAGACTTAGGATCACTCTAGTGGTCCATCAACACGCTACCACCTCCTACCACACTATACACGAAGCTACCAGTCCAAGGTGACTCGCCCTCTAAACACACAGCCGTCTCCGACAGCTCCGAGCTTCACACCAGCCAGCAGTCTCAACACCCAGCCGTGACCCCCACAGCTCCCATCCTCACACCAGCCAGCAGTCTAAACACCCAGCCGTCCCCCAAAGGTCCCAGCCTCACACCAGCCAGCAGTCTAAACACACAGCCATCCCCCAAAGGTCCCAGCCTCACACCAGCCAGCAGTCTAAACACCCAGCCGTCCCCCAAAGGTCCCAGCCTCACACCAGCCAGCAGTCTAAACACCCGGTCATCCCCCAAAGGTCCCAGCCTCACAGCAGCCAGCAGTCTAAACACACAGCCGTCCCCCAAAGGTCCCGGCCTCACACCAGCAAGAAGTCTAAGCACCCAGTCATCATCCAAAGGTCCCAGCCTCACACCAGCCAGCAGTCTAAACACACAGCCGTGCCCCCAAAGTGCCAGCCTCACACCAGCCAGCAGTCTAAACACACAGCCGTCCCCCAAAGGTCCCAGCCTCACACCAACCAGCAGTCTAAACACCCAGCCGTGCCCCCACAGCTCCCATCCTCACACCAGCCAGCAGTCTAAACACCCAGCAGTGCCCCCACAGCCTCACACCAGCCAGCAGTCCAAACACCCAGTCATCCCCCAAAGGTCCCAGCCTCACACCAGCCAGCAGTCTAAACACACAGCCGTGCCCCCAAAGTGCCAGCCTCACACCAGCCAGCAGTCTAAACACACAGCTGTCCCCCAAAGGTCCCAGCCTCACACCAGCCAGCAGTCTAAACACACAGCCGTGCCCCAACAGCTCCCAGCCTCACACCAGCTAGCAGTCTAAACACACAGCCGTCCCCCACAGCTCCCATCCTCACACCAGCCAGCAGTCTAAACACACAACTGTCCCCCACAGCTCTCAACTTCACACCATCCAGCAGTCTAAACACACATCCGTCCCCCACAGCTCCCAGCCTCACACCAGCCTGCAGTCTAATCACACATCTGTGCCCCCACAGCTCCCCGCCTCACACCAGCCAGCACCTGCCTTCTGCTCGCTCACACTACCCAACCAGCGCTTCTGGAGTCTCGGCTAACTCACAATGCCCTCTGCCCTCTAACACCGCACACATCCATCCCATGGACCACTCGTTCAGTCCAATACCCGCATTCAGAAAACAATATATATATATATACACAAGGACACCACCAACTCCATCCCTGGTAGAATACACATGCAACTGCTCAGCCAAAGGGCTCCCAACAATTCCAACCAAACCTACCCTATCCCTCACTCGTACCCCGAACCTACCCCTACCCCTACCCCTACCCCTACCTCTACTCCTAACGCTAACCCAGCACAAAACTCGGCAGGCCCCTCACCCGCCCCGTCTGCAACCATTCCACAACCCGGCCATCGAATTCCCTCACTCTCCTCTCTTGATACACATCGCACCAGGCCACACCACCGGCACACACCCACTCCCTCACCCCAGGCCATCCGCCCCTCCCCACCCACTCACCCAGATCCACACTCTCGTCGGGCCTCTGCCCACTCTCGGAGCGCGAGGCGCGGAATTCATAATGACTTCCAATCGATATGCCGATCATTTCTTGCAGAGGGTGCCGAGTTTCCCCCCCATCTCTCCCCCACCCCACCCTACCATCCGACACCCGCCCTCACACATACATCTCCATACAAAGCGCGCCTCACCCAGCTGCCCCCACCTCCCCCCACTCCTATGGCCCTTTCCCCCGCCTCAACCCCACCACGTGCCGAGCGGGCCGGGCCGTGGACAGCGGGCTGGTATTGGGTGCAGACGGCGACTGGAGGTGTCTGTGTGATGGGTGGCGCGGCAGGTGATGGGATATGAGCAGTAAGATGAGAAAAACTCACGGAAATTGATCCATGCCGAGACGCGGGTTTCGGGCATTGCGCCTTGGCGGGGCTGTGTGATTAGGCGCCGCCCGTTGGGTTTGGGTGTAGCGTCCTGTAGCCTGCCCGCACTGGTCTGGTTTAGCGCAATGCTTCCTGGGAAGGGGATATCCACTTATCGGACAACACTAGACATCCCTCCGGGCCACCAGGACCATCGGCATCTTCCCGGCATCCTTGGTGTACTAGTGTCTGCTCCACTGTAACTATCACCACCAACACCACGACTACACAGCACCACCATCAGGCAGTCCCACCACTATACAGCAGCACCGCCACACAGCACCACCATACAGCACAACCACCACACAGCACCCCTACACAGCACCACCACACAGCACCACCATCACACAGCACCACCATCACACAGCACGACCATCACACATCACCACCACACAGCACAACCAGACAGCACCACCAGACAGCACCACCACACAACACCACCACACATCACCACCACACAACACCACCACACAGCACAATCACACAGCACCACCACACACCACCACCACACAGCACCACCACACAGCACCCCCACCACACAGCACCCCTACACAGCACCAACATCACACGGCACCACCACCACCCAGCACCCCTACACATCACGACCATCACACAGCACAACCACACAGCACCACCAGACAGCACCACCACACAGCACCACCACACATCACCACCAGACAGCACCACCACCACACATCACCACCACACAACCCCACCATCACACCTCACCACCACACAGCACCACCATCACACCGCACCACCATCATACATCACCACCACACATCACTATCATCACACAGCACCCCTACACGGCACCACTATCACACGGCACCACCATCACACAGCACCTCCATCAAACAGAACCACCACCACACAGCACCACCACCACATAACACCCCTACACAGCAAGACCATCATACGGCACCACCATCACACAGCACCACCATCACACAGCACCCCTACACGGCACGACCACACGGTACCACCACCATACATTACCACCACCATACAGTACACCACACAGTTCCACCACATGGTACCACCACCACACTGTATCACCACCGCACAGCACCACCACCACACAACACCACCATCATACAGTACCACCACCATACAGTACACCACACGGTACCACTACACGGTACCACCACCCCACGGTACCACCACCACACAGTATCACTACAAGGTCATACCAGCACACAGGACCACCACCGCACAGCACCACCACCACACAACACTACCTCCACACAGCACCACCACCATACAGTACACCACACTACACGGTACCACCACCATACAGTACACCCACTACACGGTACCACCACCACACAGTACCACCACCACCACACAACAGCACCACCACACAGCACCACCACCATACAGCATCACCAAACAATACAACCACCACCACATGACACCACCACCATACAATACACCACACAGTACCTGCACACGGTACAACCACCACACAGTACCGCCACCACCACACAACACCACCACCACACAGCACCACCACCACCATACAGCACCACCAAACAATACAACCACCACCACATGGCACCACCACCATACAATACACCACACAATACCACTACACGGTACCACCACCACACCGTACCACCACCACACAGTACCACCATCACACAGTACCACCACCACACAGCACCACCACCAGACAGCACCACCACCACACAGTACCACCACTACACAGCACCACCACCACAGGCGACCACACAGTAGTACCATGGACCGGACGCGCTGGCTGAATTGGTAGAGTGCAGACTTCCCGTTTCGGAAACTCTGAAATTCGAATCCTGGCCGAGTCAAGCCAATCACTTATAAAATTGATAGTTGTTGCTACCTAGCCTGGCACTTGGAATTACTAGGATATGGCAAAGACTAGTTAGCTCAGTATCAGGATAATGTGACTGAGTGGGAATATGGCCATGGTGCCAGCAGCCTGGTCTTCCAGTGGGTCACCACTATCAAGTCGCCATGAGTATGCATTGTCACAAGTCGGTATTCGTTCCGATATGACCTTAGATGTTGCCAGGACGTAAACCTCCAACAAACAACGATTTAAACAACATACCCACACAGCACAGACACACAATACCACCACACAGCACCACCAGACAACACCACAACACCACCACACATCACCATCCAATAGCACCACCACACACAACCATCACAATACTACAAATACGAATGCATCACCAACACTAGTGTTACTTGGCTGCTACTCTCCTATAAATCTACACATACTCACCACCACTCTCTACACAGCCATCACTTCAGTTGATAATCCGAACATTGCCATCAATAACACACTAATCAATAACCAATAACACCCACACCAATCATACTATTACTACCAGTCCCACCACCGTCACCATAGTCACGACTAACAGCAACATCGCCTTCATATCACAACAAATGCGTATTTAACTTCTATGTGAATCTCACCGGACACTCCAGCCGAATCAGTAGAGCGCAGTCTTCCCGTGCAGAAAGTCGGTAGTTCGAATCACACCCAAGTCAAACTTATGACTTATACAATTGATACTTGTCACTACCGAGCCTAGCGATAGGCATTAATAAGTTAGGACAAGGACTGGTTAGCACAGTTTCAGGATAATATGACCGTGTGGGATATCGGGTTGTGATCCTGGGGGCCTGGTCTCCCAGTGGGGCATCAATATAAAGTCAGCATGAGTGTCACTGTCACAAGTCAGTATCTAATTCTCATATGATATTAGATCTTGCTAGGACGTAAAACAACAAACAAACAAATATATGTGAATCTACTATAGTTTTAAAAGTATTGTAGTTGGACTGCACTTGACGGTGATCAGGTTGGGGAAACACCTGAAATGAGAGTCTGTTGGTACAATTGGTTCCGTTGATCTATTGCAGTATGTTAATTGGTAGGCTATACTATAGGAAAATGTGTTATCACCTATATCCAGTGAACCTGTTTCAACTGGCAATAAATATTTATATTAATAGAAAGAGCCAAATCTGCTGCACCAAATTAAATAACTATCAGCCACATTTGGTGATTCATTTAAGAGTAATTAAGGATTGAATTTACATTAAAACAGAAGGATTTGTATGTCTTAAATCTCATATCATGGTGGTTTTATTCATCTCATTAAGGAAAGTATTTGCTGGTTTTATATTTATGTGATCAGCAAGGAGATCTGGTGATTGTGTCCTAGCAAAATATGCCTTATATGTGGCAACTGTTGCCTCAGGGTATTTCCAAGAATGAGTGTGTGTGCACACTGTGTGCTGTGTCACTGAACCCCTGGTCAGCTCTCCCGGACCGAACCTGAGCGCACCCCCCCCCCCCCCAGCACACACACAGCCTCCCCCCCCCCCCCCCCCAGACAGTGCGCTGGTGAGCAAGAGAGGCTCCCCTTCTCTGCTTGCAAACAAGGGTGGGAGGGTGCTGCCATGGTTACTAATTAAGACAGGGTGTGGGTGACGGAAGTTAGCACAGATGAGAGGGTTGAAAAACACACATGTAGGAAGTGGTATTTTATTTATTTACAATATTTGTTAGGAGAATTTGGTGGTGAATGATGGGGGTGGGGTGCACATGCAGGGATACACATGCATACACATACATGTATACACATACATGCATGTATGCATAAACATCCATGCATACATCAATACACATCCATACATCCACATCCATACATCCAACCATCTATCCAAACATCCATCCATCCATACATGCATACATCTTAGCCAACACCCACCATGGTAGGAGGGTGTGTGTGTGAAGGGTCAAAGTACTGCAGCAGAGCACCGGGAACACGGGAACACGTGTGATGGCCACCCATGACGCAAGATCAGTAGGATAGCTGTATGTGTGGATGTATATGCACGCATGCATGCACACCTCGACCCCATCATTCACCACCAAATTGTCCCAACAAATATTGTAATTAAATAACATATCACTTCCTACAATGTGTGTTCTTCACCAACTGCCGTATCTTATGCTAACATTGGCGACTCACACCCTGTGCTAATCAGTAACCATGGTAACACCCACCCACCCCTGTTTGCAAGCAGCAGGAACCCTTCTGCTGCTCACCAGTGCATAGCACACTGTCCACTGTGTGTTGGGGCATATGGTCGGGTGCGGGGGTCCTGACCACGAGTCCAGTCAGGGAGACGCCTACACACAGTGTGAACACACTCATTCTCACCCAGTGTCATGAGGCAGCAATAATCATAATTATAAGGGAAAAAAGGCAAGAAGTTACTTTCAACAAGAATAACAAGAGCTACGGCTAAGGCAAACAGTCAAACAGGAGAAATGCCGAAAATAAATTCCCGTGATAGTTCGCCAGATATAGCGGACAGACTGTCGTCGCTAACATTGGAGGAGCAGGAAACGTCGTTAATAAAAGATATAGAAGAAATGGAGCTGGAAGAAAGGGTAGCAGCATTACAAGAGCGATGAACAAGAATGAGAAAAAGATGACAAGGATGACAAGTGACCGAGGTGGACGTGACAGAATGAGGGGCGGCAAAGTGGAAGGACGAATGGCCGACAACGGAACACGCCGGTACAATGACGGTACCGGCCGCCGCCGCCAGAGACGAACACTCTGACTACAGAGTGGCAAAGCCAAGGCAGAGGTCGCGAACAAGGAGGCGGCGATGAACACCATCAGACTCCAGGGCCATATCCACCAATCGGTGTTAGGGCTGTAACCGCGGTTTGGCTAGCTCCACACAGCTAACTGTGGAAAATCTGTATGCATCAATCGGTGCCAGCGCTAACCGCCGACCATAGCCTCGCCTGAGCTACCCCAGTTTCAAATCAGGTTTAACTGCTAGCCACGCTGGTTAGTGTGCGTGTGTGGGTCTCAATCTATTCAATGCTATCATATTTAACAGAATTACATACGCCATAAGTGAAATTTTATCAATTTAACCCTAAATTCGAACCGATATTAATGCCACCGCCGCATTGGCGGCGTTATGCATATTGTCAAATCAATGAATGTAAAGTAAACAAATCGCCGCCACCGCGACGTGGATATCCATACTGTCCAACATCAACTAAACATGGCCGCCACCGTATTGGCGGCAATATATTAGGCCCAAATCTATTAAATGCTGTCATATTTAACAGAATTACATACTGTACAAGTGATATTTGAGCAAATTAACCACAAAAACGAACCGAAAGTAACGCCGCTGCTACAATGGCAGCGATATTAATATTGTAGAATCGAGGGAATTCCCAAATCTATAAATAATTTCACGGTTAGCTATCCACCCCGGCTTGGACATTGGTGCATATGCCTTGACCTATTTCTCCAACCCGCCGCTGCCCTGAGGTAGCTAACCGGAGCTAGCGCCCTAACTCCGGCTAAGCCTATCACCGATTGGTGCATACGGCCCCAGGAGCAGAAGAACTAGTAGCACCAGATGGTTAAGAAGTAAGTGGAGTTTAAGAAGATATGCTGTGCTGGGAAAAGAAGTAAAAAAGTTTAACTGTTATGAGCTTATCACAGCTTCTATCCGGTGGTGCCTCGACTTGCAAGGGCTCATTGGGAAAGACCTCTGTGTGTTCTTAGAACATATTTGTTTTATGTCGTCGAGAGCAAGACAGAATGACTTTGAGGATTCGACTCACGTCGAATATGATAAGGACATCAGAAAATTAGCGGAGGTGCAGGGTAATGAGGCAGGCAGCAGGGATATTTTGCTAGAACACAAACACTAGATCATTTCCCTGATCACATAAATATAAAATCTGGAAAGGTTTTATTTAATAATATAAATATTATTTGCAAGTTTAACAATACCACCACGATACCACCACGATATGAGGTGCAATACATAAAAATCGATCTCTTTTAAAGTAAATTCAATCCTTAATTACTCTTAAATGAAACACCAAATGCGGCTGATATCTCATTTAATTGGTGCAACATTAAATTTTGTTTTGGGTCAGATACAATCAGGTTCATCCAGATGGTAGGAGTCATCTGCCCCCCCCCCCCCCTACACACACCCGGTGACTGTGAGTAGGCACGTATGGTCAGGAGGCTAGAAGTTGGTGTCAGTATCAGCGTGTGTGTGTGTGGGGGGGGGGGGTAATGTAATCAGATGCCTTGTTCCTGATGTTGTTTCTACCCTTGTAATCAGCTTTGGTGGTATCAATGTTTGCTTTTGTGTGTGTGTTTATTATGTGCTCCTACTCAGTACCCCCACCCCCATCCCAACACATACACGCATACATACACACATCCCTATTTATGCATATGTGTATATATGTATTATTTATTTTCGTTCTTAGCTTATGCTTACATCTAAGCCTGCATGCCCTCAACTACCCAACACCCACACTGGCAGGAGGATGTATGTGTGTGTGGAGGGTCCAGGCACTAAGGGACAGAGCACCACTCTGAGACTTGACATTGTGGACAGGGAACACGTGTGATGACCACCCCCTCAGTCACATGTACATACACACACAATGGGTTCCCACCCATATGCACCCATGTGTATGCATTTGTGTGCATATACATATACAAATATACACACTATTTATACATAACATTCATGCTCATACATATACTTGCACACACACAAATGTACACATTCATACACATGAATACACAAACATATCAACATTAATGGGTATGCATATACATGCACACATATGCATATATATATATATTTTACCTCGGTATATAGCCTCAGGCTAGCCGCAGGCTAGGGAGAGGTAAGCACATCCGGGTACAACAAATAATTGAATAATGTCCAAAGCTTACTCAGCACGAAAGCAGTCACTGACAGTTGACATAAGCCTGGAGTGGAGTATTGTATTCACTGTAACTGTAAGTATTAATACAAACTGTATGAAGCTAGTTTGTCATGCATTATGGCATCTTTTTGGAAGTTTAGAACTTCGTATGTCTGTCTGAGATAGGTATGTTACAGACGGATAAAATGATGGTGACCGGCCAAAGAGCCTTGGTTTACAAAACAAAAACGATACTGATTGGTTATTGCACCCGTGGAATGCGGGTAGAGATGAAAGCGAAAGCTGCAGGGTGAAACCGCATCTCCAGTGGATTTTCTCTCGGACTCTCATAAAGAGTCACGTTGGGGATTATCCTGGGTTTCTTTTATAGACTCCCCAGAACTTTTTTAAGGCGAACCTCCGAGTTTTTAAGGCGAACCTCCGAGTTTTTAAGGCGAACCTCCGAGTTGCTGTGTGTCCCAAGGCCGACCCCCCGTATGGTTGGTTTCGATACCAGACACCTACGGCATAAACTTAGCTTACCACGCCTGTACTGAGAACGGTGTAAATACGTTACTCAGTACCAAATACATCCTCAACCCAGGTTCCACCTGGCGTCACAATTATGTGTTCACGTTGAGTTGATACCGGTTTACAGACTACCGATGGCCACAAAGTGGAACAAGGTCCTGCCTGCTGTGTTAGCTGCTGCGGATCACCCGGAGGACGACTGTCACTCTTTTTAGGGGTTGACGCCTTTGCCGTCGCCTCAGCCCGAGGCCATAATCCCTTCCGACCCGGAAGCGGAGACCGACCATTAGGTTTGGTTGCGTTGGGACGGGAAAGCCATTGAAGTGCGCTATGTTGGCTGAAACCTCATTGCGGTAGCCCGCCCGTCACCAAGCGGATAGAGCCGATGGTTTAAAAACCATGTTACATGGTAGCCCGTTAAATGGAGAGACATGTAGGCTCATGCCGTATCCCATTTAGGCCACCCGTTCGACAACGGAGAGCGAGGTTGGCTAAAGCCACTTCCAGTTTAGGCAAATGTTACCACAAAGGGCGATGTTGGCTGAAGACCGTTACTACACGGAGAGGGATGCTGGCTGAAGCCACATTATATTTTGTCACCCATTAGCGAATGAAGGGCGGTGATGGCTGAAGCCACATACCGTTAAGCCGCCCATTGCGAGCGTAGAGACATATTGGGTGAAGCCACATTACATTGTGATGCTCGTTGGCAAATGGAGAGCGTGGTGGTTTAAAGCCACATTACGTTTAATCCGCATGTATCTGAGCAGAGACCGAGGTTGGCTAAAGCCACATCAGGTATAACATTTTTTCCTTGGTTACTTTATATAAATACTGGTCTCTACACATCGTTTTGGGTTTGGCTTCCATACCATTACCATATGATTTTACATTCGGCTACACGCCTGTTTTGGGAACGGGGTGAATACGTTCTCCAACACCAGTTTTGCCGCCCGTGACCGAACGGAGAGCGAGGTTGCCAGAGGCCACATCACGTTAAGCCGCCTTTGTCTAACGGCGAGCGGTGATTGCTGGGGCCGTATTACTTTTTTAAAGCTAGTGGCAAAATGGAGAGCGATGTTGGCCGAAGCCTCATCACAATAACTCGCCCGGGATACCGCCCGGGCCAAACCAAAGAGAGAGATAGGCTGAAGCCTCATTACAGTAACCCGCCCGTAACCGAGCGGAGAGCGATAACGGTTATAACCACATTACGCTTGGTACCCCGTTAGAAACGGAGAGCGATGGTGGCTGAAGCCACATCCCATTTTTTGGGTACACTCAAACTTTCAGTTGATGATTACAGGTTTTCGGACCTGCGAGGTACTTTGGCTTTTATTAGCCATGAGTATGTTCTGTTACAAACCAACAACAAACAAACAGTTGGTTGAACACTCTGATTTTCATTGATCGGCACGGAACTGAGAGATACTTTGGCATTTATTAGCCATGGGTATTTACTGTTATAAACAGTACCCGTCTGGATATGGTTATAGGTTTTTTCCAAGACGAAAAACAACAACAAACAAACGGTTGGGTGAAAACTCTAATTTTCATTGATCGTTACAGATCTTTGAATTAAGGGTTTGTTGGATACGACGGGCAGTAAGCCCGAAGATCCCATTTATGATGATAACTACTCATCACCAGAGGTGATGGCTTAAGCCTCCCGGGCACACTTTAGTTTACGGGAGGAAAGCAGGCCAGATGCTGGCTATCCAGGGATAGAGAAGCGGCTCAGAAAGCTGGAGCAAATGCTCTCATCAAAGTCTCAAAAGGGAACAAGTAGAGGTTGCACAGCAAACTCACATGGCCACGGAAACAGGTTTTTCCAAAAAGTAAAAATAAATGTGATGTTTCCTTACATAGATGAGTCATTTATTATGGCCCAGTCACAGTTCAGCTGCTCACAGGCAGTTACTAACCAATTTATCAAACAGACCAAAAATTTGGTAAGGTTTGTTTGGAATGAACAACTATATGAATTTACATGTTTACCAACTGGTGTAGCTTGTAATTCATGATTATTTACTAAGCTCCGAACACGCAATGTGTTCGCTCATAGAGCGGGAAGGACATTTTCGCTTCCCTTTTATTGATGATTAATTGGTTTGGATGCGCAGTTAAAAGTAAATGATTAATTTACAACATTTACAAAACTAACTTTGCTGGAAATAGTTAAGAATTTAGCATAAGATAGGACTAAAGGGTTTGTGAAGGCCGAGGCCTTCATAAAGAAGTTTAGATCATATTAATGGTCTAGACTTGAGAATAGTGTATTTACGGTTATGTGGTTTAGTCTGCATGCACAGATACTATGTCAGAATGTTGACAGATAGTACTACAGCAATGGCTTCCATTCGCAACATGGGAGGGACAATGTCCAACCCATATAATTAAAGAACGAAGTTAATTTGGAATTGGGAAAGCCACATACAAATTTGTTGGCATCCTGAAATAATAACATATTATAGAATTGGTCTTAGGGCATCCAGAGCCTACCTTTTGAAAAGTTGATTTTTTCTCTTTAATTTGAGGAATAGACAATTTATAACATACAGCCTAAATTGGCACAGTAGCAAGGAGGGCTTTGATAGTCCCCGGTTGCGACACGCAGCCATGCTTGGAAGGTTTAGCCTTAGGGGACACAAACTGTATATTTTTCCTATACGAAGGGGGAAAAAATTTTAAGCATTGATGTTTCATGGAGAGGTGTTCAAAACACCCCTTCTGACATTCCCTTTCGGAACACGTGTTTATGACAGTTTTATTTACATAAAGTTACTCAGCTGAGATTAACTTCGCATGCCTGGAGGAAAGGAACAGTTCAGTTATATTCAAATTATTTGAAAAAGTGGGGTCACCATGGTTTACTTATGAAAGAAAAACTTAGGAGGCCTACAATGGCACATCTTGTTAGATTTTCTAAGGATGCTTGATAAAGCTTTAGGTTGGAACTGATCAACGCTGCAAGATGTGGTTTTCGGTGATACGTCCGCGAGGAGATGGACAGATAGTTGGTAGGCACCAACTTGTTCACTGGCTGTGAAATCAGTTTACAAAAGGAATTCCCAAAAACCAAAGATTTAATAGGTTTTGGGTTGTGTTAATGATATTCGGATTATTTAAGAAATGGTCTGGTAATAGTCTTTTAGATAAAACAGCTAGTTTTAAACTAGCAGTATCATACTGTTAGTTACTGGACAGGCGGGTCAATTTTGATAGCATTGTCCCTGAATGATTTAAGAATAGATCGCAAGAAAGCAATGTTTGATTGATAAAACAGATTTTTTAAATCAAACCGCACAGGGGAACAATTATCCACAGTGCGTTTAAATAGTTCCTGCATGACCAACAACTTTGTTGGGTATCTGCCATAAGGGTATATATCTATTCAAGACAAATGTTAGTGTAGCTTACTAAAATTACACAAGGCAGGAGTCAATACTGCGCCTCTTAGGCATTTCGGTCAAGCGCATACTGGCGCATGCAGGATGGAAGACCGAACGATCGTTTGCTAGACATTATAACAAGCGGTTGGAAAAGCCCAGTGGGGTCGCACGGCGACTGCTACAACACTAAGATCAAAAAAGGTGAGAACATACCATGGTCACAAACATATAAGGTTAACGAAGGTTCCATACCACAAACATAAACAAAAATACAATGAAATATCAGGATAAAATGATATTACGTAAAGTCTCCCTAGCCTGCGGCTAGCCTGAGGCTATATACCGAGGTAAAATAGATTAGTTAGACGAATCTTACCTTGGTATAGATGATGGATAACTGTTGTTTTCCCGAGGTATAAGCCTCGGCTAGACGTGGGTGAGGGCCCACCCTCCACACCCTACCACGTCTAGTTCCTTGCTTATACCAAGGAAACATTTGTATTTAGAATTTATTATAGATCATTTTATCCTGAATTAGTAGGTAAAGATTGCTGTACCTACATGTATATGTCGTATATACACATTTGTTGTATCCTTATGTTCATTGTACTTGAACAAGAATGTATCTATATCGGCATGCGTATGTATATATATATATATACAGTTGTATATGTAAAAAAAAAGACATCAGAGCAAGTGGCGTGTTGCTGCTCATGCAGGGTGGGGGGGGGGGGGGGTGCAGAGAAGTGCATGCCGGACCCCCACGCCAGGAGGGCAGCAGGAGGGAGGGGGGGGGGGCAGGACACTCCAGAGCTTATAATGGGAGTATCACTATACATACATACGTGGTCCTTATGCTTTGCATTACCTTTGATTCGCTGTGGGAGTTGGGGTGGGGTAGGGGGTGTTGGTGCGACTCTGACACTGACACCCCTGCCTCCCGACTCAGGCCTGCACATCTCACCCATAGCAACCCACTCCCAACCACAACCCCTACCCCGCCGCCGGCCCTTTTTGGTCTCGCCTGTTTTCCTGTTGTGTTTGGGTGGGGGTGAGGTGGGGTGAGGGTTTGGGGTAGGAGCGACCTTCCTTGAACACGTATAAACATATTTATATGCATATATGTATATATATATATTTAACCGTACTGAACCCATTTGCGTGCCTATATAATGTTTCCGTAATAAATTCCGTGTGGATTTCCTGGGCCTGCCGCGGGCCGCCGCCGCCTCCCGTCCCGCCGCCGGTTGACTGCCTCCATGCTATGTAACCCAGGCTAAGGGCAGAGAGCCTGAGTGCCATAGAGATACAGATTGACCCTTTTCCCGCATTTAATAGACGTATATTAATTATTCCCTTAATTCACTGGCTCTCCTCCCTGCTATATAGCTTGTTATGTAATACTTTAAGTAATCCAGAACAAAGCAGACACTCCACTTGTGCCGCCACTGTCACTTATAAACAGCCTAGATAGCGTTTACTCAGTTAGCAGGTTGGAGAGCTTACCTCGATCGGGCTATGGTGTTGAAATACTTCATTCGACCCCCGGTTCCATTTCCAAGGTCGAATTTTATATAGGATTAGGTAGCAGGTTCAAAAATATGGTTATGGCACACTGAGTTTTGGGAAGTTTACATATTGGAATACATCATTAGAAAGCCAAGAATTATATCTAATTTCCTGGATATTCGTAGGACATTTAGTTGGGACCGGATTGAGTAAATTAACAGTGAATATTAGGAAATAATTCAGTAGTTACAACACATGGCTACAGGACAGAAATGCCCATGTTATAACTGTGTTGGTATAGCCATAAATCCCAAACAATAGAGGAACCTCCAGCCAACAATAGGGCTGGTCTGTGGCCCACTCATATACTTCCACTTGCCACTGGGGAAGGTCCTGTGGGGACTGTTGTGCATCATGTAGATATATTTTTGGCATACCAATATATATTGCATAATAAATAATTCACTGTGATTATGCATCTGATGCATAATCACCACAAAGATGCTGGTACAACATTAAGAAAAACCTACCTTAAATATTATTGTATTTGATTTATTTTATTGTTGTGACAGCATATATACATATATACACATATACATATATACATATATTAATAAACACTTTATCGATTTAAAATGATATGCATAGCCTCGCAGCTTCCCAGTTCCGAGCCTCCCTCCACCACATCCCACATATTTGAATAGAAGTAAAAAGTAATAAACAAAAGTAAAATAAATCAAATAAAAATGCCAACCACTCAGCAAATATATGTTTATATATGGATACAATACAAGCCTGTTAAACCAAGCTCGGTTAAACTAAACGATCAGTTAATCCAAACTTTTTAGGGCAGCCCGCAAAATACTACCATTTATCATATAAAAAAGTTGTTTAAACCAAAGTCATTTAATCCAAATTATCAGTTAATCCAAACAGAATTTCATGCCCCAGGCCACTTCTGGTACAGTTAAACCAAACTGTTATGTGGTTATAAGGTCACCTGAGATCCCACCGACTTTTTTTTATAGGATAAATGGTTATACTGTATATACATAAAAAAAAAAAATCAAAGTGTCCAGATACATTGCATATTACATGTGCAATACACACTTACTCAAAGTCAACTTTCCCAACTCTACTTTAACCGACTCTAATTATTTTTAAATTTACATATACATGTAAGTATACATACAATATATATATATATAGATATAAATATACATACACACATACATATGTGTATACATATAAAAATACATATACCTATGTGTATATACATATATACATATTACATATGCACTTATGTGTATATATGTCTATATATACATGCATTCACATCTACATATGTGTATACATATATACATATTGAGACCTATATATGTGACTACATAATTATATATACATATATATGTGAATACATACAGTATTTAGAGATGACTGCATCACATCTTGTAGAGTGGTCCTCCATTTGTCACTGGTAAGTTAACCCATGTGTAGTCTGTTTCACTCTCAGACTTATTGCATGGGGGCTAAGCTCTGACACTTTAACACTCAGAGTTTAACCAAAAACTGCCAAGGAAAGCTTTCACACCTCAGGTTGCCAATGGTTCTCTGGGCTGCACCTCCACTGACAGCTGAGCTCACTGAGTGTGTATGTGTCAGAGCTTATGCCCTTTGAATAGGTGTGAGAGTGGATTGGATTTGGTTTATAAGGGTGTGTGCCACAGTGCACTGCACACACATATTTCTGAAGGCACACACTACACAACAGTCAACTTGGTACTTGCAAATGGATTACCATTGTGAAGGATCTGGCACAGTCATCCTTACAATTAGGAACACTGGTAAGTTATTCTTCACCTGATATTGCAATATTATTTATATATTATATATAATACATACATATGTATGTGCATATATGCATATATACATATAGCTTTAAAAGTATGTGTACATGTACATGCATAATCAAAAATAAATTAAATATAAATGGAATGTTATTTAGGGTAATGGCAGTGTTTGGTTAAAATCTGAGTGTGAAAGTGTCAGAGCTTAGGCCCCTTGCATTGTTGCAATAAGTCTGATAGTGACACAGACTACATATGAATTAACTTAGCAGTGACAAATGGAGGACCACTCTAAGATATGTGATGCAGTCATCTCTAAATACAATATGTATTTATATGCATATGTGTAGAGTCATTTATATATGTCTGCATATGTATATATAGATGTGTGTGTATGTATATGTATGTATATATATATGTATGTATATGTATATATGTATGTATATGTATGTATATGTATGTATATGTATGTGTATGCATGTGTATGTATGTATATGTATGTATATGTATGTATGTATGCATATGTATGTATATGTATGTATGTATGTATATGTATGTATATGTATGTATATGTATGTATATGTGTAACATTTATAATAGGCATAGGGGGTTTGGGTTTCTGGGTGTGTGGGAGAGGAGATGGCAGCATATCGGTGCCAGCAATACCGGCTTCCCGGCACCATGGTTCCCGGCATCCTGGCGCCGAGACTCCCGACACTAGAAATATTAATAAAATGTGATAACCAACAATAAAATAAATGAAATATGAATGCAATAATATAACGGGTAAGATTTTATTAATGTTGCTGTATGTGTATGTATGTATATGTATATATATGTATATATATGTATATATATATGTATGTATATATGTATATATGTGTATATGTATGTATATGTATGTATATGTATGTATTTGTATGTATATGCATGTATATGTATGTATATGTATGTATATGTATGTATATGTGTAACATTTATAATAGGCATAGGAGGTTTTGGTTTCCGGGTGTGTGGGAGAGGCTATGGCAGCCTATCGGCGCCGGGAATACCGGCTTCCCTGCACCAGGCATAGGGGGTTTGGGTTTCCGGGTGTATATATATGTATGTATATGTATGTATATGTATGTATATGTATGTATATGTATGCATATGTATATTCATTCATTCAATTCAGACTCATGACTATGGTAGCTACATAATTTGGTCCATAGTAGGTAGATATAAAAATTGTTTATGTATGTTTATGTACGTTTATATGCATATATATATATGTATATGAATGCATATGAATGCATAGGAATGTATATGAAATATGTGTATATATATGCATAGGTATGTATAGGTATGTATAGGTATATGTATATCATTTATAATAGGCATACAGGGTTCGGGTTCGGCGTGGGAGGAGATGGCAGCCTATCGGCGCAAGGAATCCCGGCTTCCTGGTGCCAGGGTTTCCAGCCTCCTGGTGCCGAGGCTGCTGGCACCAGGCCTCAATTCAAATAATATAAATATAAATAAAATGTGATAACCAACAATGAAATAAATAAAATATAAATGCAATAATATACAGGGTAAGTTGAACGTTAATGTTGCTGTAACAGCAAGAAATGCCATATTTGTGGGGATTATGCATCAGATGCATAATTACAGTGTTATTTATGAGCATAGCTTACTGACCTCCTGTGAATAGAAATAAAAAGTGATAACCAATAATAAAATAAATCAAATACAATAATAGTGAAATAGTGAATGGTAGACAGGAAGTGTGAACACTTATTTGTCTAAGGTAATTAAGGTAGGTTTTTCTTAATGTTGTACCAGCAAGACCAGCCATATTTGTGGTGATTATGCATCAGATGCATAATCACAGTGAATTATTTCTTATGCATATATATATATATTGGTATGCACAAAATATATCTAAATGATGTACAACAGTCCCCACAGGACCTCCCCTAGTGGCAAGTGGAAGTATATGAGTGGGCCACAGGCCAGCATATACCCCCATGGTTGACTGGATGTTCCTCTATTGTTTAGGATTAATGGCTATACCAACACAGTACTATCATGGGCAGTTCTGTCCTGTAGACATGTGTTGCAACTACTGAATTAGTTCCTAATATTCACTGTTAATTTACTCGATCCGGTCCCAATTAAATGTCCTATGAATATTCAGGAAATTAGATATCATTTTGTGCTTTCTAGTGATGTATTCCAATATGTAAACCTCCCAAAACTCAGTGTTCCACAACCATATTTGTGAACATGCACATTAATCTTATATGAAATTCGACCTTCGAAATTGACCCGGGGCTCGAATTAGGTACGTTAACCACCGTAGCTCAAACGAGGTAAGCTCTCCAACCTGGTTAGGTGTTATTACTGTAATTCATGCTTTTATTAAGAAGGTGGTTATTATTTCCCTGCAGTGGGGGTGATCGGCTTCATACAGCCCACCAGGCAGAAGGCCCTTAATTATATAGAGAATAATCGAATATCAATATCAAGTTGACCATAGCGATTAATATACTTAGGGACTGGAGAATAGTAAAGAATGCAAGGAACATTCCAATCACTTTGTAGATCTCACAACTTTATTTCTGTCCCTACTGGTACAATCTAAGTTCTTCAATAACAATCAATATCAATAAATACATCCCCTCCCATTTCGTTAAGTTAAAACATTTTGGAATTCCGACAATTAAAGCCTAAATCCTACGTTCGATGGGTCTGAGCCTGAGTGCTCGACCTCCCTACGTTGCTAGGTGAGTCGCCACATGCATCTCCTAGCAACGAGTTACAGCAGTGAACCAGGCCCCGCATTTGATGGCCAATACGGGTCTGTCTTAGCGAGCAACCCGCATTTGGAAATGCGGGTTGCTCAGCCCAAGCCCGTAATGGCCACAGCTCGAGTATAGTCTTGCCCACTTCACATATATAAAAATATACACATAAATATATACACAAACATATATACACATACATATATACATACATATACATACATATATACATACATACATATATACATATATACATACAAATATACATACATATACACATGCATATATACATACACATACATATATACATATATCAATAATCCCGATTGTAAACAATCTGAGTAATTGTGTCGTTCAAATAAATCCATGAAACTTGGAATTCATCTATAGTTTTAGTTGAGAAGGGGGGGGGGGGCTAGAAATATCAACACTGGAGGAGTCTCCAAGGTCCACTTCAGACTGCTTCTCTACAGCCCCCAACCCCAACTAAGCAGATGCCTATGCATATCATATACCTGTTCCACATCACCATACATGTCATTTGCCTCATCCTCATTTAATTGGTTGTGGGGTCCATGCCCATTCAGGATATGTGTAGGGCCAGCTCCCATAATAAACTCACACCCGGCTCACTCGATGTCTGTCCCCGTGAGCAATGTATGTATATATGCATGTGTATCATATATATATATATATATATCCTGTGTGTATATATTATATACATACACTTTGTTGTTGTTGAAAACATGTATATGTACATATACATATGATGATGTATATCATATATGGTGATACATACACTTTCCATTTCTATAGTATAAGCCAAATATCTGAAAGTAATAGTGGTTATGGTTAAAGCAAAGTGCCCTGAGGAGGTCAAGCAGAAACGTGGGTTACTATCCCCCAGCCACACACACAAACATTCCACACATCCTCCTCCATACAAACCGGAAATATGCTTGGAGTTATCCCATACTGAATTACATCAACGGAACCGATTGTACCAACAGACTCTCATTTCAGGTGTTTCCCAACCTGTGAAGGGTGAGGCGACCTTTATGTACGCAGGCGAGGATGACTTCCGACTAGTGCAGTGCACACTAGTCTCGGAATGGTGGGCAGACTCAGGCAGGAAGGCCTGGTCCTGATATGACCTTAGACATTGCCAGGACGTAAAACTCCAACAACCAACGAAGCAGGCAGGAAGGCAGCTGCAGGTGATGACAGTTACAGATGTCTGGCTGCTCAGGTCTCAGCCGTGCACAGTGCGCTCTTACACAACCCATGCTGAGCAGGCCCAGTGTCGGTGCCATACGAGGTGGTCGTCAAGCGCCTTTCTGAACAGTACTCGCACAATTCTACCGGTTATAGTATTTCTGTATGCCCGGCCGTCTGAGCACCAGAGATACCATAAACTCTCCCCAGTCTGTGAGTATCTGCTGCCCCTCCCATACAAACTCATAAGGAAGAAAGGGAAGGCAAGTCACTCAAGATTGACTGTGAAGAAGTTGTGCTTTATTGGCATCAATTCCTGTTCCCTGCTAGTGACATATCATCCTGACCCCTTACCTCCTCTCCACACAGAGCCTCATTGCCTCTTTAGTCTGTCTATAAATCAGTGCCTATAACCCATTGAACCGGAGTCCCCTGGTTGTTGCACACAGCTCAGTTTGTATATAGGAAAGGTGGTACCATCAGACAGAGTGTCTGGGTCCCTACTCAAGAGTAGGTGTGTCTCACTCTCGAGTCAGGAGTAGAGTGTTTGCTGCCCAGTGAGTCTAGAGTAGTTTCTTGAATAATTAATATCAAAGTGAGGCTAGTGTGGTCAGGTGGCCAAGGGAGTGCAGGTGACTGGGCATCCCACAGCCAGGCAATCAGGCACCCTCCACAGCCTGGGGGGGCTACGCCCCCAGTAGGGGTGGCTGTCACTCAACCCAGATGTAGGTGGTGTCTGTAAGATACGAGTCGACACGACATGGTGACTTCAAGTTAACGACTGACTTTATTGAACCTCTCGTTGTCTTAGTTACATTCCAGTTACATCTGGGTCCCGGCGTGTATCAGCATACGTACATATATTACATCTCCCTTCCAATGCACTTGAATACACTTGAACACTTAACATAAGCACGAACATAACTTGCTAAATGACAACATGACTCAGTTTCCCCACCCATACTTTAACTACTTACACGCAATATGTTTAGCCACCCATTCGGATGGATACCGTTGAACTAGCTGCTTAGATTAAATCTACACTATTCACCTGAATGCATTTATCCGTACTTCTATCCTTGATGATTTGAGAACAATTCTTTATACATCTACAATGACGACCCCCTTTGCTACATGTCCTTAAAACGGTATGACATGTATATTTAATTACAATCTCGCTGAAGAGTTATACAATCTAATAACACGTAACAAGTTATCAAGGTAATATAACATGCTCCAACACCCAATCTGCATATCAACTAAAACACATCATCTTATCTGAAACCTAGGGACTGGGCGAATGATCCTACCATAACGTGTCTTGTATGGAATTTGTTGTGTTATATCCTGTTGCACAGGCCTGTTACCTATGACATCCTTAGGGATGTTTGTGGTATGCCGAATGTCGTTTTTCTGTGTTTTGAATATATGTCTGCGATTTCTGCGTATGATGTTGTTCTGTGCATTCAATATTTGGTAATCCCTATGGCCAGGCCTTTGTGCTACAGCGATTATTCCCGTAGCCCACTTCCCAGGGTGATGTAAATATCGCATGTGGTCGCCTTCACACAATTGTACATGTTCCTGACCGGCATGTTTATCAAAGTACCTTTTCTGATTATTCTGTAATTTATTTAATTCAACCTTCTTAGGTAATTGACACTCTGGCTGCAGCTGTGTCATTAGCATAGGCAATTTACTCCTCAACCTGCACGACATGAGGAGTTGTGCCGGAGAAGCACCTATGCCCTGTAATGTCGTATTTCTGTAATTTAATAAAGCAATGTGCGGATCATTACCATCTAACATGGCCTTCTTTATTAAACGCTTAACAGTTTGAACATATCGCTCCGCCTGTCCATTGCTTTGAGGGAACAGCGGACTCGAAAACTGGTTTGAAAGTCATATTCTTTAGCAAATTGCTGGTATTCAGCGCTACTAAATTGCGGCCCATTGTCAGACACCACAATCTTTGGGATCCCGTATCTGCAAAATGTTTGTTTCAACGAGTGCATGATAGCCTTACTAGTTGTGGTTGCTAGTTCAATTATCTCAGGGAATTTAGAGTAGTAATCCACTATTACAATAAAATTCCTATGGTCTAACATAAACAAATCCACTCCTACTTTATGATAAGGAATACATGGTATGTGATGACTTTCTAACGGTTCTGAATGTTGTGCGTTTCTGTATTCCTGACAAATTTGGCACCGCGACACAATGTCCTCTAATTGACTTCCTAAACCAGGCCAAAATACTGTGTCCCGAGCCAATTGTTTACATCGGACGACACCTAAGTGGGACTCATGTAATTTGTGCAGCATGTCAGGCTGTAATGAACGCGGTATAACAAGCCGATTACCCTTTAACACGAGGTCGTCATGGATTGTAATTTCACTACGGTACGTAAAAAATGGTTTGACTTCGCGGCTGAGATTACGCTGACTACTGGGCCAACCGTGCAGTGCCAGGTAACTGATTTTCTGCAACGTATCGTCTTTCTTTACCTCCTCCTTTAAGTGCGACATACTGCCAGCTTCTAATTGAATCTCTGCCACCGTGAAGTCATCATGGAACAAGTTTTCAGGTGAAGTCAAGGTGGTGTGTGCCCTGGACAGCGCGTCTGCAAAGTACATCAGCGTGCCTTTAATGTATATATGACTTTTATGTTATAGTTCTAGAGCCTCATCCTCAAACGCTGCATCCTCGAAGACAACGTATGGATGGACTTATTCATAATTGCTACCAGCGGTTTATGGTCTGTTTGGACTGTCACCTCTTTGCCGAATATATACTCATGGAATTTTGTACATCCGAAACATATGGCCAGCAATTCTTTTTCGATTACAGCATAATTAGATTGTGTGCTATTTAAAGCCTTTGACGCCATGGCCACAGGTTTATCGTCTTGAAATAAAGTGGCACCTAGACCTGATTTAGACGCATCCACTTGTAAAACTATATCTGCATTCACATCAAAATATTTTAACACAGGGGCCTTGGTTAGTAACTGTTTGAGTTTTGCAAAAGCATCTATCTGTTCTTGCTGCCAGTGCCAAGCCACATCTTTTCCGAGAACAGTACGCAATGGTTTGGCAAGGTCCGCCATGTTAGGGATGAATTTATTGACGTAACCCACCATCCCTAAGAACCGTTGTATAGCCTTTTTATCCCTGGGCGCTGGCATGTCAACGATAGCTTGTACTCTCTCTTTACTAGGTGATACCCCTTCAGACGTCAGTAAATGACCTACATAGTTGACTTGAGACTGACATATCTTAGATTTCTTGGGATTAAGGGTAAGGTTAAATTTCCTGGCTCTGTCCAAAACTGCCCGAAGTCGACTATCATGTTCTTGCACAGTGTGATCATATACTAGAATGTCATCTGTAATTACATTTACTCCCTTCAAATCTCCCAGTATGTTGTTCATTTCCTCAATGAAAATATCTCCAGCCGTTTTGATGCCAAAAGGTAATCTAGTAAAACGATATCTACCCCATGGGCTATTGAATGTGCACAGGTCAGAACTCTCCTTATCTAAATGTATCTGCCAGTATCCGCTGTTAGCATCAAGCACCGAAAAATATTGTGCTCCATGCGTACTAGCAACAACCTCTTCGATAGTGCGTGTCGGATACGGGCCTCTTAAGATAGCTTTATTTAACTTAGTTGGATCTAGGCATATTCTAATTTTTCCTGGTTTCCTCACAATGGTGATCGAGCTAACCCATGGAGTTGGTTCTGTTTGTTTCATTATAACACCCAATCCTAGCATTCTGTCTAATTCTTTACGTACCTCTGAAATAATAGCATGCGGAATGCGTCTGGGAGCATCAATGACAGGGGAAATATTTTTATCGACATGAATATGCGCGTTAATTTTTATTTTACCAATGCCTTTGAATACATCATTGTATATATTTACCAATTTTGTAGCCTTCTCCCCTTGATCTGAGACATCGGATATACAGTCCACCCTTCTAATTAGGTTCAGTGCAACACAAGCACTCATCCCAAGAAGAGGGTTTCCCTTGTCTGTTACTTGAAACGTGAACCTTTGTCCACGCATGTCGATTATCGTCTCACCCACTGGCTGGATTCATTGTCCTGTATACGTGACGAGATTGCATGTAGGCAGAGATAGGGTCAACCCCCCTATCTTGTCACACAACTCCCTTGTAATTATAATTGCCTGTGATCCCGTGTCGAGTTTAAATTCCACCATCACGTCATTGATTTGTACTGTCGTGTACCAAAGCTCGCCGGGCTGATCGGTGTCACTGTTTAACGCACCGACGAACAGGTCGTGCGTGTTGTTGTCGTCGTATCCATCCTCCCAATCGTCCAAATCGCATCGACGATTTATAGTAACTTCATTCACCGCGGTGTTTCTCTGCTCACGTCTCCTGCACATTTTGATGAAGTGTCCCGTCTTCCCGCATCCGGAGCACTGTTTATCCCGAGCTGGACAACGATTCTGGTAGTGTTGATATCCACAATTTCCGCACGGAGTTGTGAATGTATTTGTACGGCGCGCCTGCATTTGTGACCTCCGTTTCCATGGTTCCGGCCGTCGGTGTGACGTCACGTCACCATCATGTTTTGAAATTGCGTCGACGGTCTCCGTTGATACATAATATGAACTGTCACTTACTAATTCCGATTTGTGTTCACTCAAACGACACAAATTGACACACATCTCCAGGGATAAATTACTTGTCTGCAACAGACGATTCCATAAAGTTTTACATTTTACCCTGCAGACTATCCGGTCACATAACAGTGATTCTTCTAATGAACCGTACTGGCAATATGAAACACGGTTTCACAGATTTCTCAGATATGTGTCCATCGACTCTGTTGTTTGGTTCAGCGTATTAAATTGATATCTTACTATAGTAATGTTGGTTTTACCTTCGCAAAAAACCTTGAACTTTTCTATCAGTACCGTAATTTTGTCCCTGTTTTCCTCTGCGATGTCGAATGTTCTATGGATCTTCTGAGCCTCAGTTCCTGCAACGTGAAGGAATACGCAACAGTGAACCGGCTCAGACTTTGCTGCTATTCCTGCTGCCACTGCGTAAATCCTATATGAGTCGATCCATTGTGTCCAGTTCAGGTTAATGTTACCTTCCAAGTTCAACGGCAGTGGGGGTTTTAATCCTGAAAGTGCCATTACTCCTTGTTAGGTAAACCACATCTGACACCATGTAAGATACGAGTCGACACGACACGGTGACTTCAAGTTAACGACTGACTTTATTGAACCTCTCGTTGTCTTAGTTACATTCCAGTTACATCTGGGTCCCGGCGTGTATCAGCATACGTACATATATTACAGTGTCCATACTGTATGCAGATGAAACTGGTGTGCTTGCCCATCGGCCCTGTGGTAACAGGTAGTTGCAGACAGTTACAATAAATATATATATATTAAAAATGTCCTTTTCCTCGACTTGCACTGTTTATGGGTGCGTAGAGGGACATTTCACCAAACATTCACTGTCTCTTATATAGGAACATCTCATTACAATCTCACTCACTATGTATGAATTTATATTCCTCATAGCTTAATATGTCACACAGTGAGTGGGCACCCATTACTTTTAGATTACGTAATCTTAGTCCCCACTCCGTCGCCCAAGGATAATAATGCTCTCTGCCAATATATAATTCGGAACTGAAAATCTGTATATTTTTACACGGTGCTACTTTCAACTTAGGCCAGTTGGGACAAGAAAGAATTAACATACATAGAGAAGAAAGTAGCCCCCGTCTTTATTCAATTTAAATATTCAATCCAGAAGAACTTATTACAAATTTGGTAAGTATAATATCAGATTGGTGAATAATTGATGTAGTGTGCCCATCCATTAAGGTTCCCGGATTTACCTGTCGTGGATATATGTGTATGATCTATAAGACATAACACTGGACTTGGCCACTATGCAGCATCGTCTAGGTTGGTATAAATATGTGATAGGTGCAGCCCTAATGCTGGAAAGACAACATTAAGTATATGTATTATATTATTATATTCATTATATTTATTATCTACATTATCTTTATTATCTTTATTATCTTTTATTCTATTTATTCTATTTACTCTATTTATTCTATTTATTATTTTTATTCCATTTATTCCATTTATTCCATTTATTCCATTTATTTAATTTATTCCATATATTCTATTTATTCTATGTATTCTATTTATTCTATTTATTCTATTATTCTTTTCTATTTATTCTATTTATTCTATTTATTCTATTTATTCTATTTATGAAATTGATTAGATTGATTGTACTTATTCTATTTATTGTATTTATTGTATTATCTGTATTATATTTATTGTATTTATTATATTTATTATTTTTATAATAGTTATTATATTTCTTATATTTCTTATATTTATTCCATTTATTATATTTGTTATAGTTGTTATATGTATTATATTTATTATATTTATTATATTTATTATATTTATTATATTTATTACATTTAATATATTTATTCTAGTTATTCTATTTATTCTATTTATTATATTTATTATATTTATTATATTGATTATGTTTACTATATTTATTATATTTATTATATTTATTTGATGTATTATGCTATTAATGCCGAAACAGGCCCGTTTTCGGTTCTAAATGAGGTAGTCCATCATTCGCCTCTCATGCTACTAATACAATTTGGCTGATTAGGACTTTCAATTTAGATAAGTTCTGGCTAAACAAGTAAGATAGTCCAGAATGTGTGGCTATTGACTTGGGACAAGTAATACTGACAATACATGGATTCAGTTTATCAAACTGATGCAAATACAAATAGTATTACTGAAAAAGTGACGAGCTAGCATAAGAATAAAAATATAGTATCTGTTAACTGTTATTCTCAAAATAATCTATAATAGTGCATTTTCTGAGGAAGACAAATTATGTTTCTAGATCAGTTGTTTCAGAACCGCCGTAAATATAGTCCCGGTATTGTTCCAAATTAAATAACCAGTCTAACATGTATTATACATTGTTATGGCGAATTTTGAATTGCAGAGTGATATGAAGAATACGGTGGTGGTGCAGCGCATAATTAACACGGTTCTACCACCATTTCAGAACCTAAATATCGCGGATTGACATCAAATAGATTCGACTTCTACGTGTTTCAGCTAGTTTGCAGTCGGCGCTGGGCGCGTCTTGTAAGACCTTTTTAAATATAGTACATCATCGTCCGTCCTTGGTCTGTCGGGGCGCGGCCTCCATTCACGTGGGTGTCGGCAGTAGGGACGGCAACTGCCGGCGTAGATTCCTATCAACTTGTCTGCTCGGCCGGCCTCGTTCTGGGTGTTGGTGATCGCCGCTATGCCACCCATCTAAATGAACTCCAAGCACCGGCGCCTGGCACCAGTAATAAAGGTTGCGTTATACTCACGTTATACTCGCGTTATACTCACTCAAGGCAATATGGGGCGTAAGCTGTGAGAGCCAGTCCTTCGGTAAAGAAGTCAAGGCAAGGACATTGGGCAAGGCCTTTACACTTCAGAATAGAAGGCTGATGCAGGCTGATAACTTAGCCGCTTAGGTAACTAATGTAGATATGTATGACATACAAAAATATGCTTATGTACATGAATATGCATTTATATACATTAATGTATGCATGTATGTACATTAGTGCACATAGATGTACGCACATTAATGTAATCGATGTATGCACATTTATATACATGTTTGTACATAATGGGTACATTTGTGCATATTGGTGTATTTCTTATATTCATTTATATATATATATGTATACATGTATAATATATAACCATAAATATATTCAAATATATGTAAATATATCCAAATATATTAATGAATCTATATATTTGTATGTCATAGTCTGTACATATATATGTGATGTATACCGCATTATACGAGTATAAATGCAAGGGGAACATATACTGTATATATCTATTCCTCTGTGGCGCATTGGTGGTGCCCGCCCCCAGCTGTCCGGGTAATTGGTGGGCAGGGCCCCCCTCTCACCACACAAACTGGAAAAATTATATCTATACATATTATATATCCTTACATATACATACATTTATATATATACATATATAAATCCATATTTATCTATTTATATCTATATGTATTCATATATATAGTTATATATATTTACATATGCTTAACTATAATTATATAATCAGATTTGTTGGTGTGCACTTCTAAGTGCTCATGCGGGAATCAACAGCTGGCTAGACTAACTCAATCATTGGCACTAAAACTGACTACAATCAGGAAGATGCAGAGCTTTATAAGCGAAAACACTGCCCTCCTGCTATATAAATCAACAGTTCTACCAATAATAGACTATAATGATATAATTCATGGATTGCTCACGAAGTAGCAACTGATTAAGTTACAAAAGACCCAAAACCGGGTGTTAAGAACAATTTATTGGGGCAAAACACTAAGTGTAAAGGAAATGCATGACAAAGCAAACCTAGATTACCTAATGGTTAGAAGAGATTCACATCTCCTATCACTTATGAACAGAAGAGCCAGAAAGACCCAATATATAGACAACACAAAAAGGAATACTAGATGGGCTGATTCCACTCTACTCAAAGTCGCAAGCCTTCCACAAACAAACTAATTAAAGCACCAATTTACACACGCGGACAAACAGAGAAAGAGAGTAAGTGATTTATAAAAAATTTTAATTTTGGAGTACATAACCTGCAGGCAGGTCAAGCGTGTGGAGTACATGATCGTGAACGTGTTTCGTATCGTGAGGCAGGTCACAATGTATATATAACAAGTATCATGACCAGTGCAATAACTGTTGATATGACCAGGTATAAGTGTCATCAGGATAAGTAAGGAATAACAGGATAATTAGTGCAGGACAAGTTAAATGTAGTAGTTGAGGAGAAAGGAGCATAGTGTAGATGAGGAGACTTAACAAGAACCAGCAGCCCTAAACCCAACAATTTCCCAAGGGTTGCTGGTACGACGGAGATGAGAGAAGAAGACAGGTAGGCATTCACTGCCCCATTAGTCCAGGGGCCTGCCTCCTTTATACTTGCCAACGTCATTCCTGCTCCGACGCAGGCCTGCACCGCTCCCCTCCAGAGGTTGTGCAGGGTTAACAGGCGATCAGGCCCAAATAAGACTGAGGCAGACATTGCTAGAACATTGGTTAGACCAGCTATGGTCAGAGGACCTCCATCAGGCAGGAGGAATGCCGGTGACTCTGGCCTTGGAGCATAGATATCATAATAGGCCATCCACGCCGTCACTGGGCAACACGGAGAGGAGGGAAGAAGAGGAAGAAGATAGATAAGAGGAGGCTGCGAGGAGGCCCTCGTCTTAGAGGACCTAATTGACACAGAGAGACCATTGGAGGACAGCAAGATGTCGGAAGCCAAGACTGTATGAGGACTGCGTGCCGCAGATGACACGGATGCTATGTTACTCTGTCGGGCTAGCGTGAAGTAGCTAATAAGAAGGGCAGCTATGTATACTAGAGCAGGTCTACCGAATGATCGGAGAAATTGAATTAGTGTCTTGAACTCAACCGGGGATAGTGGGGAAGCTCGAGCAGGAACATGTGTTGAGTTCTTAGATAAGCCTTTCTTAAGTAGAGACACCAAATAGACCGAAAAATTAGAGGAATCTCCTCCAAGGGCCTCGACACATGTCTTCGCCCCACTAAAATAGTTTGCCACAGAACCAGGGGACTTTAACCAGGCATTAAGGTGGACAAGAAATGACAGAAGATCATAGATGGCAGGCTTCAGGAGATCGACACTGTGACGCTGACAGAACGCCTGATATGCATGTAGATGGACAGCTTTGTTAGCCCAAGTTCCTCTGGCAAGCGCAGCTGAGCACGCTGATACTAGCTGCAAGTGTTGTGTCATGCTGTAGCCTGGAAGATAGAAGCAGAAGAGTGACTATCTTCCAGGGAGTGAAAGAAAGAGGTATCAGATGGAGAAATCAAGATTTTCTAGAGAGAAGGATACATCGACATGTTTTAAGTGACGCTCAGCACATTCTGTTAGTGCGGCCAGCCTAGCTTGTTTACTATGCGGGAGCCTACTTAAGTTATCAGCTAGAACAAGGTCCTTCCCTTCTTTGTGAGTGATTGTTATAGAACAACTTTTCAATGCTGAAATCAGCCAGATCTGCCTTGCTAGTGATGTTAGAATCAGGTCCCTCCCTGTGCCTGACGACAGGACTTGCTGTGAAACCAAATTATCTGTATTCACAATCACGTTAAAATTTCTCGGATCAGGGGGAAGGAGGAATGTTAATGCGATCACAAGATTAAATGCTTCTAATTGGTTAATGAACTTAAGCTTTTCAATTACATCAGGTGGGTAAACACCCGCATAGTAGGCAACTGGGGAAAAGCCCCACCCGCCTTGAGCGTCGAATCGCACTCTATTACCCAGTCTGCTACTGGTGCCAAGGGAAGGAGAACAATTTGATTAAAACCGCAAAGTGCAAGAACCAATCAATATCCTTGATTATGTCTGGTGAGAACGGATGTTGCCCAGCACTAGGAGCAGATCTGATGGCAGCCAACACCCGATTCATGAACGTTCTCGCAGGTTTCACACATTTAGCAATATGCTGCATCTTGCCCGTTAGACTCTGCAGCTGCTTCTTTGAGGCAGCTCGCTTCGCTTTCCAGGCACGACACTCTTCAAGGACCGCTGCAAGCTTATCGGCAGGAATAGTCACAGTTAACTCAGGTGCAGATATCAAGAAACTCAGCCAAATTAAGCTATCAGTAGGCGGTGTACATTTTTTCGGAGCAAGGGCAAGACGCAACCTCTAATAATCTCAAGAAACATATTTTAGGCTTCAACTGCCTTATCTTTTGAGTTCTCCACACTGACAAAATCATCTAAATAGCACAAGCAGAAAAAAAACATTTTTCTCAATAGCCAAACCACGGCCCGAGTAGTCCTAGCACATGCCAGAGCTGACGTGTGACACCCAAATGGCGGCGCTATGTCAAAAAAGAGGCGATCATCTAATGCAATACCCAGAAGGGGCACAGACAAGGGACAGACCCTCAGCTGGCGATATGCCCTGGCGAGATCTTCTGCCCACAGCCACCAGGACGCCCCGGACACCGTTAATCGATCTGACAATGTAGTTATAGATGGGAGGGAGAAAGAAAACGGCCTACCTTGATAGAAACCCCACTTAATCCCTGAATTAACACTTGCACCTAGCGGAAAAGCCAGGTCTATGATGACCCATCTCTCATCTGAATCCTTCTTGGGCCTTGTCATAATCGGTCTAATCTGAACCCATGGGGTGAAGGGAGGCCGAATGAAAGGACCGATCATTGCATCAAAATCACACTCTTTTTTAGCAAATGGCGCTACATGACTCATTAACTCAAAATACGGTGCATGATTTTTAGGCATTGGAGGCGGAGGAAAACCCGCGGTATTATCAATGGGCCACCCAAATTCCAGGTGATCTACTAGTGAAATGTCAGGGTAATCAAGCAACATCGCTCTCCAATTAGCAATATTCAAACCTGATGGAACGGGCACCCTTGCCTTAATATAGTTTGGAAGCCCCATCTCCCTAAACTGTGACCAACAGGATGAGTCCGCCGTTGGCCAGAAGGAGAGGAGTGTTGGTCTAAACTCCAAGGAGACGGCGGTGCATATTCATCAGCTGCAGAACCTTGAACAGGGGGATCAGTGAACACAAAACCTGCATCAAAACAGTCGTACAAGAAATTAATTGGTAAATCATTATCAACAGTGAGGAAAGAAAAAACATCATGTTCCACAGCCCCAAGTACAGTATCAAAAGCAACGATGGGGACCAAGTCATTAACAACATGCAACTGCACACTGTTCGAAAGTTTCGGTTCTGGAACCGAAGACATCTTGGAGTCACCCAGATGGCCCGGACCGGTGACCCAGTGACCAGCACCAGCTGACGTTCACACCTCGGCTGGCTGCCGCTCGCTACCACTGGCGTCCCCTCACACATAGCACCAACCACCGACCCACGTGACGGCGGACACATAGTCACAACAGCTGACTCACTACTGGCAGCGACTCCCCTCACCGCCCCACCAGCACTCACTTCTGTAGCAGTAGTCGTAGTCGACTGTGTAGCTTTCTTGTCTAGGAACCGGCGCTTCTTGAGACAATCCTGCTCATGGTGTGACAGAATCCTCTTGTACCTCAAAGCACACCAACCACAATTATGAATACAGCGAGTCGGGAGAACACCGTGATTCTCAGAGAAACGACAGTCGTTGTCCCAGTTCCACTTATGGCATGGCAAGCCATTCACCTCTTTTGAATAATCATCCCGTGGATTGATCGGCTGGCCTACAGCCTGTTGTTGTTGTTGCTGACCCTGCACCGGAAGCACTCTCTGGGCGCTTCTCACCGGCAGGACATGCTGCCTACCCACCCGGACTGCCCTCATAGTGCTGTTACGCAGCCTGCGACTGCTTAATCGCCGCTGAGCAGACATCACGCTGCAGATCCTTGATCGCCGCTTTGTTGGCCCAACCGTTCTTGATCCTCCCAGAAGCAAACCTCTTAAACACTTTCTCGGGCCAACGCTGACACATTGGCCAATCCCAGGTCTCAGCCATCTCGGCCAATTCTTCCTCATGCTGAGCCAAAGAAGGCAGCCAAGCCGGAGGAAGGGATGTGCAAGCCGCCAACCGCTTCAACGCGCCAAAGTCACTTCCCCCATCGATATAGACCGACACACATCCCCCCGTGTGATAAACAAATGCGGCTGAAATGCTGTACCTTGTGGCTTCTTGAAAGCGGCCTCTCCTCCCAACAGCAACTCCACGAGCACCGAAGCTGTCTGCTGCACCTGTGGGACCAGCGCCACTACCGGCAAATCCGCCTACACTACCACTCGGGGCTCAGACGGCACCAACCTGCGAATAGGGGGCAGAACCACAACTAGAGAGGGCGGGGCCACCACTACAGGGGGCGTCACAGGCCCGTCACCCAGTACCTCTGGACGGGCCGCTGCTTGAGACATTTGAAGGGGAACTTGAATCACTGCCATGTCCGCCCCCCTACTAGAGGCCACCGGTGGGGGCAGGACCACCGGTGACACCAGCGGTGAGACAGGGGGTGGGGCCGGGCGTCACGGGGTGATCGACACACCCCGACACTCCAAATCAGCAACTCTTACAGCCAGCTCCCTGTTATGCACCAAATTCTCTCTCTGCATTTCAAACATGGTCATAGTATCCGGGTCTGGAAAGTCCGGCATCGCAGAAGTTGATGCCACCGGCTGTTGACTCCTCCCATGACTGGCCTTCCCCGCCAACACTGGCTGCTCCACCCGCGCATGCTTACACAATCCTCTTGGACTTTTCCTGACAACTTTACCCTCCTTCGGCGAACTTGACTTTACCATTCCAACCGGATGCCCCCTCTTCTTCTTAACTGGATGCATACCGCCGACATGCACAACTCAATCGACCGACAAGGAATGAAGCTCCGGCAGAGAAGTGAAGCGACTGGCATGAGCAGGTGAAGGCGGGAGAGTGAAGAAACCAGATCGTCACATGCCGAAAGTAGTGCAGTGTAGGTCAGTAGTCCGAGAAAAATAGTGCCAGTGTCCGCTCTCGTAAATTATCTATGTTGACTAATCAACATACCCAATTTACAAGGGCAGCATGATGTGGAACAACCTACCAGCCAGAACCAGGGCAGAACCTTACCTATAATTTAAAAACTCACTAAGAGTACATCAGATTGGGCAGGCCCTTATGCAGTTGCAGTAAAGTATGTTCCATGGCATCACCATACCGTAAGTGGCAGACCACCGAACCCTCAGCCTCAGTCCCCCCCCCCCCTTTTTTTATTTGTTGCTATTCCTCTGTTATTTCCAGTCAACCATATACAATGACAGAGACAGTCCAAATAAAATTGTAAAATTTAAGACCTAAATGCACTGGGATTGGTTCCACTGCTTCAATGGTCACAGCTGGTCCAGTGTATTATTAACAACCCCACCCTGACAACAAAATTCATAAATTCACATAACTAACTACACTAGAGTTACACTAGAATAGTTCTAATAAACTGACATTTATATACCTCTTGCCTAACTGCAACTGAACATTAAAACTTACTACAACTTGACCAACTGAATACAGAAGATAATGTCGGCTTACATTCTAAGTACTATGTAAATACTCACATTGATCTGACTAATATTGATCTAGTTATATGACACTACTGTTACCATATTGCTATGCAACTTTTGGATTACAGAATTTCATTATGTTACATGCTGCAAATTGTGTATTCAACAGTTATTGAATAGCTTATTCTATATATCTTTTGTGTAAATAACCCTGAATTGTAAAATGGCTGGAAGACCAGTGCTTCTACACTGACAAAAGACTTATTCAGCAGAATAAACATATTTACCACACAAATGAAAAAAAATGCATGCAAGACTATGGTTTTTTTTTAAGCTCCGTTCTCCTACCTCTGTGAATATCCAAACGCCCTTTCTCGAAACTACAAAATGCCAGCCAGAGTTGCCATTTTGAAGTAAATTAGATGCATCGTTATGATTTTGCCTGTGCCTCTGATTGTAACCGCCCCTCTAAAACCCCCCTACCCCCCCCCCCCCTCCACCCCTGCCTCTCTCGGCCTGAAGCGGAATCGACCAGAGCGGCGTTAGAGCCTCATAATAGTCAGGCCGCATTTAAGGCAATTCCATTACATAATGGGGCAGACTGCCTCCTCAGACAGAACACTTGGCAGGAGGACTCCGAGCGCCCCCTGGTGGGTTGAGTGTCGCCCTCTGATCAGATCGATGCCTACTCCACGTGGCCCTGATATGCACGGGGCAGCTCATCGGGCAGCACATTGGGTAGCACACAGAGCAACACACGGGGAAGCACCCGGGGGACACGCGGGAAACACACGGGGAACACGCGGGAAACACACGGGGGACACGCGGGAAACACACGGGGCAGCAGCTAGCCTTTATTTTAAATGGCTAACGTTGGGGATATTTGTAGTGAAAACATGCAAACTTAATTTTCGCTATCACACACATTAAAACTTGGAACTAAATATCAGCACTAACAGGATTTTTACTTTTATATATATTAAAGTGGCTTAGTATCACCTTCTATGCAGACACACATGTTTAATACGTGCACTGGTATCTAAGTTTTATATGTTGGGTGAAATCTTTTGATTTTGAACAATTTGCTACTTCCAGCGGATTATGCAACCTTAATTGAGGATCTATTGCAACTCACTTCCGGCCCCACATATCTGCCTGATTTCCGATTTTGCTTCGCTGAACTGCTGCCCACAACCCAGTGCTTATGGCTTGATATTGACATATCTCCATCAAGAGTGTTGGAAGAGGGATTACCGAATCAGCAAACAGTAGAATTTGAGTTCTCGTATAATGTGCGCCAGCCTTTACACCAGCATCAGCGCCCATAGCGATAACAACATACACACAATCATTCCCCGCCCCCAGGAAACCCTCATCCCTCCCACCAACACCGGTATCATCAATACCATTCTCATATCACCAAACCCTAAAGCAAAGGCAAACCGACTTCCTACAGCAACACCCCTCCCCCCACCCCCTATCCACCCCACCATCACCCCCGCCCGCACCACACACCCGCTCCCACCCCCCCCCCCCCCCCCCCCCCCTTCCCCACCCACTCCCCGCCCCACCCGCACCCGCAGCAAACCCCAGCCGCACCCGCACTCTCACCCTCGAGCACTAGCATCCAGCCCTCCCCAAACGGTGCCGCACCCACACAGACATTCCCGGCAGCAGTGCTACTCTACGGGGGGGCCGGGGGCCGGAGGCGGGGACGAGGAAAGACGGTGGGGACGGGCCCGGCTGAGAGGCGCTAGGGCCGGCGGCGGCCGGACGGTGACGGGTAAGATGTATGTGGGCGCGGGCCGTGACAGCTGAATGTTGCTCGTTAGGCCGGCGGCCCTCCGCTTATTACGCCGCATCCACCCCCCCCCCTCCCTCATCCCCTTCCCCCTCCCTCATCTCCCTCCCTCATCCTCTCCCTCTTCCCCCTCCTCCCCATCCCCTCCTCCCTCTCCATTCCCCTTCCCTCTCCCCTCCCCTCCTACACATGTCCACATGGCCATATGTACACATTTTCACATGTCCACATGTACACACACACATGCACACACGCACGCATGCCCTAATTACACACGTACACGTGTACGCATATATTTAACCATCAATTCACATCAATTACAAACTCAGAAGAGTATTTCAATTATGTGAGTGCACGTCACCTTCAGATATTAGATGTTTGGTTTGGATTTACAACAGTTTGCATTATATACAATGATTTCCGGATAAGTTGCAAATTACCCGATGATTTACACATGTTCAATAGCAGATGACACTTTCAGTATTTTTAATGGGCCTGGAGCTGTGTAGGCTATGTCTAGGGCGGACCCGAGTCGTCATACCAGGCGGCGACTCTCGCTTATCTATGCTCGGCCGCCTCCTCCACCTTACCCACCCTTTGCCTCGAATTCCCCACCTGACCCCACCTCCCCTCCCACCCCCACACTCCCCCGACTCCACGCGCCATCAGTCAATACCCGGGTGGAATCCAGAAAGCCGATACCTGGCCTATCAGGGTTCAAGTCGAGTGTCCGTGCCCTGATTGATATACGGCCGCCTGTGGATGCGGGGATGCGGGGATGCGGGGATGCGGGGAGGGGGGGACGCGGGGAGGCGGGGATGCAAGGAGGCGGAAGGTGGGGAGGCGGGGAGGGGGATGGGGGAGCCGGGCAGGTGGGGAGGCCGTTTGACTCGACCACGATTTAAACTCCTGATCTTCCGCACAGGAATCTTGCACTCTACCGCAGAGTCCAGTTGATGAGGGTTGGTTAGTTGGTGGAGTTCCAGTGAATGCTCCGTGGGTGCTGTGGGGCATATTGGATGCTGGGTGGTTGTCATCAGTAGCATGGCTAATTTCAATGAGAGCCGGTGGTTTGACTGCTTTGAATGGCGGCTTAGTGGAGGGCAGGGGCCACGGTGGGTGGTGAGGGTGACTGATGGAGGATTGAAGGGATGAGGGGCGGTCCGTGTCCGTTGCTGGCTGCTTAATGGTGTGTGGCTGCAGTAGAGTAGGGAGGTTGTGTCTCTACCGACCTTGTTCTCCGCCGGCCGGGAATGAATGGTGTATTATGTGAAGGGCAATTAGAGGTGTCTAATCATTCCACAAGCTTACCTACTCTACAGAAACCACAACCAGTAAACTATGTGGTTCCCTATGACTACGCTCTAAATAATTTAGCTTTTAACATCGGAGTTAACCGGACGCAGTGGCCGAATCGGTAGGGCGCAAGCTTCCCGTGCAGAAGGTCAGAAGTTCGAATCCCAGCCGTGCCAAACCAATTATTTAGAAAATTGATGCTTAACCTCGCACTCAGTGTTAATAGGATTGAACAAGCATTTGTAAGCTCGGACTCACCATGCCATCACCTCTGCCGATTTGGATTTCCACTGCTGTATATACATATAGCGTGATCAAAAGCCAGTTTCTCTCACACCATGTCTGTGTGGTGTGGGAGGTTAAAAATCCCCTGGGTCAGTAAAAGTGTAGCCTCAGGCTTTCTATCAACCAACTGTGTAATGGTGAAAACAAGACTATCAAGACTTATCCATGAAAGGCAGTATAAATCTTCCAGAAAAAAACAACTATATTTCCCCGGACACAGTCCTTTGCATCCAGTGATAAATATGCTTAATACAAACACACCGGAAGTGCGGTTCCCAGAGCGCCCTTCGCGCACTGGGGCCATCATTCCTGGCACTCGGTCAACTCATGGAACGGCCTATTCCGGGTGTTAAGCCGCCTGCCTGTCACACTGCACTCATTCAGCCGACTCCGCCACAGGGATTACACATATAATAGGGTCTGGGCCTAGTAAATGAAAATCGTCTAGAATCTGGACACGGCGGAGTGCCCCTGGATACGGAGCTGCTCGGAAACTCAGGGCTGGTCGAGGCCGCTCAAGGCTCGGACGTGCTCGGACCTGCTCGGAGCTGTTCGGTACTTACTCGGAGCTGCTCGGAGCTGCTCGGGGCTGCTCTGTGTTGCTCAGACCTTCACATCACTGCTAGAAGTACCTCGCAAGAGCTCGGAGCTGTTCGGAGCTGTTCGGAGCTGTTCAGAGCTGCTCGGTGCTGCTCTGTGCTGTTCAGAGCTGCTCGGTGCTGCTCGGTGCTGCTAGGTTCTGATCAGTGTTGCTCAGAGCTTCACATAACTACTAGATATTCCTCTGAGGTGCTCATAGCTGTTCGGAGCTGTTTGTCACTTGCTCGGTGCTGTTCGGTGTTGCTCGGAGCTGTTCGTGACTTGCTTGGAGCTGTTCAGTGCTGCTCGGTGTTGCTTGGTCAGAGCTTCACAGAACTGCTTGAAGTACTTCGGAGGGGCACGGAGGGCTCAGATGGGGCTCGGAGCTGCTCCGCTGAGATGGCATCATTACTCCAGAAGCAGAAGCTGCCTGCCTGTCACCGAGGGCTGGTGACCGTCTGTCTGGATATTCACCGGGCAACGATGTCCCCGCCCTTAACTAGGTCTGTCCATTCATCGTGACTCGAGTAGCTCAGCTAGATTCGGGTCTTAGAAAGCAGCTCAGTGCGTGTCTAGATCTAGGTGTCCAGTTCGTGGCTTAGAAGTACAGACTTTGTAATGCTGTCTTCTTCTTCTTCTTTTCGTTCGCCTTCAATTACACTTGGAGCCCAGTTCAATTTGTCTCCAAGTGTCATATGGCTGTGTATGCGTGGTACCATGATTTGTTTGGGTGCGCCTTGTGGCCTGCTACCTCCGACTTCAGCACTCAAGGTTTTCTGTTAGGGTTACTTCACCCTTAGCTCCTGATCAAAGGACCTACCTTGTGAGCACAAGGGGCTTGAGCTTATAACGCGGCTCTTGCTTGCATGATGTACCTGTCATGGGACACATGAGGTATTTCAATGAGGACACCAGTGCCAACCAGTTGCTGTTAGGATCATCGCCAGTTGGTCCGGGGCTGTTTATTCGACTGGGCAAGCCCACCTTATTTCACAGCTAACCATATTTAAAGGCCATGTCGCTATCCGCGACCTGCTACCTGCTGGGTTGGAGATGGTCGCCCCGGGGATGATCGCCCGTAAGCCAGTCTTATCTTGGCGACTACTTACAGCTCATCCGACTGGGCCACCTGTCATTGAACCAATACTATGAGATTGTATATATTTTGCAGGTTGCATACTGCATAATCCTTTAACAGTTACTATATAATGGCCTGGAGCTTTGCTTGTATCTACCCTAGCAATGTACCGCCCAGCCACCCCCACCCACCCCCAGCTACCCCCCCAGCCACCACCCAGTCACCACCCAGTCAATGCCTGGTCACCGCCAAGGCACCCCCCAATCGCTGCCCACCCACCCCCACCCACCCACAGCCACCCACAGCCACCCCTAACCCATCCCTAGCCACCGCCCAGTCACCGCACAGTCACCGCACAGCCACCCCCAGCCACTGCCCAGTCACTGCACAGCCACCACCCTGCCACCCCCAGCCACCGCCCAGTCACTGACCAGTCACCGCACAGCCACCACCCAGCCACCCCCCAGTCCCCGTCCAGTCACCGCCCAGTCATTGTTCAGTCACCACCGAGTCACCGCCCAGCCACCCTCCAGCCACCGCCCAGTCACCGCCCAGTTATTGCCTTGTGACAGCCCAGTCACCGCCCACCGACCACCCAGTCACCACCCAGTCATCATTCAGTCACCACCCAGACACTGCCCAGCACCGCCCAGTCGCCACCCAGTCATTGGCCTGTCACCACCCAGTCACCACCCAAACACCGCCCAGACACCACCCAGTCACCACCCAGTCATTGCTCGGTCACTACCCAGTCCCCACCCAGAAACTGCCCAATCACTGCCCAGACATTGTTCAGTCACTGCCCAGTCACTGCCCAGTCACCAACCAGTCACCAGGCAGTTATTGCTCAGTCACCACCCAGTCACCGCCCAAACACCGCCCAGTCACCGACCAGTCACCGCCCAGTCATTGTTCAGTCACCACCCAGTGACTGCCCAGTGACCACCCAGTGACTGCCCAGTCATTGCTCAGTCACCACCCAGTCACTACCCAAACACTTCCCAGTGACCACTCAGTCATTGCCCAGTCACCACCCAGTCACTGCCAAGTCATTGTCTGGACACCACCCAGTCACGACCCAGTCACTGCCTAGTCACCACCCAGTCACCACCCAGTCACCACCCAGTCACCACCCAGTCACCACCCAGTCACCACCCAGTCACTACCCAGGCACCGTCCAGTCCTTGCCCAGTCACCACCCAGTCACTGCCAAGTCATTTCCCGAACACCACCCAGTCACCACCCAGTCACCACCCAGTCACTGCCTAGTCACCACCAAGTCACCACCCAGCCACCACCCGGTCACCACCCAATCACCACCCAGTCACCACCCAGTCACCACCCAGTCACCGTCCAGTCCTTGCCCAGTCACCACCTAGTTACCACAAAGTCATTGCCTGGTCACCACCCAGTCACCACCCAATCACCGCCCAATCAGCATCCAGTCACCACCCAATCACCGCCCAGTCACCCCCCAATCACCACCCATGCATTGCCCAGTCACCATCCAGTCACCACCCAGTCACTGTCCAGTCACCACTCAGTCACCACCCAGTCATCACCCACTAATCACCCAGACACCGTCCATTCACCATCCAGTCACCACTCAGTCACCACCCAGTCACCACCCAGTCACAACTCAGTCACCATCCAGTCATCATCCTGTCACCACTCAATCCCCACCAAGTTACAGCCGAGTCACTACCCAATCACCACCCAGTCCCCATCCAGTTACCACCCAGTCACTGCCCAGCCACCACCCAGTCACCACCCAGTCACCGTCCAGTTACCACCCAGTCACCACCCAGCCACCACCTAGGCATCACCCAGTCACTGTCCAGTTACCACCCAGTCACCACCAAGCCACCACCCAGTCACCACCCAGTCACCATCCAGTTACCACCCAATCACTGCACAGACACCACTCAGTCACTGTCCAGTCACCATCCAGTTACCACCCAGTCACAGCCCAGCCACCACCCAGTCACCACCCAGTCACCATCCAGTTACCACCCAGTCACCGCCCAGCCACCACCCAGTAACGACCCAGTCACCATCCAGTCACCACCCAGTCACTGCACAGTCAACATCCAGTTACCACACAGTCACTGCACAAACACTACCCAGTCACCATCCAGTCACCATCCAGTTACCACCCAGTCACCACCCAGTCACCATCCAGTTACCACCCAGTCACCCCCCAGCCACCACCCAGTCACCACCCAGTCACCGTCCAGTTACCACCGAGCCACCACCAAGTCACCATCCAGTCAACACCCAGTCACTGCAAAGACACTACTCAGTCACAGGCCAGTGACAGTCCAGTTACTACTCAATCACCACCAAGTGACAGCCGAGTCACCACCCAGTCACCACTCAGTCACCGCACAGACAGACACCACCCATTGTCCACCCTAGTCTCAACCCAGTCTCTACCAGGTCACTATCCACTCACCCCCCATTAATTTCCCAGTCACCACCAAGTGCACACCCAACCCCAGCCAAAAGCCTAGGGGACTAACCCCGCCATCTCTCAAACAAATTAAAAGCGGAATTGGTCCCAATTCCTAGCCAACCCTCTCTCGAGTGAGATTAATCAACACTATTTGTGGCGGCCTGTTCTACAGACAGATTTCCTCACACAAATCGCTAAAATAGTCAAACTCGAACAAAATTAATACTAGAACAATCCCCCATACAAAAACACACACACAAACCACAAAGGTGGGTCGATGATGAATCCAACGCAGACCTGGCATTCACGTATGCGTCCCAGGAGTCCATGACCTTTATGCACTCTGGGTATCCGACGGAGCAGGCCATGGTCGCGCCGCTTGCATGCTCATGGCCGGCCTTCTCGACACGGTCATGGTCAAGGTCTGCCGTGTGTTAATGTCCTGGGAATTTCAGTTGACGGGGAGCTTCAGGCCGGTACCTTTAAGGAGTAATATTGTATGGGACAGACCAGAACCGGAAGCAGGAAGCCCGGCACGACCTAGCGGCAGCAACCCACACGAATGGCTGCCTCCTCTCAGTAACCGGGTTTACTGCCAGCCAGATTTAATCATCACAGTTCGCTTAATAGATTTCCACCACCGACCCAACTGCTGATGTCAGGGGGAGAACCACTGGTGTGGGTTGTAGTGTGCAGCATGCTCTAGGCAAAATGTGTGATAGAAAATAATGATCCACTTCCATGTTGCCCTCTGATGGCAGTGGCAAGCACTAATCGTGTGGCTCAGTGCGAATGTTCTGCATGCGCAATACTGACGTTTTTTTGGGGCATATGGATTATTCTCAACAATAATTATTTGACTTGCTATCAATAAAAGAAAGACTTAATTATCAGCATCATAATGTGGAAACCAAATATATGGTGTCCAGTTTTAGAGAATAACTCATTATATCATTATAAACACAGCGCGAATCAGCATTGAGCTCCAGAATCCAAAGAGTTTACAATTCCACATTAAGACATCGTTCGGATGTTCTTCTCTGTATAATTGGTTTCTAAGTTAATCAGTTTCCCCGCATAGCTACTTTGGTAGCTGTAGATTATTCACCACTTTAGGAAATTGGAAAAGCAAGAAAAATAACTGTCCCACAGAAGCCCGCTCTGTTTAGCTAATGGCTGAATGCTCAAGTCGGGTACGAGCAAGCACCAGGGCAACTTCCACTGGAAGTGCCTGATTCATTGCTGATTAAATGAACAATAGTCGGCCACTAATATGTTGTTTGTTGCAAAATCGAAGTGTTTGATGCGCCCCCCTCGTGGGCAGTGCTTCCCAACATTACTTTCCTAGATCTGGGCGTATCAGAAGGGGCGGTGTACAAGGTGCACTGTATGGTACAAGGTCAGCGGTTCTAGGTGTACAGGGTGCACTGTATGGTACAAGGTCAGCGGTTCTAGGTGTACAGGGTGCACTGTATGGTACAGGGTCAGTGGTTCTAGGTGTACAGGGTGTACTGTATGGTACAGGGTCAGTGGTTCTAGGTGTACAGGGTGTACTGTATGGTACAAGGTCAGCGGTTCTAGGTGTACAGGGTGTACTGTATGGTACAGAGTCAGCGGTTCTAGGTGCACAGGGTGCACTGTATGGTACAAGGTCAGCGGTTCTAGGTGTACAGGGTGCACTGTATGGTACAGAGTCAGCGGTTCTAGGTGTACAGGGTGCACTGTATGGTACAAGGTCAGCGGTTCTAGGTGTACAGGGTGCACTGTATGGTACAGGGTCAGTGGTTCTAGGTGTACAGAGTGTACTGTATGGTACAGGGTCAGTGGTTCTAGGTGTACAGGGTGTACTGTATGGTACAAGGTCAGCGGTTCTAGGTGTACAGGGTGTACTGTATGGTACAGAGTCAGCGGTTCTAGGTGTACAGGGTGCACTGTATGGTACAAGGTCAGTGGTTCTATGTGTACAGGGTGCACTGTATGGTACAAGGTCAGCGGTTCTAGGTGTACAGGGTGTACTGCATGGTACAGGGTCAGTGGTTCTAGGTGTACAGGGTGTACTGTATGGTACAGGGTCAGTGGTTCTAGGTGTACAGGGTGCACTGTATGGTACAGGGTCAGTGGTTCTAGGTGTACAGGGTGTACTGTATGGTACAGGGTCAGTGGTTCTAGGTGTACAGGGTGTACTGTATGGTACAAGGTCAGCGGTTCTAGGTGTACAGGGTGTACTGTATGGTACAGAGTCAGCGGTTCTAGGTGTACAGGGTGCACTGTATGGTACAAGGTCAGTGGTTCTATGTGTACAGGGTGCACTGTATGGTACAAGGTCAGCGGTTCTAGGTGTACAGGGTGTACTGTATGGTACAGGGTCAGTGGTTCTAGGTGTACAGGGTGTACTGTATGGTACAGGGTCAGCGGTTCTAGGTGTACAGGGTGCACTGTATGGTACAAGGTCAGCGTTCTAGTGTACAGGTGTACTTATGTACAGGGTCAGTGGTTCTAGGTGTACAGGGTGCACTGTATGGTACAAGGTCAGCGGTTCTAGGTGTACAGGGTGTACGGTATGGTACAAGGTCAGCGGTTCTAGGTGTACAGGGTGCACTGTATGGTACAAGGTCAGCGGTTCTAGGTGTACAGGGTGTACTGTATGGTACAAGGTCAGCGGTTCTAGGTGTACAGGGTGTACTGTATGGTACAAGGTCAGGGGTCTAGGTGTACAGGGTGGATTGTATGGTACAAGGTCAGCGGTTCGAGGTGTACAGGGTGTAATGTATGGTCCAGGGTCAGTGGTTCTAGGTGTACATGGGTGTACAGGGTGTACTGTATGGTACAGGGTGTATTGTATAGTACAGGGTCAGCGGTTCTAGGTGCATATAGTGTACTGTATGGTACAGGATCAGCTGTTCTAGATGTACAGGTTGCACTGTATTGTACAAGGTCAGCGGTTCTAGGTGTACAGGTTGCACTGTATGGTACAGGATCAGCAGTTCTTGGTGTACAGGGTGTAATGTATGGTACAGGGTCAGCGTTTCTAGGTGTACAGGGTGTACTGCATGGTACAGGGTCAGCGGTTCTAGGTGTACAGGGTGTACTGTATGGTGCATGGTCAGCGGTTCTAGGTGTACAGGGTGCACTGTATGATACAGGGTCATATGGTCTAGGTGTACAGGGTGTACTGTAAGGTACAGGGTGCGCAGTTCTAGGTGTACAGGGTGTACTGCATGGTACAGGGTCAGCGGACTTAGGTGTACAGGGTGTAATGTATGCTACAGGATCAGCAGTTCTTGGTGCGCAGGTTGCACTGTATCGTAAAGGCTCAGCGGTTGAAGGTGTACAGGGTGCACTCTATGGTACAGGGTCAGTGGTTCTAAGTGTGCAGGGTGTACTCTATGGTACAGAGTCAGCAGTTCTAGGCGTACATGATGTACTGTATGGTACAGGGTCAGTGGTTCTCGGTGTACCGGGAGTACTGTATGGTACAGGGTCAGCAGCTCTAGGTGTACCAGGTGTACTGTATGGTGCATGATCAGCAGTTCTAGGTGTACAGGGTGTACTGAATGGTACAGGTTCAGCGATTCTAGGTGTACAGGGTGTACTGTATGGTACAAGGTCAGCGATTCTAGGTGTACGGGGTGTACTGTATGGTACAAGGTCAGCGGTTCTAGGTGTACAGGGTGTACTGTATGGTACAAGGTCAGTGGTTCTAGATGTACAGGGTGGATTGCATGGTACAAGATCAGCGGTTCTAGGTGTACAGGGTGTACTGTATGGTACAAGGTCAGCGGTTCTAGGTGTACAGGGTGTACTGTATGGTACAAGGTCAGCTGTTCTACGTGTACAGGGTGTATTGTATGGTACAACATCAGCGGTTCTAGGTGTACATGGTGTACTGTATGGTACAAGGTCAGCGGTTCTAGGTGTACAGGGTGTACTGTATGGTACCAGGTCAGATGTTCTAGGTGTACATGGTGTACTGTATGGTACAAGGTCAGCGGTTCTAGGTGTACAGGGTGTACTGTATGGTACAAGATCAGCGGTTCTAGGTGTACAGGGTGGATTGTATGGTACAATATCAGCGGTTCTAGGTGTACAGGTTGTACTGTATGGTACAAGGTCAGCGGTTCTAGGTGTACAGGGTGTACTGTATGGTACAAAGTCAGCGGTTCTAGGTGTACAGGGTGTACTGTATGGTACAAGGTCCGCGGTTCTAGGTGTACAGGGTGTACTGTATGGTACAAGGTCAGCGGTTCTAGGTGTACAGGGTGGATTGTATGGTACAATATCAGCGGTTCTAGGTGTACAGGTTGTACTGTATAGTACAAGGTCAGCGGGTCTAGGTGTACATGGTGTACTGTATGGTACAAGGTCAGCTGTTCTAGGTGTACAGGGTGTAGTGTATGGTACAAGGTCAGCGGTTCGAGGTGTACCGGGTGTACTGTATGGTACAAGGTCAGCGGTTCTAGGTGTACAGGGTGTACTATATGGTACAAGGTCAGCTGTTCTAGGTGTACAGGGTGTACTGTATGGTACAAGGTCAGCGGTTCTAGGTGTACAGGGTGTACTGTATGGTACAAGGTCAGCGGTTCGAGGTGTACCGGGTGTACTGTATGGTACAATGTCAGCTGTTCTACGTGTACAGGGTGTATTGTATGGTACAACATCAGCGGTTCTAGGTGTACATGGTGTACTGTATGGTACAAGGTCAGCGGTTCTAGGTGTACAGGGTGTACTGTATGGTACAAGGTCAGGCAGGTTCTAGGTGTACATGGTGTACTGTATGTTACAAGGTCAGCGGTTCTAGTGTACAGGGTGTACTGTATGTTACAGATCACGGTTCTAGGTGTACAGGGTGGATTGTATGGTACAATATCAGCGGTTCTAGGTGTACAGGTTGTACTGTATGGTACAAGGTCAGCGGTTCTAGGTGTACAGGGTGTACTGTATGGTACAAAGTCAGCGGTTCTAGGTGTACAAGGTGTACTGTATGGTACAAGGTCCGCGGTTCTAGGTGTACAGGGTGTACTGTATGGTACAAGGTCAGCGGTTCTAGGTGTACAGGGTGGATTGTATGGTACAATATCAGCGGTTCTAGGTGTACAGGTTGTACTGTATGGTACAAGGTCAGCGGGTCTAGGTGTACATGGTGTACTGTATGGTACAGGGTCAGCTGTTCTAGGTGTACAGGGTGTAGTGTATGGTACAAGGTCAGCGGTTCGAGGTGTACCGGGTGTACTGTATGGTACAAGGTCAGCGGTTCTAGGTGTACAGGGTGTACTCTATGGTACAAGGTCAGCTGTTCTAGGTGTACAGGGTGTACTGTATGGTACAAGGTCAGCGGTTCTAGGTGTACAGGGTGTACTGTATGGTACAAGGTCAGCGGTTCGAGGTGTACCGGGTGTACTGTATGGTACAAGGTCAGCGGTTCTAGGTGTACAGGGTGTACTGTATGGTACAAGGTCAGCGGTTCTAGGTGTACAGGGTGTACTGTATGGTACAAGGTCAGCGGTTCTAGGTGTACAGGGTGTACTGTATGGTACAAGGTCAGCGGTTCTAGGTGTACATGGTGTACTGTATGGTACAAGGTCAGCGGTTCTAGGTGTACAGGGTGGAATGCATGGTACAAGATCAGCGGTTCTAGGTGTACAGGGTGTACTGTATGGTACGAGGTCAGCGGTTCTAGGTGTACAGGGTGCACTGTATGGTACAAGGTCAGCGGGTCTAGGTGTACAGGGTGTACTGTATGGTACAGGGTCAGCGGTTCTAGGTGTACAGGGTGTACTCTATGGTACAAGGTCAGCGGGTCTAGGTGTACAGGGTGTACTGTATGGTACAGAGTCAGCGGTTCTAGGTGTACAAGGTGCACTGTATGGTACAGGGTCAGTGGTTCTAGGTGTACAGGGTGTACTCTATCATACTGTATTGTACAGAATCAGCTGTTCGAGATTAACTGCGGCATGGTGCCCAGATGCAGGGTAGCAGTGGTGGTGTGTGTGGTATGTGTGTATATGGTGGTGGTGTCTGTGTATGTATGCAGGTATGCAGGGTATTGACGCAGGGTATTGAGTTGTAAACTCACTACTTTGTGGTACATAGCTGGGGATGGGGTGAACTGCACGTGTTGCAGCGGCATGCAGTGCATGAACAGGTTCGTGTCTAAATAGCATGCGCGCAGTGCTGACGGATCTGCGCAGCCGTTACGAGGGGCGTAGGAACGCGGACAGTGTGCACCCCGCACCCGGCATCCCCGCCATGGAAGACTATTTGTCACGAAACGCCATTAAAGTTGCACAGTTGGAGTTTGTGCCATTTATTCCATCCCCATATATCAGGTTGGTCGGTAGAATCTACTTTACCTTCTTATGGGCTAAGTGTTATTATAAATGGTTGATAACTGATTGGTGGTTGTTTAACCCCATATTCAAGGCCGGAAGTGGTCAACTGGGATTCTGTCATATTATTATTCAACTATCGCTTTTAGACAGAAGGCACAAACGCATACCGCAAGTATGTATCAACAGACATTCATGAACTTAATTGTTCACAATCATATCCATTGCGGCACATAAAAATCCCAGTTTCTTGACAAAATTTGTCGTAAATTGTTCACATTTGTTTGATGAGCTATATGAGGTGGTACAGTCATGCTGTCCCCCAAAAGGCTAAAATGACTTTTTATTTTACATTAGTAAAAGAAAAGCCCAAAACACGCACGCTATATTATATATGGCTAATGTTCGAGATATTTGAGATCTAAACAGGCTCAATAAATGTAATGTGCCCCGCGAAATGTTGGACGGCAAAGACCTTAGTAGTTGTAGGTTACATTCAATTCATTACTTATATTAAGTCAACTGGTACTAATCTTGAACCTCGATCACCTGGCAACATGTGTGCCATAGTGTAGGGCGGCCGTAATCTGCTGGTGCGCGAACACCCTCTGAGAAAGAAGCAGCCTCCTCCCATAAGGATGATTTCCCGCACTCTGTTCACTCGGCACAACTGTGTGTATTTCTGCGTACCAGCAGCCAATTACATTTAAGTTATCATCATGAATGCTTCCCCCCAAAATATTACAACCCCCAGCACTCCATAAAAAAGGGTCAATATCCCTTTAGGCAATGTGCTGCTTTCAGAGTGATTTCTATTTGCAATTTAGAAAACGGGAAAATCCCATCCGTCATTATTAGGCAATCGATTTTCAGCCCATTAGCCGAGCCATGTTTACAAATGGGCCCACGTCGATATAGGTGCTTTTGTGCAACGTGGTCACATTCCTGGACATTCGGCAGTGATTCATCACATCGTGGTGATTGCATGCTTCCAGGGGGGATAATTCCCGCTCTAATCTATATGAGCTGATGGTTAATTCGGTGTGGGAGTTGGTGGGTGCCAGGGGGGGCAGCAGGGTTCGGGGGAACGCAGTACTTAAACCACACCCAGCCCAGACTTACAACCATGTGGTTAACACAGTATTTAAACCACACCCAGCCAAGACTTACAACCATGTGGTTAACACAGTATTTAAACCACACCCAGCCAAGACTTACAGCCATTTGGTTAACACAGTATTTAAACCACACCCAGCCAAGACTTACAGCCATTTGGTTAACACAGTATTTAAACCACACCCAGCCAAGACTTACAGCCATTTGGTTAACACAGTATTTAAACCACACCCAGCCAAGACTTACAGCCATTTGGTTAACACAGTATTTAAACCACACCCAGCCAAGACTTACAGCCATTTGGTTAACACAGTATTTAAACCACACCCAGCCAAGACTTACAGCCATTTGGTTAACACAGTATTTAAACCACACCCAGCCAAGACTTACAGCCATTTGGTTAACACAGTATTTAAACCACACCCAGCCAAGACTTACAGCCATTTGGTTAACACAGTATTTAAACCACACCCAACCAAGACTTACAGCCATGTGGTTAACATAGTACTTAAACCACACCCATCCAAGACTTACAACCATGTGATTAACACAGTATTTAAACCACACCCAGCCCAGACTTACAGCCATGTGGTTAACAGAGTATTTAAACCACACCCAGCCAAGACTTACACCCATGTGGTTAACACAGTATTTAAACCACACCCAGCCCAGACTTACATCCATTTGGTTAACACAGTATTTAAACGACACCCAGCCAAGACTTACAGCCATTTGGTTAACACAGTATTTAAACCACACCCAGCCAAGACCTACAACCATGTGGTTAACACAGTATTTAGACCACACCCAGCCCAGACTTACAGCCATGTGGTTAACACAGTATTTAAACCACACACAGCCAAGACTTACAACCATGTGGTTAACACAGTATTTAAGGACACCCAGCCCAGACTTACATCCGTGAAACACAGCATTTAAACCACACCCAGTCCAGAATTACAACCAGGTGGTTAACGTAGTACTTAAGCCACACCCAGCCAAGACTTACAGCCATTTGGTTAACACAGTACTTAAACCACACCCAGCCAAGACCTACAACCATGTGGTTAACACAGTATTTAGACCACACCCAGCCCAGACTTACAGCCATGTGGTTAACACAGTATTTAAACCACACACAGCCAAGACTTACAACCATGTGGTTAACACAGTATTTAAGGACACCCAGCCCAGACTTACATCCGTGAAACACAGCATTTAAACCACACCCAGTCCAGAATTACAACCAGGTGGTTAACGTAGTACTTAAGCCACACCCAGCCAAGACTTACAGCCATGTGGTTAACACAGTAATTAAACCACACCCAGCCAAGACTTACAACCATGTGGTTAACACAGTATTTAGACCACACCCAGTCAAGACTTACAACCATGTGGTTAACACAGTATTTAAACTACACCCAGCCCAGACTTACAACCATTTGGTTAACACTGTAGTTAAACCACACCCAGCCAAGACTTACAACCATTTGGTTAACACCGTATTTAAACCACACCCAGCCAAGTCTTACAACCATGTGCTTAACACAGTATTTAAACCACACCCAGCCAAGACCTACATCCATGTGGTTAACACAGTATTTGAACTACACCCATCCCAGATTTACAATCATTTGGTTAACACAGTATTTAAACCACACCCAGCCAAGACTTACAACCATGTGGTTAACACAGACAGTATTTAAACAACACCCAACCAAGACTTACAACCATTTGGCTAACACAGTATTTAAACCACACCAAGCCCATACTTACAGCCATTTGGTTAACACCGTAATTAAACCACACCCGGCCAAGACTTACAGCCATGTGGTTAACACAGTATTAAACCACCCAGCCAAGACTTGCAGCTGTGTGGTTAACACAATATTTAAACTAGGTTACATAACCACATCCGGAACCGGAAGTAGATACATTCCTGCACCCCTAAGCTGCCTCACATGGACACTAGTTTTGTGTTTGTTTGGTGCCTGCTCCCGGAAGCAGCATCTGTGGACAGTACGGGATTGTTTTCCCTTCTTCCTCTTCTTCTTTTGTTCATCTACTTCTCTCTTTGCTCCTGAATAAGGTGGCAGCACCACACTTAGGTGGAGATTTTAATGAGCACCCGTGACTTCATGTTGAGACTACAACAGCGTACTGGATATGAGTAGTGCTGTGAAAGTTGACTTAGTTTATAGTAGACCCTTTAAGTGGTATGCTTTATTGGGGTGTGCTGTTTCATTAACCACAACTAATAAACACTATTTAATGGTTCGTCATATTGGTTGATTAAGCGGGAGAAATTTCAATCACGGACAGTTGATCTTCCATGGCTCCTTGCCCTATCCAAGTAACGTCGAGTGCCACACTAGATAGTGACAAGCATCAATTTTGAAATCGCTGCTTTGGCTCAGCCAGGGTTCAAAACCATGACTTGCCACACAGAAAGTGGGCGGTTGAGTTCTTAGTCCATCCGATAACTACACCTTGTACTACTTTGATAGTCAAGTGGTTTCTTCTCCACGAATTGCACTGATAGAGTAGGGAGCACATGTTTCAGCACAGCACACATAGGTGTGCACCTTGCCAAGCATGTGCTGGGAGCATAGGCACTATGACTGTGTTGTTCTTATTGCATTCAACAATGGCTGCCATGTATGTTGGAACCCCCTGTTTGTACGCCGGCATATTATCTCAGGGCAGATAATGAAATATATCAGTACACATGAAATGACATCTGAAAATAATGGATTCAGTTACATGTAAATGTATATAAAGGTCCTCAAGGGCAGGGGAAGTGAGTTCGTATTGCACTCACCCTTCAGCTTCGGCCCATTTGAACTCCCGAATCCAAGCTATTCGACTACACCATATAAGACTCCCAGTCACTCTTTGAACAATCATTCATGCAATAATACAATAATGGTTCAACAACCAGCAAATGGTTCATCAACCGGAATTGAACACCCGCTACATGACCCTGTCCAGTACAAACACTGACTGACATTTGCAATGCATGTCAGAATATCCATGAGTGTCGTCTGTGGTAAATATAGGCTATCATTGTTTATAATTCACAAAGCCCTGAATCTTCTAAGAGATAAATCAGCAACGTTTTCAAATGGAATAAAATGGGACAATTATGTGTTCTAGCTTATACCCCTGTCACACTACGACGTAAGAGCCAACGCAAGCCTAGCGCAGGTGACTTTTCGTCATTACGTTGAGGTATGTTGGGTTACGTTAGGATGATGTTAGAATGACGTTAGACTGAAGTCGAGCTACGTCACGTTACGTGGTGTTACGTGGTGTTACGTCGAGTTACGTCAAGGTTTTGGACATGTTCAAAACTTTTGACGTAGCTCGACGTGAAGCTGTTACGTAATGATGATGTCACGCTGATGTTAGGCCGATGTTAGGCGACCGTTACAGCTGCGTCGGTTATGTCAGAGCGACGAACAGTCGGGGAGGAAGGTGCAGCCAGCATTATGTCAACGTCGGTCTAACGTCACCGGAACGAGTCTGTGGCGCGTAGCCAACGTTGGTGCAACATTTCGCTAATGTGTCCTCATGTAGTTGACGTCATTGACGACCCGGTAGCATGCCCGTAACGTCGGCTACGTCATCCCAACGTAATTGCAACGTTGGAGTTACGCTGGAGTCACGCTAGCCCGCCATCGAGCCGCGCTGGAGTGTCGCTACTGGGACGTTGACACTGTCACGTTATGACTACGCTAGGCCGACGTTCCGGTCACGTCAAGCGCATCAGGGACACGCTGTCACTATGGTGGTCACATTAGAATCACGTTATGGCCCTGTCACACTACGACGTGACTACGTCAGCGTAATCACAACGTGAAAATAATGATATTACGTCGACGTTATGGGTGTAGTATGCAAATTGTGGACGTGAGCGTAACGTGAAAGTAACGTCGGTGTACGTCGTGACCTTAGCTGTAACGTGACAACGTTAGGGGGGAGGGGTAATTGGCGACGTGACCGGGCGTTAGTGTAACGTGAGCATAACGTCGCCGTAACGGGTGCGACGTGGACGTAACGTGACCGTAACGCCACCGTAACGTGACCGTAACGTGACCGTAACGTGACCGTAACGTGACCGTAAGGTGACCGTAACCGTGACCGTAACGTGACCGTAACGTGACCGTAACGTGACCGTAACGTGACCGTAACGTGACCGTAACATGCAAAACGCTGCCCACACGTTGCTCCAACCCAGGCCGTCGGTCTGACGTGACATAACGTGACTCTAACGTCATTTACGCTGCTATAACGATCGCGAAACGTCTACCTAACGTCATTGTCACGTCATCCCGACGTAACGGCTTCACGTCGAGATACGTCGAAAGTTTTGAACAGGTTCAAAACCTCGACGCGTGCCGACGTAACACGACGTAACATGACGTAGCTCGACGTCACTCTAACGTCATTATGACGTCATCATAACGTATTCCAACGTACATCAACGTAATGACGAAATATCACCACGTTAGGCTCACGTTGGCTCATTACGTTGTAGTGTGACAGGGGTATTAGGGCGACATTACGCTCTCGGTGTAAGGACGTCCACACACGTCAACAATTAAGGGTCGAGTCAGGCATCGTAATGCTCGAGCGAATGCTATGATGCAAGGCCGACATTACAGCAACGTTGGAGTTATGCTGGAGTCACGCCAGCATGTCGTCGAGCATGCTGGAGTGTCGCTACTGGGACGGTGACACTTTCACGTTATGACTACGCTAGCCGACATTATGGTCACGTCCGACTCACGTCAACTACGCTGCACCGACGTCCAACTTGTCCCGAAATTTGCATACTACGCCAAGAACTTCGATGTAATATAATTATTTTCACGTTGTGCCTACGCTGACGTCGTTACGTCGTAGTGTGACAGGGCCTTATAGATAACCACTCACTCTTCTTTGTTTCCGTAATGGTATATTATTGTCGCTGCTGAGAGTGTAAAACGTCTTCTAATTGGTCGACAAGCCTCATTAAATTGACTTTGTATGTCATTTTAGGCAGCAACAATTGTTTAAAAATTAAGTAAGGAATAACAAAAAATGTTACATAACAAGTCAAATACAATAGACAATATTAGATATTTGAAATTGTCATGAATTGCTTGTTTATATATCTGGTCAGGACTAAAAGCTCATGTAGTATATAACTGCAGAACTGTCAGCATATGGTAATATTGCATTGTACATGGCATCAAACACCTAAAACTGTAAAAGGTCAGCGTGGCAATACCTAATGGAGCAAGCAGTCACACTACGACGTGTTGGCCCGGCGTTGGACAACGCGTGCCAACGTGTTGTGTTTTTGGTCGAAACGTCGGAACCCGTCGGAACGCGCCGGCAACGCGTTAGCAACGCGTTGCCGGCGTGTCGGTACACGTCGGTACACTATGATTGACAGGTCGCTTTGATACAACACGTCGGCGCGCGTCGCCCAGCGCCGAAAGTTTTGTGCTTGCACAAAACTTTCGGCGCTGCCCGACGCGCGGCGACGTGTTGCGGGCCGCCGATAACACGTCCACAACACGTTGATAACACGCTTGCAACTCGCCGACTTGGTTTAACGCGCTGGCGACACGCCGATAACGCGTTGAAAACACACTTGCAACCCGCCAACTTGGTTTAACACGCTGGATAACGTCGGAACTTTTTAGAATAACATGCCAGCAACGCGCTGCCAACACGCGTTATACGCGTTGGCGGCACGCCGGGCCAACACGTCGTAGTGTGACTGCTCCACAAGGTCATGTGAGGATGGGCACCGACTTGTGACGGTGCGCACTCATGGCGACGTTATAGCGCTTCCCAATTGGGAGACCAGGCTGCCAGCACCATGACTTGATATTCCACTCAGTCACATTATCCTGAGACTGAGCCAGCAAGTTATTTTCCTATCCTAATGCCAAGCGGATGGCTAGAAAGGGAAGCGACAAGTACACATTTTTAACTCATTGGTTTGACTCGACTAGGGTTCGAACCCGTGGGTTCGTTTCTCACGATCGACCAAAACGGGGAACGGAAGTCCACCACTAGAGTAGCGCGTGCCTGAATGATGTTCGACTAGAAATACCACGGCCGAGCTCTGAAACCATTGCAGTGCGAGCGTCTTCAGAAAGACCCCAGTGAATGCCTTCTTTGGTTCAATTTGGGCGACATCTATTTCCGCGACTCTACACAGTGTAATCTCCCGACGTTCTGCGCATGCGCCGTGTCTTTGATGAGTCGTCGGTACGGCCCATTCACGGAGACCCTGACCTTGATCAGTAGGCGGCCCGCCCCCTCAACTTCTTTTTGTGTGTACATTTTTGAGGGCACAATGTATATTATCATACCTTCGAGAAACTTGACCATTAATGGTAACATTTCGTATATAACATATGAGACTTTTCTATCACAATGTTCAATATTGTATCTCATGAACAAAATCTCCCCAAATGTTCAAATTAATTGTCATGCTTAATTATAACAATTGCATCAGTGAACATTCTTTTATATTTCTTTTTGTTTATAAAAGTATTGAGTCAATATTTATTTGATAACATCTTCGACATGTAAGACAACTTAAAGCATTTATAAAGACAACCAAAATGCATACTCAGTTAGCTTCATGTGTCATTTCTTATGTTTGCTTGTGTTGTGTCCATTCTTTGTTTGACCTTAACTATGTGCCGTTCTTATTGTACTGCTTTTCTAGCATCTCACTTGCTTAATTATCACAATTGCATCAGAGAACATTAAAAAAAAAGTATTGAGTCAATAGTTATTTGGTAACATATATGACATGTAAGACAACTTAAACAAAGCATTTATAAAAACTAACAAAATGCGTTCTCAGTTACCTGCATCTGTCGTTTCTTATGTGTGAATGTGTTGTGTCCATTCTTTGATCTTAGCTATATGTCGTTAATATTGTACAGCATTTCTAGCATCTCACTTGGTTAATGATCAATGTCTGATTCCAGAATTACAAAATACTGCAACATATATCATTGTTATTCAGATGTGCAACATTTATTTAATCTAAAATTCCATCTGGTTACGGTATCCAACTGTATGGCTGCTGCACAGTTTTGTAGCACTATATTATCTGATGAAACAAAACATCAAGATTTGGGAAGAATTATTAAAGTTGCACAATCCAATGTAACTACAGCATTTTAAACAGGACAGTTTATTCCAAACCACAAATATCGTAGACTCATGTTCCTTTGGGTTTTTAGTTTTTGTTGTTGTTGTGTAAATATGTTTATTCTGCTGAATAAGTCTTTTGTCAGTGCCGAAGCACTGGTCTTCCAGCCATTTTTCAATTTAGGGTTATTTACACAAAAGGTATATAGAATAAAGTGTACAATACCTGTTGAATAGTTGTTGTTGCAAATTTGCTGTCAAAATATGTAGAATACTTTTTAGATAATTGTTTTGGTTTTGAACATTTCATGCTTCATGGCACTATACAGCTTTACAAGGGATGCTTCAACTTGTTACTTTGTTGCAATTACTGAAGTGCTCTAGTCTTCTGTCTAGACATTAATGATGGAACTTCAAGATTGTGGTAACATTTTAAAAGTTGCAGTCTAATGTAGCCATACCATTCCTAATTTCAAATGTTACAATCGACATACTATATTTTGGTCTGCATTCCTTCATCTCTTTTCTTCTTAAAAAAAAAAAAAATTGTATTAGATATATGTCTTTATTAATTATATATATTATTTTATTAACACTAGAATCTTTTATTAATTTTAGTGAGGTTATATTTTGGTGTGTGCTTTTGACTATTTCCATTGGTTGTTTGGCAGTGGTGTAATATCATTTAATATAATATTCACTTACATATTTATACCATATATAGCAGTATATTCGACATTACAAATACCAGTATCATTTGGTAATATATATATATTTAATATATATCCATCATTAACAACTAGTCCATAGGAATATTATGATGGAGCCATATATCAAAATTTCTTTTTGCGGGGGCGGGGGGTGATATTCCTAAATTATTGGGGCATACATAAGCGATTTATACTGACTGAGATATAGGCAATAGCCGTAACCTCATATTGTATTATCAGAAATACATTTTGAAAATCTGATGCTTCATGGGACTATGCAGCTATAACAAGGCATACCACTTATTGTTACTTAGTTGCATTTGAGATTTGAATGCTGGGGGCGTTTGTATAAGTGCTCACAACTCATATTATATTTTCATGTAGATGTTACTGATATAATTATACATTTAAATAATTGTTTCTTTAACTTGTATTGTCTCATAATAAGTCACAATTTCATGTTTTTCACGTGCCTCAAGTGGCGTGGCGTCCGGTGCCTGCTTCCCGGCGCTCCGTGTTTACCTCCTGTTGCCTCGCCTGTTGCTTAGCTTGCCTGATGTTCTGCGCATCTTCATTCTGGTCGTTTTCATTAAGCTGTTTGACTCTGTTGACGATCTGTGCTTCTTGGCATCCGTGCATCTGTGTCTGTGCCTCTAGGCATCTGTGCATCCATGTGCCATCTTCTCAGGCATCTTTGTAATTGTATCACTTGTCAGTTTAATGTCAGTGCTACTTCTGCTGGTGCCCAGGGAGCTGCTGCCCAAGGCGCCACAGCTACTTCAAGTACTTGTTACATTGTCTCTGTTTGTAACCAGTACACTAAACATGCATTACATGTTGGTTGGTGCCCGGGGTGCTGATGTCTGTTATGCATCAGAAGCAATGGGCCTGAAAGCACCATTGCCTCCAGATCTGACACCATGTAATATATATGGATGTCAACACTGTAACTTCTAGTTTGCAACTGTCTTTATTTAGAACGTTCTCTCATGATGTAACCCTGTGCCACACTGGGGGCGTTCAGACAACAACACAACTGAAACACACGTAGATTAGAGTGTCCACCCCTGTACATCAAAGTAATAGGCAGACAACTGGGAAAACAGAATCATACGCCATGGTCAGTGTTAACTGTTAGGGGTTCCAATTGACTGCACTCTCCCACCAGAGACGTGCCTCAGGCTGTTTCAGTACAGCACACAGAGGTGTGCACCTTACCGAGCCTGTGCTGGGAGCCCGGCGCTATGACTGCCCTGTTGATATTGTGTGCAACAATGGCTGTCGTGGATGTAGGCTCGGTGGGAACCCACTGTTTATACGCCGGCAGGTGGCGCCTTTGTGCGTTGGTGACGGTGTACATTTAGCTGTCTGCATCATTAAACCGGCGTGAAACAAAGCACCGGCCACTAATAGACAGATCCACGTATTCAATGAAACCGTTTCCCATAGCCACGGCGCAGCCGCCGGACGACCTTGTATAGCCGTGACCCCCGAACGTACACCGACCAACCTTGACCCCTGTGACGTCACCGCGCCGACTCGATAGTGGCTGTGGCCCATTCCGGTGAAGGACGACAGCCTTTGTGCACCAGGCAGCGGGCGATACCCTCTGACCCTTGACCCGTGACCTCTAGGCACTAAAATACTTCAGGGCGCGGATAGCAATGACCCTCCCACCCTCCAGCCAGGCTACCACAGCACTCCACTGGTCACGCCATTCACACAGGTATTCCAGCCGATCACTGCACTTTGGTTATTTGGGTTTTGCATCTTAGTAAAAAGTAAGGTCATACCAGGGCAGGTACCAACTTGCAACATGTGTGTGCTGCCCCACTGGGAGGCCTGGCTTCCACCACCATGACCCGATATCCCACTCAGTCGCATTATCTTGATACTGCACTAACCAGTCCTTGCCCTTTCCTATTAATGCCAAGTGCTAGGCTAGGTAAGGGCGTGTACCACTTTTATAACTCATTAGTTTGACTAGGCTGGCATTTGAACCACTGACCTTCCGCAGAAGTACCCAGCGCTCTTAGCAATTCGGCAACAACACCCAGTGCCAAGGTTTGTCTGTAATCGATGCTAACAACGATTGCACATTGTCATCAAGCATTGCTCCTTTCTGTGCTGGTGTGGTTTCATTTTGTACCTATTTTATTTTTACGGCGATTAGGGTGATACTAGCGGTAATTACAACTAATAAACATGCAATGTTCCATACCTTTAAATGTGAATCGAACAGGTCGGTAATGGATTGGAAGCATCACACTTTCCACATTGCTCTCTGGTGGTCAGTGGTGCTTGTTTGGCTTTGGTGATCATTGCCATTTTCGCTGCCTTCATCATGTCTATATCTCATGGACCTGGCACTCGCGTTAACAGAACCTGGTCACTCTCATCTATTTTTAATTCCGTTTGCGATCATTAGACACTCCTCCGACCCAACCCGTCAAGCATGTATGTATACTGCATGGTTATTGGGTTTTAATTGTTGTTCTCATCTTTGTCTTTGTAGGTGAGTAGAGTTCTACGATCCTCCAGTAAAGTGCAGGTAGGGGAACTGGTTATTGTGTAGTACTTGTATTTATACAACAGATGTTGCTATCAGTCTGCTGCCATGTTAATGTTGTATTGCATTTGACCGGGGTCTATTGAGTATTACTACTATATGGATTTCTTTATATGGCGCTACCGTAAAGCCAGCACAGGATATAAGCGGACTAGGTAGGCCATAACTGCGGGAAAGCAGCTAACAATATTGGATTCTAAAGGTAATTGCAATATGGGTGAACCTTTACACAACTCACATAACAACTAATGTTCCTCTTATACAGTACACCTTCCGTCCCTCTACACCGCCTGTCTGACCAGCGGCAGTTGTTGCTCTCCCACAGATTCCTACACAAACCGGCCTCCTAATAAACAGGGGGCGGGCCGGGGACCGCCCACACCCGAGGAGTGACCGGGCTGTCCCAGGGAGGTGTGCCGGCATATCGGTCGGGCCCTGGGTGGGCGCCACACGGCTGCAACAGGTCCCCCGGCGCCCGGGGCCTAATTTACACTGCCTCGTCATGAGCTACTCTCAGGGATAATGATAGTGGGAAATCAGGTTATGGTGTCAGTGGCCTGGTCTTCCAGTGGGGCAGCACTATAACGTCACCATGAGTGCACACTGTCACAAGTCAGTAGCCATCCTGATATGACCTCGGATGTTTCCAGGATGTAAATTCCCAACGAACAAAAACATTATATTAGATAATCAGATATGATACCCAAACACAACTGATTTATCAAGGAAGGTGACTTAGTTCACCAAAGTCCTTCTTTTACACAAGTAATATATTTTGCAGAAGTCAGTTGTTTCGCAGAAGTCAGTTAGTTCACACAAGTCAGTTATTTCGCACAAGTCAGTTATTTAGTTTATTACTGCCGTCAGCCCGAGGAAGACTCGATGTGCGCCCGTGATTTAGTCGATTTATCCATTGACATAGTTATCCTTTATTGTAGCCGTCACCACACGCAAAGTAGTTGGTATCTGAATTAGTTTTAAGGAAGCCAACTTCTCCTGGAATAAGGCATTGTGGGACAGTTGGCGGTCTGGCCACTTACCCAGAACCTACAGTGACTACACCCGTGTAAGAGATAGTCCCACTGGGAGGAAAGCATGGTAACTGCAGCCGACTAACTGGGAGGACACTTTATTAAATGTACATTTTCTGTGGTTAACTCAGTATCAAGATAATGGGACTGAGTGGGAAATCGTGTCATCGTACCAGCGGCCTCATTATAAACTGTCCCACAATGCCTCATTATCCTGATCCTGAGCTAACCACAGAAAATGAACATTTAATAAAGTGTCCTCACTTGCATGAGCCATTCTAAGGTGCCATACAGAACGAATATAATACGACATATTTACAACTTGGTTTCAATAATTGGAGGATGGACAAATTTCATGTACCATACAAACCTATATTTAAACAGGTGGCTCTTGAAGACAGGTTTAAATTCATCGAGAAATGCAGCTTTGCTTGCATTCTCCGGCGACCTGTTCCGTAAAGTGGGACCTGCCGCAGGGAAGGCACAGTTTCCATCCAATTTGAAACCAGATACACGCATATGCAATACTATCTGACTAGATGACCTTAGAGTTCGGGATGCCTGAGGAACGGAAGGTTGCACAGATATTCTGCTGCTTTACCAGGTTAATAACATCTTAGATTCAATCCACTATTTAACTGGTACCAAATACAGTTAGGAAAGAACTGGTTTGACATGACCATACTTCTGTCTTTCGGTGAATGACACCAATTGCTACACAATACGGATTAAATTAGCAAAATATTATACTCTGTTGTCAATCATAGGATAAGTAGTAAAAAGAATTCCCTTCAGTGGAAGTTTGTGCTCTTCAGAATAACACATTGGTCATAATGCTTGCATTGCGTTTGATTCGCAGCAGAGGAGGACCCCCCCCCCCCCCTCTGCATCACTCCCCATGTCTTCCCCTAATAATGTGGCCCGCCTCTGCCTCCAGCCTCTCCGCCTCCTGCCTCCTCCAGCAGCACTCACTTTTGAATTTTGGCCTACTCCTCCGTGATCCCTCATGCCATCAATCACCCGAGGCCGAGGCCGCCGCAGTGCCAGGAGAGCGCCAGACACCAATGTGCCAGACTCTGCGTCCGTGACATCATCCTCCTCACCCCACCCCTCCAAGGCCGCCCACTGGATTGCCACCACCACGGCAACAATGGACACCTCTACCCGCACCATGGAACACCTTGCCGGGATCGTGGAGGCGATGGCCATCACCCACACCTCCGCCCAACCGCCTCCGGCTGCCACGCAACCTCGCCCGGCCACCACTCCGCTGGTCTCAGCAGCCTATGCCGCCCTGCCAGCCTGCCGCCCTGCCGGCTCTTCACCCACAGTACCAGCGCCTCGCCTGGCTCCTCCCGCCGCTGCCACCTCTGGGACAGCCGCGCCCTATAACCCAGTCGCCCACATGCCAAGGTCCGCTGCCGGAGTCATCCGCGAGATCCTTGAGTCCGCCAAGGCACAACATTGCGGAAACGGAAAGGTATTCCTGCAGGCTACATTTTCCCCCACAACCTGGTGGAGATGGGGGCAGAGGGGAAGGCAGTGAAGAAGGCGGAGGCATCCATGGAGGAGTACAGCCTCGCCCTCCAGATGCTCGAGTCCCACCTTTCTTTCCCTTCTGACTCCATCCCTGCTCTCACCCACCACACCATAACAATTCTCCGTGACAACCTACCCATTCCCTGGCATACCGTTCGCCACTATTCCAAGATGGTGTTCACATGCCATCCGTCGGGGAGCCGACCCGGTATGCTCCCCGGCAGATGGCATGACCCCATCACTATAGTATCAATGCCATCCGCCTCGAGGCCCTCACCGCCGCGCTGACGGCCGCCTCAGGCATGACCTCCACCTACCGGGCCACCTAGTTGGCCCACAGCGGAGGCCACCCCCGCACCTCCCAGGCCAAGGTGCACACTCCCTACACCAGAGAGGCCTACGGCACGCCCTGTGTTGCATGGAACTGCGACCCCACATCCTGTGACCACGCGGCGGCCTGGGAGGCGCACTGCGATCAGGCCACCGGGCAGTGCCATGCATGTAGCTACTGCGCCAATGTCAGACACATCCTCACAATGCACAGCAAAGCCGTGTGTCATAAAAGAAAAATTGTGAGCACGCGACGGTGGGGGGCCCCTCCGGCGGATTTTTGATCCGTCGGCGGCACTCCTCTCCCCCGGTGCCACCTAGACCACAGCCTGTGCCCCCCCCCCCCCCCTTGACACCGGATCCAACGACCTAGCATGCGGTTACATCACCCCTGGGAACCCTGTCTCCTCAGATCCCGCCGCACCTCTCTCAGATGCTGCTGCACCCCTATCAGATGCCACCACACCCTTATCAGATGCTGCCATGCCTCTAAGTTGCATCACCCCAGCTGTCAACCCCCCTCCTCACCCCCCCAGCTCCGCTGCCGTTGCACCCGCGGTGGCCCGTTGGCCAGCAACACTGCCTATATTGGCCACCTCCCTGTCCTGCACACCTTCACCGAGTCCAAGCCCGACTTTGAGCTTGCCTCACCCCGGGGCCCCACTGAGTTTGGTGCCCCCTCTCGTCCCCCCTCCGGATCTCCTACCCCGCCCCCGCCCACAATCAACCCCTCCCTGGTGACCTGGATGCAGGGTGGTTGACCCTGTCAGGAGGCAGGGTCAACCACCAATGGCCATTACTTTTAATGGCCATTGCTCTCTCGGCAGGGTCAACCACCCGTCCAGGTGGTTGACCCTGCCTCCTGGACGGCAGGGTCAACCACCTGCCCCCATGAGGGGGCAGGTGGTTGACCCTGCTGTCCAGGACAACCTCCATGTCGTCCCCTCATGTGGCCCCACCCCCACGAGTACTGCCCCACCCTCTCTCTCTCCATTTGGCCCCACACCTCCGGCGAGTCTGGGCCTGATACCCCGACTTCACCAGGGCCTACGCAGCCATCCACGATTCGGGCTTTCCGACTCACAGAACTGAGGAAGTCTGGGACACATCCTCTCGACTACCAAAGACTGCATGCAGAGATATAAGGCCAGTTTGCAGACCACCTCTCCATATACACTGATGGTTTGAAAGGCCAAAGCCGGGTAGCTGCTGCAGCAATCTGCCGACGGGAACAATTTGGCATTTGCTTGCCTGATCAGAGCTCAATTTTCACTGCAGAAGCCCAAGCACTCCTTGTCGGGTTGGAGTGTATCGAGGTATCCAACCACACTAACTATGTTATATACAGTGATTCGTTCTCTTGCCTCCTGGCTGTTGCTGGACTGAAAATGAATCACCCTATTCTAGCAATGGTCATTCATAAAATGAACCAACTGGCAACGGATGGGTATGACATCCACCTGTGCTGGGTGCCTGGCCATGCCAGCATACAAGGAAACGAACGAGCTGATGGGGCTGCGAAGAAGGCCCTGAACTGTGATTTTGAACCGTGTCTGATCCCTCACTCTAATCTGAAACCACTTATGGCCACCCACATAAAATCCAAATGGCAACATGAGTGGGATGAAAACATTAATAAATTTAAAGAAATTGAACCATCTGTGGGAAAACCACCACAGACTCATGCGGGAGGTCGGCGGGACCTAGTGGTCCTTAGCCGCTGTCATATTGGCCACTCGTGGCTTACACATACTTTTCTGCTCAAGGGGCAACCTCCCCCTGAATGTATTGGGTGTCAGTCCCCGCTGACACTCAAACACATTTTACTAAGTTGGTTGATTTGTTAGCCCTGCGCCAACAATTCTACACTGCAGACAGTATGCATGACCTTTTTACTAAAGTAAAACAAGAAAACATTTTAGCCTTTTTGAGGGCACCTCAAATAGTTTACTAAATAAATTCTATCAATTATTAATAAAACTTTTCTTTTGCTATGGGAATTTGGTTCCTTTGACCACAAATATATGATTATGATCTTTCTAATTTAATAAGTGTCTATTGGCACATAATTGATTGTCTGCTTTTACATGTAAAAGCGATGGTTTGAACAAAAAACAAACATTTCTTGCCATGAATATGGCCTATGCTGCCGACACGGTGTAAAGCAACCACCAATCAATCAATCAAACCCTAACTTTTTGGCCGCCCGCATTCAGGCCTCACCCTCTCAGCCTGGCGGGCATGCCTCTACGACTACCATGACCTTGACGTGGTCGACTTGCTGGAGTTTGGCTTCCCCGAGAACTACTCCGCCGGCGCCCCCCCCCCCCGCACGCCCCACTTACACCAACCCCCACCTGTGTCCCTCCTTCATCATGTATCGGTCATAATGCTTGCATTGCGTTTGATTCACGGCAGAAGAGGACCCTCCCCTCTCTACCCTCCCCCCCGCTATCTCACTCCACCCCCCTGTCCTCCCCTTATAACGCGGCCTGCCGCTGCCTCCAGCCACTCCGCCTCCTGCCTCATCCAGCAGCACTCACTTTTCCCACCCACCCACCCCTGCTTTTTCTTTTTCTCTTCTTTTCTCTTTTTTTTCTTTTTTTTGTTTCTTCCCTACGGTGGAGGGCTCTTCTGGGCTCTTCCCTTCCCAGTGACTCTCCCCAGGATGACCTTGCCATACCAGGCAGGTCCTGACATTCCTGACATTCAGTGACATTATCCTCATTGGCATTGCATTTACTACCTCATGTTTACTTCTATCCTATTGTATGTATTGCTCTACATGTTCCTGATGTTCACCTCATTTTTAATGTTTACTCATTTTATAATTGAATAAAATGTTTTTCTCCACCCCCGCCTTTGTCCCTCCTTCGTCGTGTATATGTCAGAGCCAAAGCACTGATCTTCCGACCAATGATGCTGCCAGTTGTTTACCCAAATCATTTGAATGTTGTCGAGTGACGGTACCGATTTTTTTTCACCTGCTTATTTTACTGGCAAGACTTCAGTGGACTTTCCTTCTTTGAGAATTCTATGCAAGGAATGACAGAAAGGGGAGAAGCATCTGGGGTGTGGTGATGTTGGTAAATAACGTGGGAATCCAGGGGTAGCCCGGCTTTCCACCATCATATGAAGTACAGGGCCGTAGGTAGCGAGTGGGGCTGACCTCCCTGAAATGGCTGGAAATAGGATTTTAGAGGGTCTAGGTTTCAAAATGTCCTGGGGAGCATGCCCTCAGCTCCCCCTAGTGCATCCTGCCACCAGCACTCGTTCATTCCAAGAAAGTATCTTCCCCGTTAAAAAAAATCTGCAATCCCAACCACAAATTCCTAGCTATGGCTGTGGAGTAGGATGGGTCTTCCCGGCTTGGAACTAAAAAAAGACAGGTAGAGATGGCTGAGGCAGCTTCCATGGGACAGATAACTTAGCGCCCCCTCGTGTGTCTGCCGCCTACTAATCCGGTAGGGCTTTATTAGCGATGATCAGTGGCACCACTATATTGTCAAACTGATGAGCTAGCCGGCTACCTGATCGCTAGCTACATGCCCAGAGTGTCGCGTGTCAGCTTAGCGGACGCCGCCTCTGTCCCCAGCCATGCACACCAGGGGGCGTTGACACAACACTTCTCCAACTCTCATCTACAAAATAGAACCAGAAATGCGTGGTAATCTGAGCATCTCCGAATGCACCTGAACACTTGCTATATATTCACATCTCTTGAAGCAATTCCATGTATAAGATGTATAATTGCAAAGTCTATTTTGATAATTTCTGTTAGGGAATTTGAAAATACATATTGTTAGTAACACGTGGGATTTGGCACAAATCTGCACCCATTATCACTCAGTGCGTGTACGTGACTGGGTGGAAGAGATAGGCTGAGCCGTTAGAGTCTGGGCTCCCAGTATCTGTACAATATATATAACCTTTTTATAATCATGAATATGTGTGCATTACATGTACCCGCTATATCGAGTCCGCGTTGTGTCTTTTATAAGCTAAACATACCAGCTCCCTCCTGAAACGTGTCCTTCTCTGAGATAATAGAGTAACAATGCTATTATCTTTAATATGATACAAGTAATAATTGTGAGATAAATTCACGAGTACCAATTTATATAATAATACAGTAAGATTACCTATGTTTAATATGATATAATTAATAATTGTGAGCTAAATTAAATCTTATGTAGTTTCTCATGCATTTAATTTGTATTATCAATTGAACATTATATATAAATAGTTACTTACTATCAAAGATATGAAGACGAGAAATGGGTGAGTAATATGTTGTCTGGCTAGGACTAAAATACCTTATCTAAATATATATAGTTTTGTAATACAGTGAGTGAGCTGATCGTACAGGAGTGAGGAATGTCGAAATCAACCGTAGGTGGCGCCAGTGTCGGGTTCAGATGTTGGGTAGTCAACAGTGAATAATCGGTTAGTAGTGTGCTTCTGACAGCATATTACTAATGGTGATATATATGTCATTTATATTTGCGAATACATTATGCAGCACATACATATTCGACTTTCAATCCAGTTAAATATGTGCGATGTCAATAGTTATGCACAAATAGATGACGAATGATCATGCAAAGTGGGTTATGCTGTTTGATATGCCTAGATAGACGGCGAGGTAGGTCGAATGACCGCAGAATGCGTGATATACGCACAGCAAAATACTTAAATAAGGCAAAGGCTACAATAATGTGCACACACAGTGCAAAACATCCAACCAATAACATTGCCTAAGCAAGGCTAGCCATCGATTGCTGCTATGTTTTGTGGCCGGTATTGAGAGCCTGTTACAAGGAGAGCATTTGCAATTACCAAGCCCATTAAGACTATTTTATTACTTTGTTATCGCCTAAGAGCACCACTTTACTAGATAAACATATCATCTATGAACAGCGTTAATTTGACAATTAAACGAACACAAGACAAGTACAGTATAAAGTGGCATTTATTCTTACTATTTCGTTGTTACATTTAAGTCATGAGATGTTTGATTTATTAAGATTTCGAGGATTTCAGGCACGTAGCCCTATGAATGTCAGTTATAGTTGGGTTGGGTGGGACGGCAAATCCAAACGAGAGAACACGTCCTGCCGATCGAAAGGCTCTGGTCGAAGTGTCTATAGAGAAAATGCGCCACATCTCGCTATGCAAATTTACAGAAGATGGCGCCACAGTCAGAGCATTAATTATTAAGCAGGACACTATAGATGGTGCCACCAGTCGGCTAGATGTTTAGTATGTACTTTTTCTTGCGGGTTAAATTACCGATGTTGAAATCAACATCCACAATGCTGTTGGGTTGTATCCTGCTGAGTACCTTGTAGATAGACACATAGGACACAAGATGGAACATGTTTAGCGTACATAGATTATAAATGTGTATTCATTTATAACTATAGAGAACGGTCTGACGCGTTGGCTACAGGCGGTACTTCGGGTGGATGGATGAGTTCGTCTTCCATCCACCTGACAGTGACTTTCACACCTTTTTGACTTTCGACCATAGCTCGCCACCATCTCATCACTTCTTGGCGAACCATCGCAGTATATCCTTTGTATACCCTACTACTAGGACTATTGCTTTTACGCCTTCTTCTTCTCTTGGGGCCCAGACGCTACTCTCTCATTTGAATATACTTCTTGTACCCGCATCTGTCATCAGTATCGTTCCTTTGTGGAATCAAGGATACATGAATCGAGTTGGTGTTGGGATTCCAGGGTGATACCACTTAGTAGGGAAATGAGGCTAATGGCCCTGTCACACTACCATGTAACAAGGTCAACATAGGGAGAACGTGAAGAACGTTGAACTTCTCGGCGTAGTATGCAAATTTGGGCACAAGTTGAACGTGAATGCAGTGTAGTGGACGAGAGCGTAACGTCGGTAAAGGGTAGTGATACCGTCATTCAACGAGAGAGGACAACGTAATGACACTCATGGAACATTATGAACGTTATTCCATCACCAGAACTACGTTGCTTTACGTTACCTTACGTTACTTACGTCATTAAACGTTGGCGAAACGCTGAACGTACGTTCTCCTGACGTTCTCCTGACGTTCTCCTGACTTTCCCATTACGCCGCATGGACGTTTCCACCGGCTTTAATGTGGGTCATCGAGTGGAACGTAGTGGAATGTAGTGAGGAACATTTGCCTAACGTCCGTTTAACGTCATTGACCTTCACTGAACATGAACAGAACGTACGGCGAACGTAAACCCTTACATTCGAGCTACGTCAACATTTTTGAACATGTCCAAAACCTTGATGTAACTTGACGTAACACGACGTAATGTGACGTAGCTTGACGTCAGTCTAACGTCATTATGATGTCATCATAACGTAATCCAACGTACATCAACGTAATGACGAAAAATCACCACGTTAGGCTCACGTTCGCTCATTATGTCATAGTGTGACAGGGGTATAACACGAGGGTGGTCGGCTTGTGCAGAGGGAGGCAAAGTAAACAACCACCCAATCAGATAGCACCAATTGAACCATGGGAAGGTAGTAATGTGCAAATAGTTCTACTGAATACATAACCGTCCTTTCCATTGTTGTGTGCAGACCTAAATCACAACTGTGATTAAATTAAAGCGCATTTCTAAAGTAGTTCACCTAGTATTTAACTCCCACTGTCATCTTCTTCTCCATCTTTGAATTAGGGCCATTTTCAGTAGGATGTGCATGCTTCATGAAGTCGTGAGGCTGTACATTAATGCTATCAGTAAGCTGTGCATGATTCCTGAAGTCGTTAGGCTGTACAGTAATGCTATCAGTAGGATACACATGCTCCATGAAGTCGTTAGGCTGTACAATAATGCTATAAGCAGGCTGTGCATGCATCATGAAGTCGTTAGGCTGTACAGTAATGATATCAGTAGGATGCACATGCTTGATGAAGTCGTTAGGTTGTACAGTAATGGTATAATCAAGTGGTGCATGCTTCATGAAGTCGTTAGGCTGTGCAGTAATGCTATCAGTAGGTTGTGCATGCTTCATGAAGTCGTTAGGCTGTACAGTAATGCTATCAGTAGGCTGTGCATGCTTCATGAAGTCATTAGGCTGTACAGTAATGCTATCAGTAGGACGTGCATGCTTCATGAAGTTGTTAGGCTGTACAGTAATGCTATCAGTAGGACGTGCATACTTCATGAAGTCATGAGGCTGTACAGTGACGCTTTCAGTAGGATGCGCATGCTTCATGAAATCGTTAGGCTGTACAGTAACACTATCAGTAGGCTGCGCATGCTTCATGAAGTAGTTAGGCTGGACAGTAATGCTATCAGTAGGATGTGCATACTTCATGAAGTCGGTAGGCTCTACAGTAACGCTTTCAGTAGGATGCGCATGCTTCATGAAATCGTTAGGCTGTACAGTAACGCTATTACTAGGCTGTGTATACTTCATGACGTAGTTAGGCTGGACAGTAATGCTATCAGTAGGCTGTGCATGCTTCATGAAGGCATTATGCTGTACAGTAATGCTCTCAGTAGGATGTGCATGCTTCATGAAGTCGTTAGGCTGTACAGCAATGCTATCAGTAGGCTGTGCATGCTTCATGAAGTCGATACACTGTACAGTGATGCTATCATTAGGCTGAGCTTGCTTCCTGAAGTCGATAGGCTGTACAGTAATGCTATCAGTAGGCTGTGCATGCTTCATGAAGGCGTTATGCTGTACAGTAATGCTTTCAGTAGGATGTGCATGCTTCATGAAGTCGTTAGGCTGTACATTAATGCTATCAGTAGGATGTGCATGCTTCATGAAGTTGTTAGGCTGTACAGTAATGCTATATGTAGGATGTACATGCTTCCTGAAGTCGCTAAGCTGTATAATAATGCAATCAGTAAGATGTGCATGCTTCATGAAGTCATTAGGCTGAATAGTAATGCTATCAGTAGGATGCGCATGCTTCATGAAGTCATTAGGCTTACAGTAATGCTATCAATAGGATGCACATGCTTCATGAAGTCGTTAGGCTGTACAGTAATGCTATACATAGGCTGTGCATGTTTCCTGAAGTCATTAAGCTGTACAGTGATGTTATCATTAGGCTGGGCCTGCTTCCTGAAGTCGTTAGGCTGTACAGTAATGCTATCAGTAAGCTGCACATGCTTCATGAAGTCGTTAGGCTGTACAGTAATGCTATCAGTAGGATGCGCATGCTTCATGAAGTCATTAGGCTTACAGTAATGCTATCAGTAGGATGCACATGCTTCATGAAGTCGTTATGCTGTACAGTAATGCTATATGTAGGCTGTGGATGCTTCCTGAAGTCGTTAGGCTGTAAAGTAATGCTATCAGTAGGATGTGCATGCTTCATGAAGTTGTTAGGCTGTACAGTAATCCTATATGTAGGTTGTGCATGCTTCCTGAAGTCATTAGGCTGTATAGTAATGCTATCAGTAGGATGTGCATGCTTCATGAAGTCGTTAGGCTGCACAGTAATGCTATCAGTAGGATGTGCATGCTTACTGAAGTCGTTAGGCTGAATATTAATGCTATCAGTAGGGGTGCATGCTTCATTAAATCGTTAGGCTGTTCGGTAACGCTGTCAGTAGGATGCACATGCTTCATGAAGTCATTACGCTGTACAGTAATGCGGTCAGTTGGATGTGCATGCTTCATGAAGACATTAGGCTGTACAGTAATACTGTCAGTCTGATGTGATTGCTTCATGAAGTCGTTAGGCTGTACAGTAATGATATCAGTAGGATGCACATGCTTCATGAAGTCGGTAGGCTGTACAGTAATGCTATAAGTAGGCTGTGCATGCTTCATGTGCAGGCTGTAAAGTAATGTTATCAGTAGGCTGAGCATGCTTCATGAAGTTGTTAGGCTGTACAGTAATGCTATCAGTAGGATGCACATGCTTCATGAAGTTGTTAGGCTGTACAGTAATGTTATCAGAAGGCTGTGCATGCTTCATGAAGTCGTTAGGCTGTACACTAATGCTATCACTAGGAGGCACATGCTTCATGAAGTCATTAGACTGTACAGTAATGCTATCAGTAGGATGCACATGCTTCATGAAGTCGGTAGGCTGTACAGTAATGCTATAAGTAGGCTGTGCATGCTTCATGAAGTCGTTAGGCTGTACAGTAATGCTATCAGTAGGATGCACATGCTTCATGAAGTCGTTGGGCTGTACAGTAATGTCCATCAGTAGGATGCACATAGTTGCTTACAGCAGTAGGCTCTGCAGTAATGATCAGTGTATGGTTAGTACATTAAAAAATGATGCCAATAAGCCGTCAAATCAGTTGGATGTACAGCAACAGTTGATGGCTGCACAGTACTGATGATGTCAATAGGCTGTGCATAGTAGGTGGAATCAGTAGTCTGTGCCGTAATGGTGGCAATAGAGTGTACACACTTGATAACATCAGTAGGCTAAATAGAGATGATGTCAATATGCGGTGTATACTTGGTACAAGCAGTAAGCTGTACATAAAGTATGAAGACAGAGGGCTCTGCATGCCTGATGCATTCAGTAGCATGTGCATAGATCATAAATTACTTAGATTCTGTCAGTGGCAATTATATACATGAACCTTGCTGGAACCTCCTTTCTCATTGTCTAGCCAAAATATATATACATAACATATATATATATATATGTTATGTACATCGGAAGATCGTGAAGGGATCATCTCCCAACCACCCGTCCTGATATGACCGTAGATGTTGCGAGGACTTAAAACTCCAACAACCAACCATCTATCAACCGATCACTAATGCTTGGCCGAGTTCTTGCTGCTCATATAATTCAGATATATTACAGTTTAACCATTCCACACGTTTCTTTATTAAGGACAATTACGTCCTTTGTGTGATTTTTAGATAGGTGGCAACTGTATTTGTGCAATTATTAGCGTTTAACCGTTCCGATTCCGGTACGCTTTTTTCAAGTCGACATGATCCCTCTGTTTTTGGGGAGTTTTCAGCTGACCCAGAGTTCACTGCATAAACAATTTTATATTTATTTATATTCATATTTCGGTTAAACCCAAAAACACTGGAGGAAATGAATAATTGGAAAGCTTACTAAGTTACTCAGGAGGAAAGCAGTCACTGACAGTTGACATAAGCCTGGAGTATTGTATTCACTGTAAGTATTAATACAAACTGTATGAAGATAGTTTATTTTGCATTATGGCAGCTTTTTGGAAGTTTAGAACTTTGTAAGTCTGTCTGAGATAGGTATGTTACAAACGGATAAAATGATGGTGACTGGCCAAAGAGCCTTGGTATACAAAACAAAACCAATACTGATTGGTTGTTGCACCCGTGGAATGCGGGTAGAGATGAAAGCGAAAGCTGCAGGGTGAAACCGCATCTCCAGTGGATTTTCTATCGGACTCTCATAAAGAGTCACGTTGGGGATTATCCTGGGTTTCTTTTATAGACTCCCCAGAACTTTTTTAAGGCGAATCTCCGAGTTTTGTAGCATTTTCTCCAACTTGCTGGCGCAGAAGTTGCGGGAGGGAGAAGTGTACGGAACAGACAGAGTGGGCGGTCCCAAAGCCGACCCCCCGGTATGGTTGGTTTCGATACCAGACACCTACGGCATAAACTTAGCTTACCACGCCTGTACTGAGAACGGTGTAAATACATTACTCAGTACCAAATACATCCTCAACCCAGGTTCCACCTGACGTCACAATTTGTGTTCACGTTGAGTTGATACCGGTTTATAGTAACACAGTCGTTACAGACTACCGATGGCCACGAAGTGGAACAAGGTCCTGCCTGCTGCGTCAGCTGCTGTGGATCGCCCGGAGGAGGACTGTCACGCCTTTCTGGGGTTGACGGCTTTGCCGTCACCTCAGCCCGAGGCCTGGAAGCAGAGACCGACCATTAGGTTTGGTTGCATCGGGATGGGAAAGCCATTGAAGTGCGCGGTGTTGGCTGAAGCCTCATTGCGGTAGCCCACCCGAGTGCAAGCGGATACAGCCGATCGTTTAAAAACCATGTTATGTGGTAGCCCGTTAAAACGGAGAGACATGTTGGCTCATGCCGCATCCCGTTTAGGCCACCCATTTGACAACGGAGAGTGAGGTTGGCTAAAGCCACATCCAGTTTAGGCAAATGTTACCACAAAGGGCGATGTTGGCTGAAGACCGTTACTACACGGAGAGGGATGCTGGCTGAAGCCACATCATATTTTGTCACCCATTCGCAAATGAAGGGCGGTGATGGCTGAAGCCACATACCGTTAAGCCGCCCGTTGCCGAGCGTAGAGACATGTTGGGTGAAGCCACATTACGTTGTGATGCTCGTTGGCAAATGGAGAGCGTGGTGGTTCAAAGCCACATTACATTTAACCCGCACGTATCCGAGCGGAGACCGAGGTTGGCTAAAGCCACATCAAGTATAACATTTTTTCCTCGGTTACTTGATATAAATACTGGTCTCTACACATCGTTTTGGGTTTGGCTTCCATACCATTACCCTATGATTTTACATTCGGCTACACGCCGGTTTTGGGAACGGGGTGAATAGGTTCTCCGACACCAGTATTGCCGCCTGTGACCGAACGGAGGGCAAGGTTGCCAGAGGCCACATCACGTTAAGCCGCCTTTGCCTAACGGCGAGCGGTGATTGCTGGGGCCGTATTACTTTTTTAAAGCTAGTGGCAAAATGGAGAGCAATGTTGGCTGAAGCCTCATCACAATAACTCGCCCGGAATACCGCCCGGGCCAAACCAAAGAGAGAGATAGGCTGAAGCCTCATTACAGTAACCCGCCCGTGACCGAGCGGAGAGCGGAGCGGAGACCGATTACAGTTATAACCACATCACGTTTGGTACCCCGTTACAAATGGAGAGCGATGGTGGCTGAAGCCACATCCCATTTTTGGGGTACACTTAAACTTTCAGTTGATGATTACAGGTTTTCGGACCTGTGAAGTAGTTTGGCTTTTATTAGCCATGAGTATGTTCTGTTACAAACGGTACCCGTCTGGATATGTTTATACATTCTTCCAGGACGAAAACCAACAACAAACAAACAGTTGGTTGAACACTCTGATTTTCATTGATCGGCACGGAACTGAGAGATACTTTGGCATTTATTAGCCATGGGTATATACTGTTATAAACGGTACCCGTCTGGATATGATTATAGGTTTTTTCCAAGACGAAATACAACAACAAACAAACAGTTGGGTGAAAACTCTAATTTTCATTGATCGTTACAGATCTTTGAATTAAGGGTTTGTTGGATACGATGGGCAGTAAGCCCGAAGATCCCATTTATGATGATAACTACTCATCACCAGAGGTGATGGCTTAAGCCTCCCTGGCACAGTTGAGTTTACGGGAGGAAAGCAGGCCAGATGCTGGCTATCCAGAGATAGAGAAGCGGCTCAGAAAGCTGGAGCAAATGCTCTCAGCAAAGTCTCAAAAGGGAACAAGTAGAGGTTGCACAGCAAACTCACATGGCCACGGAAACAGGTTTTTCCAAAAAGTAAAAATAAATGTAATGTTTCCTTACATAGATGAGTCATTTATTATGGCCCAGTCACAGTTCAGCTGCTCACAGGCAGTTACCAACCAATTTATCAAACAGACCAAAAATTTTGTAAGGTTTGTTTGGAATGAACAACTATATGAATTTACATGTTTACCAACTGGTGTAGCTTGTAATTCATGATTATTTACTAAGCTCCGAACACACAAATGTGTTCGCTCATAGAGTGGGAAGGACATTTTCGTTTCCCGTTTATTGATGATTAATTGGTTTGGATGCGCAGTTAAAAGTAAATGATTAATTTACAACATTTACAAAACTAAATTTGCTGGAAATAGTTAAGAATTTAGCATAAGATAGGACTAAAGGGTTTGTGAAGGCCGAGGCCTTCATAAAGAAGTTTAGATAATATTAATGGTCTAGACTTGAGAATAGTGTATTTAGGGTTATGTGGTTTAGTCTGCATGCACAGAGGCTATGTCAGAATGTTGACAGATAGTACTACAGCAATGGCTTCCATTCGCAACATGGGAGGGACAATGTCCAACCCATATAATTAAAGAACGAAGTTAATTTGGATTTGGGAAAGCCACATACAAATTTGTTGGCATCCTGAAATAATAACATATTATAGAATTGGTCTTAGGGCATCCAGAGCCTACCTTTTGGAAAGTTGATTTTTTCTCTTTAATTTGAGGAAAAGACAATTTATAACATACAGCCTAAATTGGCACAGTAGCAAGGAGGGCTTTATAGTCCCCGGTTGCGACACGCAGCCATGCTTGGAAGTTTTAGCCTTAGGAGACACAAACTGTATATTTTTCCTACACGAAGGGGGACAACTTTTTAAGCGTTGATGTTTCGTGGAGAGGTGTTCACAACACCCCTTCTGACATTCCCTTTCGGAACACGTGTTTATGACAGTTTTATTTACATAAAGTTACTCAGCTGAGATTAACTTCGCATGCCTGGAGGAAAGGAACAGTTCAGTTATATTCAAATTATTTGAAAAACTGGGGTTACCATGGTTTACTTATGAAAGAAAAACTTATGAAGCCTACAATGGCACATCTTGTTAGATTTTCTAAGGATGCTTGATAAAGCTTTAGGCTGGAACCGATTAACGCTGCAAGATGTGGTTTTCGGTGATACGTCCGCGAGGAGATGGACAGATAGTTGGTAGGCACCAACTTATTCACTGGCTGTGAAATCAGTTTACAAAAGGAATTCCCAAAAACCAAAGATTTTAATAGGTTTTTGGGTTGTGTTAATGATATTCGGATTATTTAAGAAATGGTCTGGTAATAGTCTTTTAGATAAAACAGATAGTTTTAAACTAGCAGTATCATACTGTTAGTTACTGGACACACGGGTCAATTTTGATAACATTGTCCCTGAATGATTTAAGAATAGATCGCAAGAAAGCAATGTTTGATTGATAAAACAGATTTTTTAAATCAAACCACACAGGGGAACAATTATCCACAGTGCGTTTAAATAGTTCCTGCATCACCGACAACTTTGTTGGGTGTCTGCCATAAGGGTATATATCTATTCAAGACAACTGTTAGTGTAGCTTACTAAAACTACACAAGGCAGGAGTCAATACGGTACAATATGCGTCCCATTCAACGAGAGGCGCCATGGTCTCGAAAGCATGATTGCTAGGGATTTACATAAAACGAATCCTAGCACATGCAGGCTGGAAGACCACTAGATCGTTTGCAAAACATTACAACAAACGACTAGAAAAGTCAAGCGGAATCGCACAGCGATTGCTCAAAGACACAAATACATAGGTGAGAAACAAAAGTTTTTTCATTCTCATGATACTGTATACAAAGAACATAAAATGTTCATTATAAAACATTACAGAGGTAACAAAGGCACTAATCTTGTCGATTAATGATTCCCAATGTACTTTAAATTGTTATTGAATAGTTAACATGTTATACAGGATAAATGATTTTACGTAAACGTCTCCCTAGCCTGAGGCTAGCCTGAGGCTGTATACCGAGGTAAAATAGATTAGTTAGACGAATCTTACCTTGGTATAGATGATGGATAACTGTTGTTTTACCGAGGTATAAGCCTCGGATAGACGTGGGCTAGGGCCCGCCCACCACACCCTTCCACGTCTATTCGTTTGCTTATACCAAGGAAACTTCACAGTTTAGTACCATTGTCATTCTTTAATATTGTTTTGTTTTATTTGGATCATTTATCCTGAATAAGTAGGTAAAGATTGCTGGACCGGATGTGCTTCCCTCTCCCTAGCCCACGTCTATCCGAGGCTTATACCTCGGTAAAACAACAGTTATCCATCATCTATACCAAGGTAAGATTCGTCTAACTAATCTATTTACCGTGACAGTGTACTATAGGACTCTATTTTCGTTATCACTCTATTCTAGTGATGAGTACTGGAAATGAGAATAAAAGAAAATGTATTTACCACGACAGTGTACAATACTATTCTATCGATCAACCTATTCTAGTTATGAAGATTAGAAATGCGAATGAAATGATTGCATTTACCATATCGGTCGCTATTGTAACTATCAACATATTCTAGTCATGAAGATTAGAAATGTGAAGAAAAGAACAACAAATATATATACTGTGACAGTTTCATATTACTGGACGCAGTGGCCGAATCGAAATTGATACTTGTCACTACCTAGCCTGGCGCTTTTCATTACTAGGATAGGACAAGGAATGCTTAGCTCAGTATCAGGATAGTGTAATTGAGTGGGATATCAGGTCATGGTGCTGGTGGCCTGGTCTCCCAGTGGGACAGCACTGTAAAGTTGTTATGAGTGTGCACTGTCACAAGTTGGTACCTGTCCTGATATGACCTTAGATGTTACTAGGATAACCCAATACTGGCTTCTTGACCAGCCAATTAAACACAGTTACCAGCTACAGTCATGCCGGGTACTCTAATCTAAATGTCGCCATCGCCATCATCACACATCTTTCACATTCATATATACATTTATACATATAATATAGCATCTGTTTGACCAAGAGAGCGGCCAGCGCACTGAGTGGTGGGTTTGGCCATTTTGATTACACAGTACAGGCTGAGTGAGTCGTCTTGGTATTATAGGGTACTTGTATAAACATAGACACTAATAAAGTCTGTACTAGACTACTAAATGACTGAAATGTGCAATCCTCCAAGCATTGTTTATCCCATCATTACTAACAACCTACTTACTCAAACTACTTCATGTAGTCAAAAAACACCCAAGGTATTAACCTTTTAAGCATAACCCTACAAGCTAATCACACTCTATCTAACAGAATAAACAAACCATTCTACTAACACTCCATCTCAAAATGTTAATTCCAACGACATGATAATTTTGCAACTCACAACATAGTAGGCATACAAACCTATGAAGGGAAACTATGCACCTAACCACTCAGTAATGTAAAGGTCTAATCAATACACATGTATGTATCTAAGTGTGTATGAATACAACATATAACTGCTATTTTATGTGAATTGTCAAACTATACCATATGTAAGTCTTTGAATGTTTGATATTGTTATTCCAGCTGATTTGAGCTAGCTGCTGATGACAATATCAGACTACATATACATATATTGTAAATAACTGTATTGTCACATGGCTGGAAGACCAGTGCCACGGCGCTGACAACAGACTTTATTCAATGAATAAACTATATTTATAAAAAAAAAGAAAATGTCCACTCCTAGATCTAAATTCAGAAAGAGTAAAATGTGTGAACTTGGTACAAAGTCATTGATTTACTCAGCTGACTGTATGTAGAGATAGTAGAGACAGTAAACTTGGTTCATGACCTGGAAACCTTCCTCTTCCCGCACCCCTCTGATGGAGATGCACGGAAACTGCACCAAAGATTGATATCCCAGCCAGTGTGTTCTTGTGTGTGCAGTCCAAGAATGGAGTGTACATAAAGTTCACGTGGTTTTGTGATGTAGGGGTGAGTCCTTAAAAGGCACCTCACAGTGGGTGGAGGCTTTATCCACGCTCTGTACGGGAAGAACGCTTCTGTCCGCAAATAAGACTGATTGACTGCAGCTAAAGAAGCTGCCACTTGTCCGCCTCATCTCGCATTACTTTCCCTTTTTAACGGAAATTGGATGACGCTGGGTACCACATCTCAGCACGGGTTTCCACATCCACCGGGTCTACAGCAGTATACTCTATGCAATATCATGAAGAAGAAACAATGATTTCCATCGCAGCGCTTGCGGAGTTGTACCAATTAATTCTGTAAATATAACATTTGACGTATTGTTTTCTTTGTTGGTGTTGCTGCTTTTGGGGAAGGGGCTTATTGTTGTATCTTTGTTTGTTGTTGTCTTACGTCCTAGCAACAGCTAAGGTCATATCAGGATGGGGAGCGACTTGTGATAGTACACACTCATGGCGATTATATAATGCTGCCCCACTCATTATCCTGATACTGTGCTAACCAGTCATTGTTTTATCCTATTCATGACAATAAAAGTATCAATTTTATAAGTCATTGCATTGACTCGGCTGGGATTCGAACTCCCTACCTCCACCTCTTGGGAAGCCTGCTCTCTACCGATTCAGCCACCGCGTCCGATCCGATTTTTGCATGAAATGATTTATTCTGCCGTTCTACGAAAATGGCGCGTAAATAAATGCATCAAGAATCATATAATTATCACAGCGTTCTGTAACAATACACACATTCCCCACCTCCCCCAACGTCCACATGGCAATAGCCTGAAGCTTATGCAAGGCCTGCCATAGATTATAGTGTTTACAGTAGCCTGTGTGTAAAGCCTGATGCCCCGGTTACATACACGTCGATGTAGTTGAACGTAGTGGAGGCTCGTGTGGGTCAAACGTGGTGTAAGTATGTTAAACTACTTTGAAATACATTAAGATATGCCAGCTTTTGGTATGGATAAATACGTTATGGTACGGATGAATACATTATGGTACGGATAAATATGTTAGGGTACAGCTAAATACGTTACAGTACGGCTAAATACGTTACAGTACGGAATAAATATGTTACCCTACTGATAAATACGTTACGGTATCGATAAATACATTATGGTACGTAAAGCAGTACTTTCAACTACGTTCAACTACGTTCAACTACGTTCATCTACGTTCAACTACGTTCAACTACGTTCAACTATGTTAAACTACGTTCAACTATGTTAGCCTCCACTACATTCACCTACGTACATTAACGGCTATGTGAACAGGGCTTCATCAAAGTATGCTAGAGTACGCTAGAGCATGCTAGCATATGCTAGAGTATGCTAGAGTATGCTAGAGTAGGCTATAGTATGCTAGAGTATGCTAGAGTACGCTAGAGTACATTAGCATCACAGATGCAAATTCAGCCTCTAACATAGCGTTCTTTTGAACATGTCCAAAGATTAAATTGGAATTCACGGCCCACCCACGTTATTACTAAGTTAGCATGATGGAGAAGTATGGACGCAGTGCACATTGTATGTAGCTTTCCGCCCGTGCCATGCATGTAGGGAAATATCATGCGTGAAAGAATGAATGCATCGCATTTGCATCATCCCTCGCTGTATTCGCCAATAATGGCCCGACTGCGTGTGTGTGTTGGGTGTTTGGGGGTGGGTGACGGCAGGGGGCGGGGAGGGAGGACCGGGGATGTCAGGCTCAGCGGTCAGTCATTGCTGCATGCATAATAACGAGCTGGAAACAGCGCGGTAAATGTCGTCTGCGCAACTTCCGACACGAATCTCGCGGTGCGCGCGCAGCCACGAGAATAACTCGTAAAGGCTGCCGGGATATGGGACACGTTTAGAGCTGAGGGGGCGGATACCACGCCCGGAACATTTGCTACAACTTGATGAGCATTGCTTGCAAATGTCGTGTGTTTGGAAGGAAGGCTAGTTTCATTTGTGATCTGAGCTTTTGGTATTGGTTTGTTCGGTTGTTGTCTTTTCTCGAAATAGATTTCGATTTATCTTACATCCAGAAAGCGACTTACCAATGGTGGTTGCCGTCGACAACTCTTCATATTCTCTTAGGCGACAGTGATGATAAAATTAGGCAAGTCTTTTTGGTTAGTTCTAGTTGAAATACCGTCAACCCTCGATATCTATGGCAAGGTCAGGAGTTCAAAACCCGTCCGAATCAAACTAATGACTTACACAATTGATACTTATCAATGCTACCTACACTGGCACTCGGCATTACTGGGATAGGGCTCAGTATTAGGATAATGTGATTGAGTAGGAAATTGTGGCATCGTGCCGGCACTCTGGTCTATAAAGTCACTATGAATGTACACTGTTATATGTCGGTACCCATTCTGATATGACCTTAGATGTTGCCAACATGTACAACTCCAACAAGGAAAACAAAACAAACAATCCAAATTCGACCAAAGAAATGCTAACTGAGTTCCTCAGTAGCTAAGTCAAATATGTAGGATCAAATGTATGCAAATTATTTGATTTCGAAAATATTATGGGTTCATTACACACTAGAATGATGGTTGGGTGCTAGCTGGTTGTCAGTATGTGTTCGGAGGGCATACCACGCCGAGTGATTGCCTGGTGTGCTGCAGTATTTGGCCATGGTGTTGGCAAATATTGACCAGTTTGATAGCCTCGAGTTGTTTACACCTCAGGTATGTCATCAGGTAAACAGTCAGGGCCGTGCATAACTTTGCGTTTTGCTTTATCGAGGACAGCAGGCTTTGAGAATAATAATGTAAATTTAATAGAGAACACGCAATAGTGGGTGCGATTCGAAGCCAGTATCCACTGGAACCATAATACAACATATTTACAACTTTGTTTCAATAAGTGATGAATAGAGACATTTCAACGATTATAAAAAAAAAGGTACCTTAACAAAGGTAAGACTTTCGGGCAGATACAGATTGCTAACCAGATGATGTTTTTCTTACATCCTTCACCAGTATATTCCATAAAGAGTCACAATCACAGTATGATTTTGGTTTGAGATAGGGGGGGGGATGTACTGATTTCTGAGCTGATCTGTGAGGTCGTCACGGATGGGTAAGCTGCTCTCAGGCTGTGTAGATGTGGTAGTCCAGGCCACCTGCACAGTGTCTGAGCCTCATCGATATGCCATATGCAAAGCCTGTCGTATACCAAACTACGTTTGCAATGAAACATCCTAATTTGGAAGTGCTGAACTCGGGTTCTTAGTGTTCTGCATGAATGACTCTACAACCAACCCACATCACACTTCTGATATACACGACATTGACATCACAATAACGAAAGTAAATGACATATTCTGTCATATGTTTCGCTCATGTATCTATGTTAAACATCGATATGTGCGAAAAACACTGATGATATATCTGGAGCATAACCCTGATCTTCCCACTGCCCATAGCCACAGTCTCTCCCATCCCCAGTATCATATGATGTATGCCAGGCATTACTGATATCAACATAAGGAGAGTACACAATACACGTGTAGTGATAATTTATCGGTAACACTGATGGTTGGGTGCCAGCTGGTTGTCAGAGGTGTTCGGCGGGCATACCACGCTGAGTGATTGCCTGGTGTGCTGCAGTATTTGGCGGTGGTGTTGGCAAATATTGACCAGTTTGATCAGCGCAGAGCTGGTGGCCTCATTCGCACTGGGCTGCACCCGGCTCTGACTTCAGGCAGGGATGAGTCATCATGAAAAATAGACCGTCGCATTTACTCAGCGCATTAGGAAAATGACATGTCTGCGCCTTACCACATATAAGGTCACACCAGAACTGCTCATAAAACCAATGGGAAAAGACCCAGTCAGGACCCAGTGTTAGCCTACTATATATATATTTTACCTCGGTACTAAGCCTCAGGCTAGTCTATAGCCTAGGGAGAAGGAAGCACATCCGGGTCCAGCATTTAGCATAATCAACTCACGACGGGAGGACGTTCGTTGAGTTGTTCCGGCAGATTTTTCATCTACGACGATATAACTACTGTAAGTATCGGTTATATTTAGGTGCATTTGGTTATGATACCTTATAGCATCTTTTGAAAGAGTTTTTGATGTTGTAACATGTTATTTGTTACTTTTATGGGCGTTTTACTTTTGTGAAACATCGATAGAACAGAGCGAACATTTTTTTCTTTGTTCCACAAGCCGCCCGTTTCCGAACGGAGAGCGATGTTAGCTGGAGCCTCATCACGTTTGGATTTTTCCTCGGTTTCTTTTAAGGATTCACATTGGAAATTAATCCTGGGTTTCTTTTATGGATTCCCCACATTTTGTGGGTGTACGTCCAATTTTTGTAGCATTTTCTCCAACTTGGTGGTGCAGTAGCCGCAGGAGGGAGAAGTGTATGAAACAGAGAGTGTGGGAGGGACCGATACACTGGTCCCTACCCATCATTTGGTTTTGGTTTCCATACCGTTAACCTACAACATTACACATTAGCTTATACACGCCTGTGTTTAGATGGTTTAAATACATTCTACAACACCACTAGATGCACAATTATTTGGTGTGAATAACCTGTTGTGACATTTGGTCAATGATTCCACTTTATAGTAAATTTCTTTTGATTGTTATAGACTTCTGATGGCTACAAAGCGGAGTAAGTCTGCGCCTCCAACTGCTGCACCAGGCCGCCCGGCTGATGACTACGACTCATTGCCAGTGTTGACGGTACTGCCTTTCCCTCATCCTGGTGCCCACATCATGTCCGAACAGGACAGGGATAGCGAGCCGGAGGTACTGACAGTAGTACCTCCAGATTGGGAGGCACACATGAGGTTGATGGAGTACAAGCTCCAACAGGTACAACCTCTACCTCGTGGAAAGAAAAGGCTGAACCCCCAGGAGGTGGACTCTGACTGGGAGGATGTCTCGGAGGAGGATAATTCTGGAGAGACAGACTCGGCACCGGAAACTACTATCCTGTTTCCCAAAAAGAAAAAGAAAAGTAGGAAAGCAGTGAGCTCGTCAGGAGATGAGTTCACGAAGGAGAGGAAGGCGGTCAAGAAGACCAAAAAGACAAAGAAGAGGAAGACAAAGAACAAGAAGAAATATTCTTCCTCAGACTCTTTGTCTGATTCATCAACCATGGACTCAGACTCAGAAACTGAGAGGGCAGGCTTGTACGATAAGATGGGCAGCAAGATAAAGAAGAAATGTCTGGTGGAAAAGGCCAAGAAGGTCAAAACCACCACTATGACGTGTAACACCATCAAAGGGCACTTTAATACTTTCAAGCCCTCAGAAGTGATAACTAAGCTGGGAGAAAGCTCACTGGGATCAAAGGCATCCCACATTCTGTCATCACGGAGGTGGATTCAGATGTCCATCTAAACAATGACAGAAAGAAGTTAGAGAATGTACTTCATACAGTACACAAGGGGGTCCTAGGGGCCCTGACATTGATTGCACCAGTGGCCAACCCCATGTAGACCAAGAACAAGTTCTCGTCGGTGGCCAGGACGATGGATAAAGGAATTGCGATGCTAACAGCCACCAGCAACTTCCTGACAGTCGTCTGTACAGATGCAGGAAAGGAAGTAGCCAAATCCAAAATGGTCATGGATAATAACGGCAAAGAGTATACTCTCCTCGTCGCGCCTAAGCCAATAAAAGGCAAGCCTCTGGACAAGACCAAAATGTTTGGTGGACAACTCCAGTACCTCTTTAAGGAGGTAGAAACTGGCACCAAATGTGGCAAGCACATGGATGCCAAAAAGAAATCTGTGAATGCGAGTTCCCAGTTCCGAAAATCCAGAGGGGATTTTCGAAACCGTCAGACTGCCAGAGGCGGATGGTCCGGCCCGACCTATGGCTTCCAGCCCAGAGGGCGAGGACAATGCCAGTCATATGGATGGAACAATGGAAATCATCCTTTCAAGAGGGAGTACACTCCCAGCAAGCCGTTCCCCTGACCAGTGAACAAGTAGAAGTTGCTACACAGACACAAGAGGCCATAGAAATCCCAGTAAGAAATTTCAATGCGGGCAATATTACAAATTGTTTAGAGGAATGGGACTTAATTACTGATAATTTAACAGTCTTGTGGAAGGAATTTGTATTCCATTCACACAAACACCTGTACAGGAAAACATTCTTTTTCCCTATTGACTTAATTTAGAGTAGCTGGAAGCACTAGACAACCAGGTACAAGAATTTTGTGAGAAAGGGATTATCATCATCATCATCATCATGCTGTCGGTCGCGATGCGACAAAGACTGCTTTCATTACTTGACTGCGGCTCTCCATTTAGCTCTCTGCTGTGAGAGTTGCGTCCATGAGTCGGTCTTAATGTCTCTCAGCTTCAGGTTTTATTTCATGAAAGCTGCCTGCAAAAGTGTTGAAGTGCTGCTGGCTTTTGCAAGTCACCAGCGGCACTCTCTCGGGGAGCAAATAGAGGTTTCACACCGGCAAGAACATGTCAAGACAGGCGCAAAACTATTTGTCCCTGCAGTGGTTGGTGGGGAGATGTTGGGAGTTCCATACATCAACCGCCCTTAATGCTGCCACAGTGACATGGTTTTCTGTTTAGGGTTTGCTCCCTTAGCCTTTGGTTCTGTCAAGAACCTGTACCACAAGGCATTGGTTTACAACTCTGCAAGGCAGGGGCGTCAAACTCCCTGAGGTATTGCTATACATGCAATACCTGCAATACATGCATACCAAAGGGATTATAGAACCCGTAAATTATGAATCAGGACAATTTGTATCCAACATATTTTCGCGACCAACACCAAATGGAGATGTTAAAATGATTCTAGATCTTACACTCCTTAACAAATTAGTGGAATATATACATTTTAAAATGTTCTCTCTCAAAACAGCCAGAGTTTTGATAACAAAGAATTCCTGGTTAGCATGTGTAGACCTTAAAGATGCCTACTACACAATTCCAATTTACAAATTGGATAGGAAATTCTTAAGATTTATTTGGAATGACCAACTTTATGAATTCACGTTTATGCCGAATGGTTTAGCTCGTGCTCCTCGCTTGTTTACAAAATTGCATAAACCAATTTTGTCCTTAATGGCAAGGAAAGGACATGTAATGTTTCCATATATTGATGACTCATTTATTGTGGCACAATCGAAAACACAGTGTCAAGAAGCGGTAAATGATCTGTGTCAGATATTCACAGAATTAGGATTTTATATCCATCATAAGAAGTCAGTTCTCATGCCAACAAGAGAATTAAAGTGTTTGGGGTTTTTATTAAACACAAACAATATGAGAGTAGCTCTAACTAACCAGAAGTTTATTGAAATGGCTAATCAATTATTAGCAATAACTAGCCCAAAGATTAGACAAGTCGCTATTCTAATTGGTATTATGATCGCCTATGCCCCAGTGATCCAATATGGGAAAGCTCATATTAAATCGCTATAAATAGATACAAATTTGGCGTTAGCATGCACAAAGGGTAATTTTAAAAGAAATATGACTATTCCAAAGAAGGACTAGAAGATATTGATTGGTGGTTTCAGAACATTCATTCCTCTCCAAACCCGATTAGAATGGGTGAACCCAACACTGTAGTTATGACAGATGCATCACTAGAAAGGTGGGGAGCGCATAGGGACCATCAGGCGACAGGAGGCCAATGGCTTGAGGATGAGATTTCAGATCACATTAATGTTCTAGAACTTAGAGCAGTCTATTTGGGATTACGCAGCCTAGTATGTATACCAAAACATCATGTCAGAATTCTGACTGATAACACAACAGCTATGGCCTACATTTGTAACATGGGAGGGACAAAGTCCAAACTGTGTAATGGATTAGCAAAACTAATTTGGAATTGGGCACAACTGAATAACATATGGCTAACAGGAGCAAATATCCCAGGCAGCCAGAACACTTTGACAGACAGAAAAAGTCACAAATTTCATGATTATTTGGAATGGGCGTTAAACGACAATATTTTTGAACATATTTGTCAGAAATGGGGACGTCCACAAGTAGATTTGTTTGCTTCATGAAACAACTTTAAATTATCCAAATATGTTTTGTGGCATCCTGAGCCTAATGCTTGGCAAGTGGATGCGTTCTCATTGATTTGGGATAACACATTTTATTATGTTTCCCCGCCATTCAGCATTATCAGCAGAGTGGCCAGGAAAATCAGAATGGACAGGGCACACACAATTCTGATAGTTCCCGATTGGGATACACAGCCATGGTGAGCAGCAGTGGCATTAGGAGAAAAAGACTGCCTCAGATTCCCAAGAGCTCCCGGAAACCTGAAACATCAAGGTCTGCTGACCAGTCACGGAGATGTGTCGACAACACCCCTCCTGGCATTCCTTTTCTAAACAAACATTTAGAACAATTTAGATTAGACAAGATAACACAGCAAAGGCTGATGTCCCATTGGTGGCGGAAAGGAACAGTAAAATTATATGCAATTTATTTAAGGAAATGGGGTGTTCATTGTTTGATAAAGAAGGTTAAGCCTTTGAACCCTACTATAGCCCAAGTAGCTAGATTTCTAAGGATGTTAGAAGATGAGGGATTAGGTTTTGGGGCCATTAATGCACAAGATGTGCGTTATCGATTGTTTTACCAAGAATCGATGGACAAACGATTAGTAAACACCAGGTTATACACTGGTTCTTGAGATCGGTGTATGAAAGAAACCCCGGAAGCCTAAATATAGCCGCTTCTGGGATGTCTCTGTAGTATTTAAATTATTTAAATCCTGGCCTAGCAATTATCATTTAGACGTTAAACAGCTAGGATTTAAGTTAGCATTACTATTACTGCTAGGGACAGGTCACAGAGGGCAGACCATTACTGCCTTGTGTCTAGCTGGACTGGAGATAGAGAGAAAGGGGGCAATGTTTGATTTGACACAATTATTAAAATAAAACTGCACTGGAGACCCATTGTCCTCAGTACATCTGAACAGCTTCCCAGAGGATCACCAGCTCCACGTGGCGAACCCGCATCGTCCCATCCCGCCCCTTGACGCATGCGCACAGGCGCCATCAGCCATTCTCATGGACATTCAGTCAAAGCCTCGCCTCATGAATACCAATTCTCAATTGTAAGCAAACAGACGGGATCCAACAATGTCGAGAAACTGATCTGGAGACGTTTATACTTTGATTCTAAACTACGATCCGTACCATTTGTGCGTGCTATAATCATGTAATCATTTACTGGTCACATGCCCCTGCTCGCCACACGCGAGGCACAGCCGCCAACCGCACCAACCCCAACAACCCTGCCAACCGCACCAACCATGCCAACCACTCCAACCACTCCAACCACTCCAACCACACCAACCACGCCAACCGCCTCCAACCCTATCAACCACCTCCAACCGCACCAATCGCACCAACCACACCAACTGCACCAACCGAACCAACCCCTGCCAACCACGCCAACCACGCCAACCACGCCAAACACGCCAACAGCACCAACCACGCCAATCGCACCAACCACACCAACCGCACCAACCGCACCAACCGAACCAACCCACGCCAACCACGCCAACCACGCCAACCACGCCAACCACGCCAACCACGCCAACCACGCCAACCACGCCAACCACGCCAACCACGCCAACCACGCCAACCACGCCAACCGCACCAACTACGCTAACCGCACCAACCACGCCAACCGCCTCCAACCGCACCAACCACGCCAACCACACCAACCATGCCAACCACCTCCAACCGCACCAACCACTTTCAACCATCCCAAGCACCCTAGCCGCGCCAACAACCCCAACCACTCCAATCGCGCCAACTGCCTCAACTGCGCCAACCATCCCAACAGCCCGACCACTTTCCCGCGGCCGGGCGCCGTCTAACATTGCGCTAATTGAATTGAACGCCGCCGAAAGCCTGGGATTCTCTGTAGCGGCGCATGCGCATGAAAATGTGATTTCTATGCAGCGTAATCAGTAATAATGAGAGCACTGAGCAGAATGATAACAATTATTCAGCTTCTATGACTCGGCGGCAGGAGCCGCCTCACGGGCTGCATGCCCAGTGGCAGCGGGGAGTTTGGGGCGGGGGAGGGCGGGGGCCGTGCTTGGGGCGGGCGGCAGCCGGGGGCTGGGCGGGAGTTGGGCGGGGCTGGGTGGGGACCGGGCTGGAGGCGGGTGGGAGGCGGGCGGGGTGTGGAGGATGGCCGGGGTGTTTAGTGGTATTCAATGAAGTTTACTTTTTATTAAATTCTCCACATAAGCGTCGGTCAATCCGGCTGATCCTGCGAGTAGCGTCTATTGTGACTGCGGATTAACAGGCGTCCTGTTGGATTGGCTGAGCACACCTTTGTCTCTGATCACAGCTTCCTGCAATCTGCGGTTTGTCTTTCCCACTCCTTCCGTGATGTCGTACACTACATAGTAATTACAGCATGCTAGAAACCAGGTGTCTGCTCAAACCACTTTTCTAATAAACCCTGAGAACACCGATGAAATACAAAAGTTTAATAGGAGCATGCCTTCAATTTAACTTTATTTGAAAGGGTCATTCAATGCTGCACCTTATTTCTAAATGTTGTGGTTTTTAATATCACATCTATACTATTCTTACTGAATTGGATGGGTTTCCTAATATTCCGTTGGTATAATTATTACTAATGAGGTGGGTGCCATTGCTATTATCACTGCTAATTATGTGGCAGGTTTTAATATTCCATTGCTCTTATTATTCAATGTGATGGTTTAAAAAATATTCTATTGATATAATTATTAGTCAATTTGATGGTTTAGAATATGTCATTGCTTATATAAATAATATTAATATCACAAGAACTGGGGCTACCGAGTAGTTCCATGAATTTCCGCTATCCTGAATTGGCGCTTCTTAGACAACAAATTCCCAGTTAAATAATGAGGCTCCACCTCCATTGCCAACCACCGCTACTTTCCCCCTAAATAATCATAAGTTGCCAGCTTTTGGCTTTAAATAACACAAGATTGCAGGATGGTTGCTTTTTCCTACAGAGGACCAGCCTTTAACAACCGTTTTCTGGATCCGTCTCCCGATTCGAGTAAGGAAGCCGGAGACCTGGTGGGAGTAAGGACGTTTATTGAGACAGTGAGGGAGGGCTACACAAGGGGGGTCCTAGTCCAACTCGTCAATGTCGAGCGGTGCCTCTTGGATGGCTACTGGAGCCAACCGCTACGCAGAAGTCCTTAAAAAAGAGGGAGGGTGGGCGTGGTGAAATGTTTCCACCATGGAGGATCGCCACTGAGTGCCCGTGCGGGGGGAGGTTCGGTAGGTGTTCGTGTTTGCTGCTTGGGGTGTGGTGGGTCTCTGGCTTCCCACCCGAATCAACCACAATTCGAAATTATGCGCCAATTAACTATGTATACCATCTAATTCATTAAATGTGATGTCTGCTATTAATAACACCCTCAGCAGGAACACTTCTATATTCACTTTGAAAGTGGAGTTAGTGTACAGCGAGACTTTGATTTCTCCAAGCACCCATTCGTGCTGATAGTATCAGCTTCTGTATGTGCATTACATACACAGGCCAAAGTGCCGCTCTTATGACCGGACTGATCCAGACACGGTGCAGTGTTCCACTAGAAGGAGGCCCAGGAGGCACGACAACATTACTGCCACACCACAAATATAGTTAGTTTTTTTTGGTTAGTTTTTTCTTGAAGATTTATACAGCCTAACATGGATAAGTCTGAATAGACGTGTTTGCACCATTAGGCAGATTGTAAATATATATCCTGAGCATACACTTTTACTGACCCAAGGGATTTTTAACCTCCCATACCACATAGACATATTATGAGAGCAACCAGCCTTTGATGACGCTGTAAGTTATACACAGCGGTGGAAATCCAAATTGGCAGAGGTGGGGGGGGGGGGGGGCACAGGGAATCAAACCGCCGACCTACAGATTAGGAATCCGACCTAGAAAAAAGTCAGACACTCTTACCACTCTGTCACAGAGAACACAACATAGTTACCTGAGTTGGCTGATCATTAATATATGACTCCAATATCTCACTTCCACAATCCTGCCTGACGCCCGTTCAGCGTTTTACTCCCCATCGACTAAATGTTCAACTAAAGCAGGTGAATCTCCAACCATTAGCTTATCAAGCTACAGCACTTGAAGTCCCATCGTAGTATTACACGGGGTGCTTGCTTCACAATATGGCAATACAATGTGGAGCATTTCGTGGATTCGTAGGTAACGCATGCGCGCACAGTATGCTGTTGCGCGGCGGTTGTGTTGGTCTCGGTGCCGATTGTGCTGTTCTGCGCAGCTATGTAATGACTCACGCACTGGTGGCGGCCTCTGGCGGTGCCGTCTAGCAGACATTTTATCCAGGAGACGTCAGCAGTCAGTGGCTCACATCGACCAAAGTGGCGAGATCGGACGCGGTGGCCGAATCGGTAGAGCGCAGGCTTCCCGTACGGAAGGTTGGAAGTTCGATTCCCGGTCGAGTCAAAACAATGACTTATTAAATCGATACTTGTTGCTACCTAGCCTGGCGCTCGTCATTACTATGATAGGGCAAGGTCTGGTTAGCTCAGTTCACGATTATGTGACTGTGTGGGAAATCAGGTCATGGTGCCGACAGACTGACCGCCCAGTTGGGCAGCGCTATAACGTCGCCGTGAGTTTGCACTTTCATAAGTCGGTATATGTCGTGATATCACCATAGATGTCGCCAGGAAGTAAAGCTAAAGAAAAAAACACCCAGAAAACAAACAGTATCAGGATAATTGAAATAACACAAGACCGACGTATTATATATTGGCCTTTTATTACCGTGGTTCTTAATGTAACATAACAGATTTCAAGAGATGATTGAGTCTTTGAGATAATTTGAGGCTTACAGAACTTGACCCATGAGCTATCTTACAAAAATGATCCCGTAGTATAGGTGTTGAAGGAACCGCAGTCAAGGTCGAAGTGCACTGAGAGGCGGGCCAGTCCGTTATTTAAATAGCCAAGCATCAGACCTGTCTAGACGGTGTCTAGACAATCTATTAATAGAATCCTTCTGCTTCTTTGTATTGAAAGGCAGACGTCATTCATGAGTATTCAATTACCCATGTTCTCATAACATGTACAATTGAAATAACACAAGACCGACGTATTATATATTGGCCTTTTATTACCGTGGTTCTTAATGTAACATAACAGATTTCAAGAGATGATTGAGTCTTTGAGATAATTTGAGGCTTACAGATTGACCCATGAGCTATCTTACAGCTTGGGTGGGTGGGATGGTAAAAATGATCCCGTAGTATAGGTGTTGAAGGAACCGCAGTCAAGGTCGAAGTGCACTGAGAGGCGGGCCAGTCCGTTATTTAAATAGCCAAGCATCAGACCTGTCTAGACGGTGTCTAGACAATCTATTAATAGAATCCTTCTGCTTCTTTGTATTGAAAGGCAGACGTCATTCGTGGGTATTCAATTACCCATGTTCTCATAACATGTACATTGAAATAACACAAGACCGACGTATTATATATTGGCCTTTTATTACCGTGGTTCTTAATGTAACATAACAGATTTCAAGAGATGATTGAGTCTTTGAGATAATTTGAGGCTTACAGATTGACCCATGAGCTATCTTACAGCTTGGGTGGGTGGGATGGTAAAAATGATCCCGTAGTATAGGTGTTGAAGGAACCGCAGTCAAGGTCGAAGTGCACTGAGAGGCGGGCCAGTCCGTTATTTAAATAGCCAAGCATCAGACCTGTCTAGACGGTGTCTAGACAATCTATTAATAGAATCCTTCTGCTTCTTTGTATTGAAAGGCAGACGTCATTCGTGGGTATTCAATTACCCATGTTCTCATAACATGTACAATTGAAATAACACAAGACCGACGTATTATATATTGGCCTTTTATTACCGTGGTTCTTAATGTAACATAACAGATTTCAAGAGATGATTGAGTCTTTGAGATAATTTGAGGGTTCCAGAACTTGACCAAAATTGTATCTAGAGTTCTGGTAGCCAAAGATATAGTCTCTTAGCAGATATGTGTGTAGGGCCTCATAGGTCAAGTGACCAAATTATTTGATAACATCAAACGTGAAGACCAGTAGAGCACCGGCTTGGGAACCACCCCGGTGAAGACTGTGTAGATTGACAGCATCTGGTGCTGGGTGGCCCTTCATGACTAGAGCAAGCCTCAGTTTGTCAAGGAATGCCCTCGAATGGAGTGGTAGTGAATCGGTGGTGATGAAAGCTGGACCATCGATGTAGGACATAGTGGCACTTATCCTTGTTGCCAGATCTACATGTTGTAGATTAGAGTCAGTTTGATGTATGAGGTTCCCAGACGCTTAACAGAGATTGATGCCAGCGTTCTGGGATCTGATGTGGCAGCCTTGGTATATAGGCAGATAGCGCATCTGAAGCTGAGTGGTGAGGTGTTATACGTCGTCACAGTTAATCAAGTTGGCATTGGTTTGTGCACCGCCCCTTCGAAGGCAGTGCAGAGTGATGGCACCTAGTGCCTGGTGGCCCACCACGGACAGGGCAAGTCATAGTGCATTGGCAGGTCTCGAGGTTGGAGGGGCAGGCCATCCATTGTTATTACGACCGATGCATCAAGACGTGGATGTGTCCTGGACACATATGAAGCCATGCCTCTATGTTGAGGACCAGTTTCGTGAAAGTTGTGTCCTTAGGGATAAGTGTCTCAGTAGGTTAAGTTGATCCTCCGAATGAGAACCCAGGTCTGGGTTCTGCCTATGGATTTCATGACCATGGACGGTGGTTTTGGTCATGGAGATGTAAGATATAAGACATCAGATGGTATTGTGTAGTCATGACGGAATCAGCTTGGTGTGTCTTAAGATATCACAGGTATTCACATGCCTGTGTTGTTTTATTCCTCCAGATACAGGGGACAGCCTTATTGCGATTGAATTAGTAGTCGCTTGTGGCATTGGTGGAGTAAACTGGGATGAGAGGCAAAGTATTAGTATGAGTCCCAGGTTAGTCAAAAGGTCGTGGTGAGGGAGTCATCATAGCCCACAACATTGGTTCTATTCCGCACTCTGGATGCCTATTCGTCGCCATCTTATTTGCAGTTTTTGTCAAGCACTTGTGACTGAGGTGATATCCTTGCCTGGTTTGTGTCTCACCACAATGTTGTGTTGTGTTGTGTGGCATAGAGCCATGCCACGTGAGTTTGAATTTCAGATTATTGGTCATGGCCCCCCACTCTTGCTGAAGGCTTATTGTGAGGTTGATTTGTGCTATCTATATAGATGGCAACGTTATGGTGGTTCTGTGTTGCCAAGTTCTTTTTGAGGGCTATGGCTAGATTTAAGCCTCGATTTGTGCCATGGTGTGTCATTTTTTGATAATGCAACTTATCTGCTCAATGCCAACAGTATCTACTTGGTCTGCAATGATTAGTCTGTCCGGCGGCTATCGTCATGTTTGGGAGCTGGCTGTGGTAACATTGTCTCGGGTGTGCCTCCAATTGGTATAGTTGGTTTCGCAGTTTCGCAGAACATGTTTCTTTTTGTAGCGCAACTCAGTTGATGTTAAGTCAGTACTAATGCGTTGTGGCTTCTATGCTGGGTCAGTGGTTAGATTGTATCCGTCACCACCAACGTCTGTGTTTGCGGCGGTAAAATGTGCAGTGTAAGCTTTTGTTACTTGACTTACTGTGTTTTTGTGGCATTGATCTGGGTCAGCATCTGGTTCATGGCTGTAAGAGATGTACGAATTGTCCCAATTATTAATATTGTCCTATGTACTTAGGTACATGACAGCGTGTTGAGCATGTTGGCGGGCACGACACAAAGCGTCTATGGCATATGTTGCAAGAGGTCTTACATTCAGCACTGGTTGGCCGAGAGATTTTCTGATCTCAGCATTGAGATTAGGGTTTTAGACGCATGGAACATAGTTTAATGTTTTATGTCATTAATCACGCCCAATGTACTGAGTGACCTCGGGGTTGTTGCATCATCTGCTGACTGTGGTTTTCAGGTTTGAATCGAGATATTATTTTTATGTGGGTGCCGGGTGTCCCACCAGGACAGGGCAAGCGATAGTGCATCGAGCCGGGCTAGGGGTTGGAGGGCAGGCCATCCATCGTTATTAAGGCTGATACATCAAGATGTAGCTGTGTCCTGGACACGTATGAAACCATACCTCGATGCTAAGGCCTAGTTTTGTGAGAGTTGTGTCCTTATTCTTCCGTTGTCACTGTCGTAGTTGCGTTTGGCTTGGGCTGCAGGAGATGGGGCCCGATCACGCATGTGTGTGCATGAGCGGCAGTGGCGTCAATCATTGGTGTACTGTCACTGGCTGTGACAGCATGTGGTGTAGCATCTCGTCATCGTTGTAGTGGTGTAACAGAGTGTGATTTCGACCAACGGATTTCCATCTTGCATTGGATTACTTCGATTCGTGCCTTAAAACGCTCCGACACGCTGGCGATTTGGTGTTATATGCCGGCTAGAGCAGATGTTATGTTGTCTTGCTTACTGTCATTTAGGCTGCCTATGATGGTTATAGATCCGGTGCTGTCGTACAGTTTCTCGCACCGGTCCAGTGTACGGCTTGAATGAGTTTAGTGTTGGCGTTCGATGTTGAAAGGCCCTCGTGGTTTCTTAGGCTGGTGTGGTGGTTGTTTGAGTGATGCTTCACATGCTTCTTCTTGCAAGTGACTCTTGGTGGCGGCATGGTGTTGGCGGCTAGTACTGGAGGTAGTAGTAGTAGTAGTAGCGGTGACGGCGTTGTTGTCATTGTTGCCGTTGTTGCAGCCCAGATCTCCGACCGAGGTACCCGTGCCCCTGTTACATGCGTATCGTGGCTTGGTGTTCCTCCACTGGACTTCTTATACCTTTTGATGTGAATTAATATCTCCATAGCCATGGTGGAAGCATTATGACAGCGTCGGCTGCTCCTCTGTTATAACTGCTGCTGCAATATATAAAAATGATCCCGTAGTATAGGTGTTGAAGGAACAGCAGTTAAGGTCAAAGTGCACTGAGAGGCGGGCCAGTCCATTATTTAAATAGCCAAGCATCAGACCTGTCTAGACGGTGTCTAGACAATCTATTAATAGAATCCTTCTGCTTCTTTGTATCGAAAGGCAGACGTCATTCGTGCGTATTCAATTACCCATGTTCTCATAACATGTACAATGTGACTGAGTGAGAAATCAGGTCACGGTGCTGGCAGTCTGGTATCCCAGCACTATAAAGTTGCCATGAGTGCAGACTGCCAGAAGTTGCTACTCATCCTGATATGACCTTAGATATTGCCAGGACATACAACTCAACAAACAACCAAGAAACCAAGGCGGCGTGCGTATCGGCGCCTTAGGTACAAGTCGCGCTCACCTGAGCATGGCGGTCGGACAGCAGCCGGCTCCATGTGCGCATGCTCACTGCCTCTACCAGGGCGGGCTGGTCGCAGGACCGTGGAGGGATGTCTAACAGAACAGCACCTGGCTCAGCAGTCAACCCCCACCCCATTACTGGGCAACTCACCCTACTCCTCGACACAGCGCCAGTTGTGGCATGCTCGCCTCTAACTGCCCCAATTACACCCGACTTGACTCGGTTCTTGATCCATTCCACACTTCCAATGACCAGTCATCTGGCTGTACCCGGGTATTGGCTATTGAAGAGTTTCACCACCAATCCGCCCTCTGGCAGCAGTGGAAGAACTAATGTGGATGCCAGCTCGGTTTGGAGCATGTTCTGTGGACAAAGGTCTTATGGAGCTGACTTCCACCAGCAACCCGCCCTCGGACAACAGTAGCACTAATGTGGTCGGTATGAGTGCAGTGTTCACATTGCGCTGTGGACAAAGGTATTCATATAGAGGATGTCGAGCAGCAACATGCCCTCTGGCTGCAGTGACAAATCGTACTGTTCTAGGCAACAGCTCATTGCGCATGCTGCATGGGAAAGGACCATTCCTCCCTCCAGGCAGTAGGTGCACACTGCAGCGGGCTTTGTTTTGTTTTACGATATTACATGTGTATCTGGAGGCTACACAGTTACATGTTACATGGGTTCATGGTTTCACGGTTGTATGGTTATGCAGTTACAGTTACATGGTTGTGCAGTTGCGTGTTTGCATGTTTGCTTGTGTGTGTGGTTGCATGGTTGCATGGTTGCGTGTTTGTGTGTTTGCATGGTTGCATTGTTGTGTTGTTGCGTTGTTTCATTGTTGCATGGTTGTGTTGTTGCGTGGTTGCGTGGTTGCGTGGTTGCGTGGTTGCGTGGTTGCACGGTTGCACGGTTGCACGGTTGCACGGTTGCACGGTTGCACGGTTGCACGGTTGCACGGTTGCACGGTTGCACGGTTGCACGGTTGCATGGCTGCACGGCTGTACGGTTACACGGTTAACCAATTATGCAGTTAGACAGGTACACAGTTACACAGTTACACAGTTACAGTTACACAGATGGCATCAACGTGATATTAATTTTACTGATCGCTTTATGATAACGGCAGTATTAGAAATTCTTGCAATCGCACTACTTTGTGTCTTGAGTACTGGAGCTCATGCAACATTGATGAATTCTCGGAAATTGCCCCGGCAGGTTTCTAGTTCTGATGACAAATTGTCCTCAATCCACCAAGACTCCCTAGATCTGATGTCTAGTTGTGTCAACCTCCAACAGAGAATGGTCTGTTGACCTTTGCTGGTAATTGGATAGCAGAGTTGGTCTCTTCTTGGTGTTAGGTGTCATCCCAAACCTTAGTCACCCCAGGCAGGTGCCGCTACTATAACCAGGTGTTTGGTTCACACGGAAGGCTCACGCTGGTATCTGTTGGCTAGACTTATAATCCCCCGTTTTACCTGGGCAGATATTCGCCGATGGATTCGCATCGTTGATCGACTGGTTTCTTTTGTCAAGCCCCCTGTTAGATCAAATAAATATTCACCCCGCCGAGAATACAGGTGAATGATAACCATGTCGAAATCCAAGCAAACATGCTTCAGTAGGAATGAACTATAAACCAGCTAAGAAGGCAGTAGTTCCAGTGTGCAGTGTTTATCTATATTGGCATAGAGTTGATGAACTGCCTGAGAATGCAAAGAAACCAACAGAGCGGTCACTAAATGCTCTTGATTTGACTTTACGGTTGATTCATCTAAATGATTTAATGAATGTGGGACTCCACGGATAGCAGGATATAATAAATAAGTATTTGAGTAATACTTAGCACATGAGATTGCATGGTTATTTCGATAACACAGCATCCCGACACTTTTTCTAATGGGTTGTTTAGCAGCCCTGATTGGAGACAGTGCTGCGGGAGTAACTACCCCGCTCTATGACCTCAGCACAATGCACTTGTCATCCGGCCATACTGTCTGGTAGTCAGGCTGGTTAAAGCAATGCATTACAGCCGGTTTTTTTGCTGCGCGTCAGGTGCCATTAATAGCGGGACGCCGGACTCCCCACGAGTAAAGCCGTCACTCAAGTTGATGCCTGCCTACAGCTTCTGTCAGAGAGAAGGCCCGTCTCATTATTTCGTGCCGCTTCTGCTAATAAAGCTAGACATCGAGATCTAGAAAGGGCTCAAGGGGGGAAAGTGGTCGGCGCAGATTGGCTCGGTTTGTGGACCACAGCCATGGGCCAACAACAGCACGCATCGATAAGCCAACACATCTTTGCGCTGCGAATTACATGCGCTGTACTTGGCTGGCGAAATTTAAAATGCTTCAAGTGATATTCTAGGAAATACAGACATAAATATGTAGAGCATATTTCGGTTGAGTACACAATAGTTACTTTATTTATTTATGTCAAGACCTGGTAGTCCCTGCTGTACAATGTCAACAGGGCATAGCCATAAACCGTAGCGAATAAGCTCATCGGACGTGAGCAGGCAACTCTATAAGAGTGATTTGCTGTGATTTACTTCTGGTCTTACATTGTGAAAATACCATTTACTACTGAATCTGCTCTTACTGCCGTGTTCCCTTATCCTGTGACCAGAGCCATCAGATTGCATGTAAGAACATTAGCTGTGACTAAACCCAGCTATTAGCACTGAATCCACTTGACCTAATTCCCATTGAAAGCTATGGTACAGAAAGTGATTGCGTTTACTAAGCCTCTGCTTGATTGGTTAGAACAAGCTGCTAGACCGTTAAAGCTGAGACATACCACTATAGATCAAAGAGTATATGTCTCTAGAGCATAGACCTAGAACACAATGTAACTATGTGAATACCATCTGATATATCAAGTTGTTGGGCATTATACATAGAGCCCTATCATGCCGTGGAGTCTTAGACTGTGGTTTCTGTTGCATTCCTTTGTGCTACATTTCATGGTTGAGTCGTTACTGCTGTTTCTGGTGGTCGGCGAGGCAACACTGGATGCGTGTCTCTATAATTACCCAGCTATCCCATCTTCCATGAACCCAAACAAAGTGAATTAGTGCGGGAATGTGAGCGGCCTGAAGCAACCCCGAGTCCTCTAATACCAGGCGGATTCCTTCACACCGAATTTCGAGGCTTCTTTAAAGATGTATAGTCCGATGAAAGCCTCAACATTTAGAAACGAAATCACTCACCTAGAGTTGATCCAACACACCCAGTGGTTCACTGCTTATCGCTGCATAGAATGAATGTAAAGTACATTGAACAGAACACGTCGCCTATCAGGTAGAGCATTTCGATGTGCAAAACAAGATTAATTTGGCGTGCTTTCACTTCAAATATCTCCAAGGTTAACTTATTAAATTAAAATTACTTGAAACAAAAGATAAGTAGATTCTAATGATCAACTTGATATATTTATTTTAAGTTGCATAGTCCGATAGTTTGTCATTTTCTTAAGTAAATATATTAGATTGTTCGTTATAATCAACTTAATTTAGATTGAAGTAACTTGTATTTAAAAAGACTAACTTTAGATATATTTGAAGTGTGAACAATGCAAAATTAATGTTGGTATGCTTGTCAAAACTCATACCTCATAGGCTTCAGTGGCAAGAGGCTCTATTATATTGATTTAGTATGCCCTTCTATGTAGCAACAACTCCTTAATTAGTGACCCAGTATCTAAGTTGGATATGTAGGTTCAAAGAAGTGTTTTCCTTTACACAATATGATGCTTTTATCGGACTATGCGGCTTTAAAAGAAATGACGGAAACTGAAAACCACCAGGCCATGTAACTGTAACCTGCATTGTTGCTGTGCTATTAGCCTGATTCAAATAGGCCACCCTCCAGCCCGACCAGCAACCATTCCTCGGTTAATTATTTGTGTCGGGAGCTAAGGCACTGGAGCAGACGTGATCTCGGAGCCACAGCTATTTACCTCACAATGATTAATGCAGGATATTGCTGCAGGCATTCAATTCATGCTCTGTATTATTAAGCCGCCACCAACAATTCTCTCCTGATCCTTGAGGGTCACTTTTTTGTTATTTTCTTTGTTTCCTTTCTATTTCTCTCTGAGTGACTAAGTTTCCAAATAGGCAGATTGGGATGGGTGAAAGTGAAGCCCTCCTTGCCCCACACACACACACACACGCACACCCACACAGCCCTCCAGGCGCAAATCCTCCCACCCACACACCCACATAGACTCAAACCCACACACCCACATACCACCCACCCACACAGCATTCTACACGCACAGCCTCCCACCCACACAACTACCCACCCACACATCCACACACCCACATATACTCATATCCACACACTCACACAGCTTCCCACATATGTGTGATAACCACACACCGACACAGCCTCATACGCACACACACAACCTTATACCCACACACCTACACACCCTCCAACACAACCTCATACCCACACACCCCTACAACCTCATACCCACACATCCACACAAACTTTTAACCACACACCCACACAGCATTATACCCACAGACCCACACAACCCTATTCCCACACCCACACAGCCTCACACCCACACATCCTTATACCCAGACACCCACACAGCCCTATACCCATACACTCATGCAGCCTCATACCCACACACCCACACAACCCCATACCCACACAGCATCATACCCACACAGCCTCATACTCACACAGCCTCATACCCACACATCCACACAGCCTCATACCCACAGAGCCTCATTCCCACACAGGCTCATACCCACACAGCCTCATACCCATACAACCACACATCCTCATACCCACACAGCCTCATACACACACAACCACACAGCCTCATACCCACACAGCCTCATACCCACACAACCACACAACCTCATACCCACACAGCCTCATACCCACACAACCACACAGCTTCATACCCACACAGTCTCATACCCACACAGCCTCATACCCACACAGCCTCATACCCACACAACCACACAACCTCATACCCACACAACCACACAGCCTCATACCCACACAGCCTCATACCCACACAGCCTCATACCCACACAACCACACATCCTTATACCCACACAGCCTCATACCCAAACAACCACACATCCTCATACACACAGCCTCATACCCACACAGCCTCATACCCACACAGCCTCATACCCACACAACCACACAACCTCATACTCACACAGCCTCATGCCCATGCAGCCTCATACCCACACAACCACACAACCTCATAGCCACACAGCCTCATACCCACACAACCACACAGCCTCATACCCACACAGCCTCATACCCACACAACCACATACCAACACAGCCTCATACCCACACAACCTCATACCCACACAGCCTCATACACACACAGCCTCATACCCACATAACCTCATACCCACACAGCCTCATACCCACACATCCTCCCACCCACACAACTACCCACCCACACATCCCCACACCCACATATACTCATATCCACACACTCACACAGCCTCCCACATATGTGTGATACCCACACACCCACACGGCCTCATACGCACACACCCACACAACCTTATACCCACACACCTACACACCCTCCCACACAACCTCATACCCACACACCCTTACAACCTCATACCCACATATCCACACAACCTGTTAACCACACACCCACACAGCATTATACCCACAGACCCACACAACCTTATTCCCACACCCACACAGCCTCACACCCACACATCCTTATACCCAGACACCCACACAGCCTTTTACCCATACACTCACCCAGCCTCATACGGACACACCCACACAACCCCATACCCACACAGCCTCATACCCACACAGCCTCATACTCACACAGCCTCATACCCACACATCCACACAGCCTCATACCCACAAAGCCTCATACCCACACAACCTCATATCCACACTGCCTCATACCCACAAAACCACACATCCTCATACCCACACAGCCTCATACCCACAGAGCCTCATACCCATACAGCCTCATACCCACACAGCCTCATACTCACACAGCCTCATACCCACACATCCACACAGCCTCATACCCACATAGTCTCATACCCACACGACCTCATATCCACACAGCCTCATACCCACACAACCACACATCCTCATACCCACACAGCCTCATACCCACACACCCACACAACCCCATACCCACACATCCTCATACCCACACAGCCTCATACTCACACAGCCTCATACCCACCCATCCACACAGCCTCATACCCACACAGCCTCATACCCACACAACCTCATACCCAAAGAGCCTCATACCCACACAACCACACATCCTCATACCCACATAGCCTCATACCCACACAACCACACATCCTCATACCCACACAGCCTCATACCCACACAACCTCATACCCACACAGCCTCATACCCACACAGCCTCATACCCACACAGCCTCGTACCCACACAGCCTCATACCCAGACAGCATAATACCCACACAGCCTCATACCCACACAGCCTCATACCCACACAACCTCAGACCCACACAGCCTCATACCCACACAGCCTCATACCCACACAACCTCATACCCACACAACCACACAACCTCATGCCCACACAGCCTCATACCCACACAGCCTCATACCCACACACCCGCATACCCACACAACCACACAACCTCATACCCACACAGCCTCATACCCACACAGCCTCATACCCACACAACCACACAGCCTCATACCCACACAACCTCATACCCACACAACCACACAGCCTCATACCCACACAGCCTCATACCCACACAGCCTCATACCAACACAGCTGCATACCCACACAACCACACAACCATATACCCACACAACCTCATTCCCACACAGCCTCATATGCACACAGCCTCACAACCATTTACCCACACAACCTCATACCCACCCACCCACAGAGCCTCATACCCACATATCCTCATACCCACACAACCACACAGCCTCATACCCACACAGCCTCATACCCACACAGCCTCATACCCACACATTCTCATACCCACACAACCAGACAGCCTCATACCCACACAGCCTCATGCCCACACAACCTCATACCCACACAGCCTCATACCCACACATCCTCATACCCACACATCCTCATACCCACACATCCATACAGCATCATACCCACACAACCTCATACCCACACAACCTCACAACCATATACCCTCACAACCTCATATCCACACAACCACACAGCCTCATACCCACCCAGCCTCATACTCACACAGGCTCACAAGCATATACCCACACAACCTCATACCCACACAACTACACAACCTCGTACCCATGGAGCCTCATACCCACACATCCTCATACCCACACAGCCTCATACCCACACAGCCTCACAACCATATACCCACACAGCCTCATACCCACACAACCTCATACCTGCACAGCCTAATACCCACACAGCCTCATACCCACACAGCCTCATACCCACATACCCTCATACCCACACAACCTCATACCCACACAACCACACAGCCTCATACCCACACGGCCTCATACCCATATACTCTCATACCCACACAGCCTCATACCCACACAACCATACACCCACACAGCCTCATACCCACACAGCCGCATACCCACACAGCCTCATACCCACACAGCCTCATACCCACACAACCACACAACCACATACCCACACAACCACATCCCCATACACCCACACAGCCTCATACCTACACACCCACCCGTCCTCATACTCACACACCCACACAACCTCATACTCACACACCCACATAGCTTCATACCCACATGCCCACACACCTTCATACCCACACACCCACACAACCTTATACCCACACACCCACACAATCTTGTACCCACACACCCAGACAACCTCACACATGCACACCCACACACCTTCCCATCAACACACCCACGTACCCACGTATCCCCACACCAACACACCAACAGACCCAACCCACACGTGCACACACCGATACATCCACGCGCCCACCCACCCACTCACCCACACAGCTACACCGACACACACGCACACCCATACACTCAAACACCCACACCCACATCCACACACGCACGCACCCACACACCCATGCACCCATACACACACGCACACACAAGCACACAAACCCACACACATATGCACCCACAAACACACACGTACATGCCCACCCTCACACACCCACACGCCCACACACACCCCCACTCACACATCTATACACCCACACAACCTCCCACCCACACACCCACACACTCTCCTGTAACACCACCACGCCAGCTGAAGCCGGAGCCAGTGCTGCCCAACGCCGGCCTTGGTGTTCGTGGCGGTGGTGGCACTCCCTAGAGGAACCATACCCAACACCGAAAGACGAATAGCAGGCGTCTTGTGTCACGACATCGTGGTAAAACGGTGGAAAATAGACAGCTGCGAAGGCGTGCTCTCTAGTTCCCAGTGAAGCATGTCCGGCTTGTGTCTGTATAGTTTAACATGCCTATAGTATTACCGGCCAGCAGAGGTGGTCCCTTGTGTTCTCAGTAGCCGGAATCAGCGCTTCCTGTAGTTCAACCTATTCCTGTTGGGCTAGAGGGGGGTGCCACTTACCACTCTTCGCACCGCCAGCTCCTGCAATACTTCGCCACTTGCCACGTCACAAAAAAAGGCTATATGTTCAGTAGCAGGGGCATAGCTTGGGGTATTCAGGTGGCACACATATGGAAGAAAGCGCTCTTGGAATAAATAGCGATGGAATATAATGCTATAAAACAAAATATATTTTCATTAATTTTGTTTGTAATCTTGCAGCTGCGTACCTGGGTATATGAAAGCTAGGCCCCTCAGTAGATTCGACTTGTAAAATATTCCGACTTTTTAGGTCTGGTTCATAAATAAATAATAGCTTAAATAAATTCTAAAATATCTCCTTTTCATAAAACTCATATGTGAGGCATTAAGAAAACTGTTTTAATCATATTTAAATCATCCAGTTATTTCTATAAAGTCATTATAATAATATTCCAATTTTATAAGTACCACTATCAAACCCTCTAATAATACCTAATTCATTCAATCATGTTGATAAATACATATGCATAATATTCAAACCAAGTTGTGAAACCATGGTAGATTATGTATATTAAGTGAAGTGATAATTAATATCAGATTGTTCTAAGGTTCTACATCAAATATAACCACTGGAGATAAGAACTCTTGAAAAGTATTACTGTATTGGTATATTTACATGTATTACTGAATTGAAGTCTGTTGGTATTATATATTGTATGAAAGGAGGTAAATGCTGAAACTAAGGCCACCATATACAGTTGCTGCAGACCGTGGTTTCTTCACCCAGACAAATGGTCTGTGAAGAATGCCACAGAATGGGTATAATAATTAAGTTAAGAATTAAGTTCTGTGTGCCTGCTATGGTATGATTTACAGATGCTAGTATCTGAGGGAGTATTAGCACACAGGTGACAATACATGGGGGCTGTGGCTGTGTGTGTGCAGGACCTGCCAAAGCCAGGTGTCAGGCTGGAGGTGGGAGGTGTGTGTGTGTGTGGTGAGCCCTCCCTGCCCCACCTGGTGGCAGTTTGCTGAACTAAAGATTATAAAATATGTAATTCTCAAAGGAAGGCATGTAGAAACTCCTACTATTTTGGAGTTGGCCCAATCTAAGGGACTGGTGAACCATGGGTGTTATGTGAAGATAAACAGGGTTGATACTCCCATATAAGTGTGATTGGTGAACTTGATGGAAAAATATTTATCTGACTTGGGGTGGTTGGGTTGGCCCCCCCCCCACCCCTTTACCCAAATGGGGGGGGGGACTGGTGGGAGTGGTGGGGGTCCACCCACTCCCCCCCTGCCTCCCCCCACCACTGACAGGAGGAGTTCAGCCAATGAAATGCCATGTTACTGTCTCTGACTGAGGAGACTCCCAGCAACTGTGTACCTGTATTTTGAATGTGTGCCATCTGAATACAAGAGTTGGGCAGGGGGTGTGGCAGGCAGATGCCCTGGAGACAGCACAGCAGGAGGAGCCAGCCACCCCTCCCTACTAGACTTTACCACACTTAATTTCTGTTGGGTTGCTATTTCTTGGAAGTGATATAGTAAGCAGATGTAGTAAGCAGATATAGTAAGCAGATATAGTAAGCGGATCATCATACATTAGTGCTATCCGGGCTCCACACACAGAAGTTAGGGTTCTATTTCCTATAAAGATTCTAGAATGTAAAATACCGCTAGTTAACAGACCGTTTAGATACTGTTGAGTTTTGGGGTAGGAATGTGGCTGCCTATTGTTGCAATATATGGGCTGTCAGCTGTTGGCGACACTAATGTATTGACAGTCAGTTGTTGTTGGTTGATATATGTCAGTCAGCAACTCGACCAGGTGAATGTCAGTTTTATAGGTCCATCGGATTCTGACGGGTCAATTAATAAACTGCCAACACTAACACCCCATCACTTATCTGTATATTCTTAGTGATTGACAGGCGACTGTCAAAATGGAGTTATTGACTGTCGATGCACGATGATTAGCAGTGTGTTATTGCTAGTCAACTAGCAGTGATCTTGACAGGTTGATGGTAGAACCATTGGTGTAATGTATATAATTAGGCAATCGGACCATTGCTTGGTCACGCGGTTAACTGCGACCCTGATGACGTCATGGAGCTCCCGTGGTGGTAAGAGGTCAATAATAAACCGGTTTCAAACTACAAGTAGTGGTATGCACTTGTCTTATTCATTACAAATGTTACAGCCTCACAGTCCAGTGTCAATTCCCTGTCTATCGACAGTCCTGCTGTCGGCAGTCCGGTTGTTGGCAGGCTGCCAACGACAGTAGGATGTTGGAGGCAGGCTGCGCAGACAGAAAGGCTGGCACTCTGAAACGAGGAAGCTTCCTCTCGTACAATCGCACCCGGGCGCGAGACTTCGCGAGACTCGAATGTGTGAAGCGGTCTGGTCCGATAATCAAAGACGTCACGTGATCTGGCGAGCTGGATGACGTATGATGCCATTTACTTGTCGCTGCGGCGCGGAATGTGCGAAGACAGGAGATTGCTCGTGTCTGGAGAACATAACCGACAACTCACCACCGCAAACTGCAAACAAAAACCAGCAGCAGAAACCGGCGAAACTATGGTTTAATTAAGGACATGTCTAACTGGTTAAATAGAATTGTTGGTTTATCACCGACTGCGTGTATTGTTAGACCTATCACACTACTTTACATTTATGTTTAGATTAGGGCTTATGAACCGCCCCCTCACCCACATGGGTGGTTGTTGGTGCTTGGTGATGTGTATGCCGATAGCACTCACTCTCCTCCGGAGTCAGCCCCGCTACAGTGCCGATATATGGCCCGGCCGTGGCTACACCTGAGCTCAGCTACTTGAGCTTCAAATAAAGAAACATGTGTCTGGTCCCTGGTCATGAATACTGCAACCCTTGCACCGTCCACTGCACCGCCCGCCGCTCTACCGGCTGCCCCGTCCGCCACCCGGCATCCAACCGTGCCCCGCCCGGCACTCCCCCCGGAACACCGTGGCGCCCCCCCCCCCCCAGACATCCCCTGGCACCGTGGCCGAGGCCCCGCCAGGAACTCCGCTCGCCGCCCAGCCCGGCGTCCCGCCAGCCGTCTCGCCCCGCCGACTACCCGCCGCCCCTCCCCACCCGCCGCGACCCGTCGCAATGCCCGTCGCCCCGCCCGCCACTTCGCCGCCCCGCCCCTCCTACTGTATCTAAAGCATTGTGTAGCTTTATTTCCATCCTTCAACGACCCCTGCTTCTCCCGGCACCACCCACATCCACCTCCTCTGTCAGTCGCACCCCACTTTCCGCGCCTGCCCTCCGTGCCACGCGCCCCGCCCTCCGCGCCCCGTCCTCCGCGCCCCGCGCTCCGCGCCCCGCCCTCCGTGCCCCACCCTCTGCGCCCCGTCCTCCGCGCCCCGCCCTCCGCGCACCGCCCTCTGCGCCCCTCCCTCCGCCCCGGCTCTTCGCCTATTGGGGTTACGCCCAACTTTATATCTCGCTCTCCATGAATTAGCCATGCTAGACCGCGACACACGCTGCCTTCTCCTTTTCCTCTTCTTTCTTCTTCTCCTGTGCCTCATACTTCTGTGTCTTCTTCACCTCATCATTCACCTCTTCCTTTCATTCCTATCCTCCTCATTCTACTTCTCCACCTTTTTAATACTTCCTCATTCTTATCCCCCTATTTTCGTCCTCTTTCTCCTCGTTCTCATCCTTCTTCTTCCCACTCCACTGCTTCTTCCTGCTAATCCTCCTCCGTCTGGTCCTCCTCCGCCTCCTGCTTTTCCTCCTCTTTCTTCTTCTCCTTCTGCTCGTTCTCCTTCCCCCTCTCTGCTCCTTCTCACCCTCCTTCTCTTCTTTCTTCCACACCTCCTTCTCCTCCATCCCCAGCTCCTTTTCCTTATTCCTTCCTCCTTCTCATTCCCCCCTTACCCATTCAGCCCTCCTCCCCCTCCTTCTCCCCTCCTTCTCATTCCCCCTTACCCCCTCAGCCCCCTCCTCCCCCCTCCTGCTCCCCTCCTTCTCCTTCCCCCGTACCCCTTCAGCCCCCTCCTCCCCCCTCCTGCTCCCCTCCTTCTCATTCCCCCCTTACCCCTTCAGCCCCTCCTCCCCAACCTTCTCCCCTCTTCCCTTTCCCCCCTTACTCCTTCAGCCCTCCTCCCCCCTCTCTCCCCCCTTCTTCCTTCTCCCCCTTCTCCATCTCCTTCTTCTCCATCTCCTGAAGCATGTCAGCCGGATCCACCACAGCCTTAGGTACCTATCCCAACCAGGTACTTCCAGAAACATCTCTTTCAGGCACCTCCTAAAATGCCCACCTCCTAATCCACCTCTTCTGGCTACTTCGCCAACAACTCAACTCTTAAACTCCCTCCTCCTAAACCACATCAACAACCCGCCAACCTCTAAGAGTGTCTTATTTACAAATTCAGGTCCATTTAGCCAATCCCTTTCACGGCCCGCGTCGCCTCCCAACCCCCTCCTTCCACCCCTTCCCTTTATGTCAGTCCATCACCTCCTCCTTAACCTCATGAGTCCTTTTCTTCCTTTCCTTTCACCAGACACGGTGGCCCAATGGGTAGAGCGCAGGATAGAAGATCGGAAGTTCGAATCCGAGCACACTCAAACCAAAGACTTACAAAATTGATACTTCTCGCTACCTAGCCTGGTGCTCGGCATTACTAGGCTAGGGCAGAAGGACCGGTTAGCACAGTGTTAGGATAATGTGACTGTATGGAATATTAGGTCATGGTGCATTTGACCTAGTCTCCCAGTGGGGCAGCACTATAAAACTTGTGATGTGCGCGCACTGTCACAAGAGGGTACCCAGACTGATATGACCTTAGATGTTGCTAAGACGTAAAACAACAGCAATCAAACAAACGTCCTCCTCCCACCACATCTCTACCACCTGTTCTGTCTGTCCTTCACCATTACTGTCCCATTTCCCTCACCTCCTTCCTCGCCTCCCCCTCTCGGTCTCCGCCGCCCATTTAACTCGGCTCCTCCCCCACCCCTACCACCTACCTCTCACGCTCGCTGCCCAGCCTGGTCCCCCCGCCTGTAAATCTTGCATGGTCCGGCCCCCTCCCGGCGCGCTGCATCTTTCAGCTTAACGACCCACTTGGCTACGTCTCCCCACTTCTCCTCTGCTAGGTTTCTGCTTCTCTCCCCTAATTCAACTTCCCCCATTCTTTTCATAACTATCTCCGATGTGTCCTATTTCTTTTCCTCCTTTCCCCTCTTCCCCCGTTCGTCTTCAATTCCCCCTTCTGTTCCATTGCTCCTCTTTCTCTCCTATCCACACATTTCTCTCCCTCTTATTCTCCTCTTTGATATCCTCATTTGATCCCAGTGTTCCCCTTCCCCTCGGCTTTTCATCCAACGTCCCCTCCACCTTTCACCATCTCCCATTTCGCTCTTTAATCCCATTTGTTCTCCTCCCTTCCTTTTATTCCTAGTGTTAGTTTATTTCCCCTGCCCCTCATCATCGTTGCTATCCTCATCTTCTGCATTCTCCTCTTCTCCCATCGTCCCCATCCTCCTACTACTCCTCTTTCACCTGCCCTTTTTTCCCTCATATTCCCCCACCTACCTCGCTCTCTCCTCTTCACATTTTTCTAATATTCTGCCTCCTCCTCTTCCATCTGCTCCCCTTTCTATCCCTGTTCTCCCACTCCTCTTCCAGCTACTCTTCCTCTCCTGTTCCACTCCTCTTCCAGCTACTCTTCCCCTCCTCTTGTCCTCCTCTTCCAGCCACTCTTCCACTCCTCTACCACTCCTCTTCCCCTTTTCTTCCCTCCTCTTTCAGCTACTCTTCCCCTCCTCTTCCCCTCCTCTTCCAGTTATTATTCTCCTTCCCCTCCTCTTCCAGCTACTCTTCCACTTCTCTTCTAGCTACTGTTCCCCTCATCTCCCACTCCTCTTCCATCTCCTCTTCCGCTCCTCTCCCCTCCTCTTCCAGCTACTCTTCCACTCCTCTTCCAGCTACTCTTCCTCCTCCCCCTCCTCTTCCAGCTAATCTTCAACTCCTCTTCCAGTTACTCTTCCCCTCCTCTTCCCCTCCTCTCCCAGCTACTCTTCCCCTCCTCTTCCCGCTACTCTTTCCACTCCTCTTCCAGCTACTCTTCCCCTACGTTTCCTCCTCTTCCCCCTCCTCCTCCTTTTCACCACTCTTCTTGTCGCTCTCTTCCCCTTTCTCACCCTCGTCTTCCAGGTACTCTTCCCCTTCTCTTCCCCCTCTTCTTCCAACTACTCTTCCCCCACATCCCTCTTCTTCTCTTCTCCTTCTTCTCCTTCTTCTCCTTACTTCTCCTCCTCTTCCTCTTCTTCCCCTTACTTCCTCGTCCTCTCCTCCTCTTCCCCCTTACTCCCCCTCCTCTTCCCACTCCCTCTTCCCCACCTCGTATCCCTACTGGACATCGTCTCCTCTCCAACACGCCTACAAGTCACAACAATTACATTTTATTGACGCAGTTAAAAGAAAGCTGACGCAGGCAGTAGTCTAAATGATTAAATTATAGTCATGTATAGTCAGTCTTCCCTTTGCGCGTTCGAGGCCGCGTCCGTTTGAACTCGCTACGCACCGTTCTTGTGTAGACTGTCCGTGTAAGCTGTCTCTATAGTCGGTAACCTAGATATCAGCGGGCACTTCGCCTTACACCGTACTGAAATAACTTGACTAATTGTAATCGAATCTCTATTAAAAATATATATTAAAATTATATATATGATTGTTTTTGTTTAATTTAAAAAGAGGGGTATACAAATAGGGAAGCTATGTAAAATGTTATGGTGATGGGGGAAGGCTTCTGTAGATCTCCGCTTTAAAGTGAGTAAAGGGCCTGGCGCGCAGCCTTCCTGGCTGTGTCTCGGCGCGCGATCAATAATGTAATAGAAGCCTCTGCAGATTCAGCGCCTCAAATTAGGGGGAGGTGGCAGCCAACCCCGAAAGCGCGCTATTATTTCGCGGTGACTTTTTTAAGAAAGGGAGTGACTATTTTATTTTATTTGAGAGAGAAAAGGTTATTATTTGTTTTTGCGCGTGTACAGACAGCTGTAAGGCGCGGCTCTAGAAGTGACTCGCAAACAAGTCGCGGAGTCGGGCGTAGCCGCCAGCCAGGCTAAAGGACCGCGCCACGCCACCTGGAGGGCCAGCCGCGCATTAACTAAGAAGCTGCAACTCAGCGATCACCAACAGTTCACAGAGCGTCTACGGTGCAAGCGTCAGAGGTCAAATTGGACATGCTCATTTAGAACAAAGGATTCACTGAATCATACACACATGGGTCTGTTGAGGATGAGTATGTATATGAATGTGTTATATCAATATGAAGGTGTAATGCCAATAAGAATCCCTGAATATAAGCAACAAAGCCGTGCATCCATACAACATTTTGTTTAATGACTTAGTTCCACAAGTGTATTATTAGTTAATTTAAAGTGCATTAATCGACGACCCTTTCGTCATGTACTCAACAGTAAGGAATGCAATTTGCTACACAAGTAAACATGAATACTAATAACACAACAGGTTTTCATTCATGGTCTGTTATTGTCAGCTAGCTTTGCATAAAAGAAAATAAGTTTAAGTACACACAGTAAATAACTACATTACAAAAGCAATTGTAAAGAGAAAGGGTGCTTGTCTTATGAATCTTATACATTTCTTACGTGCATGTAGTGTATATGTTTAAATATACATATATAATTATGTATGAAAGTCGGCAAACCCTACCGACCTGTTCGACGACTACGCAGTCGCTGTTTCCCATGATACTCCTGCTGCGATACTTCTGCGATTCGGTTGAGATGTCGCTACTATTGTATTACGATTCTTTTTGCAATTCTCATGCTATTTTAATGCGATACTCCTGAGAAACTGCTACAAATCTTGTGTGATTCCGATGCGATTATCTTCCGTAATGCTGCTGTGCCTCTGCTGGTGTGGGTGCGATTCTACGAGGACCCTGCTGTGATTTTGGTGCGATTCTACTGCGATACTGGTGCAATTTTGTTGCGATTCTACTGCAATACTGCTGCCATGCTGCTGCCATGTTGGGGCGATTCTACAAAGATGCTGTTGCGACTTTGGTGCGATTTTATTGCGATACTGCTAGTATTTTTTTCTACGATTGCATTGCGATCCTACTGGGATTCTCTGGCTATGGTCCTAGGAAGCCGGTGCATCAGCTGACACTTGGCTAACCAATCAGAAGCATTCAAGGAGGGGATTAACTGGGACCAGGACTAGGTGTGCATAGCCGCCTGAGAAAAGCCACTCCAGCATATTCACAGCACCTCTAAGGAATAAAGCTGGATCGCACCTACAACTGCTCTGTGTAATAAGCATTCCCCAAGTCCTTTTCCAACAGTGTCAAATCAAAAGAGATACCATTTCCATATACAGTTGCATGCACTCACCATATGCAGCATTAGGCTTTAGCGCCCATGAGGAAGAGCTTCAGATGAGAACACTACCAATGGCAGATGCAATTGATTTAAGGCACCTCAGGCGTGGAGTACTTGTAGGTACAAGCATCGCATAAGGGATCTTGTATGTTTATATCGATTGGAGATCAGAGCGGAGTGATGTTGAACAGGACGGATCCCTACCAGAGAGGCGCAGGTTGCGGCAAGTCGCAACCATCTTGCCAGCCTCTCTGGCACACAAACCTGCAGATCCTCACTGCGCCTGGGGGTAACATATAGTCAGGACTGCATGCACTGCTTATGCTTTACACTTTATTCTTATATACTTTATACTTTCCACATATTTGCTTCTACTATTACTACTGGCAATGGAGGATAGGCTAAGCTTTCCTATTATGAAGATTTTGAATATCAGCTACTTTATATATTTTCAGATATATGTATAATAGGTTGATTTATTATGATTTTGTGAAAGAATGACAAGCAAGCAGGTAAAATGAGTTTATTTAAGTGAACACACGACCGACCCAAGATAAGCCCTAAGGTGAAAAGAGACATAAAGTAATGCATAGCCTGTTGTGTGGGCGGTAAGTTTGCATGGGTCGCCAGTTTGCCAGGAAGTGAAACATGGCGGCCCGACAGAAGGTGGCAGCCAGCTGACACAAAGTGCAGGGGAGAAGGTGGTCTCACTTGTCGTTCCGTGCTAAATCACACACACTTCGATCAATTGTAACCAATCTACGTTACTTTAAGACTAAATTAACTTTTATTACAAATAACAAATTTTGGAAATATTTAAAACGAAAACATGCAAACTTAACTTTGTTTGCTAAGCACACCAGAATTCTGGACTTCAGTACTAATATAATCTATTACATTCACCCGAGTATCTCTTGTCTGTAGCATCACATGTTTAATGAGTGCATGTGTGTCTCTTGTTTGTGGCAAAACATGTTTAATGAGTGCCTGAGTGTCTCTTGTATGTAGCAACATATGTTTAATGAGTACACAAGTATCTCTTGTATGTAGCAACACATGTTTAATGAGTGCACTAGTATCTCTTGTATGTAGCAACACATGTTTAATGAGTGCATACGTATCTATTGTATGTAGCAACACATGTTTAATGAGTGCACAAGTATCTCTTGTATGTAGCAAGACATGTTTAATGAGTGCACAAGTACCTCTTGTATGTAGCAACACATGTTTAATGAGTACATGAGTATGTATTGTATGTATCAACACATGTTTAATGAGTGTACTAGTATCTCTTGTATGTAGCAACACATGTTTAATGAGTGCACAAGTACCTCTTGTATGTAGCAACACCTGTTTAATGAGTGCATGAGTATCTCTTGTATGTAGCAACACATGTTTAAGGAGTGTACAATTATCTTGTGTATGTAGCAACACATGTTTAATGAGTGTACTAGTATCTCCTGTATGTAGCAACACATGTTTAATGAGTGCACAAGTACCTATTGCATGTAGAAAGACCTGATTAATGAGTGTACGAGTATCTCTTGTATGTAGCAACACATGTTTAAGGAGTGCACAAGTATCTCTTGTATGTAGCAACACATGTTTAGGGAGTGCACAAGTATCTCTTGTATGTAGCAACACATGTTTAATGAGTGCTTGAGTATCTCTTGTATGTAGCAACACATGTTTAATGAGTGCACACATATCTTTTGTATGTAGCAACACATGTTTAATGAGTGCACACATACCTCTTGTATGTAGCAACACCTGGTTAATGAGTGCCTGAGTATCTTTTGTATGTAGCAACACATGTTTAAGGAGTGCACAAGTATCTCTTGTATGTAGCAACACATGTTTAATGAATGCACGAGTATCTCTTGGATGTAGCAACACATGTTTAATGTGTGTACGAGTATCTCTTGGATGTAGCAACACATGTTTAATGAGTGCACAAGTGTCTCTTGTATGTAGCAACAAATGTTTAATATGTGTACGGGTATCTCTTGGCTGTAGAATCACATGTTTAATGAGTGCACAAGTGTCTCTTGTATGTAGCAACACATGTTTAATGAGTGTACGAGTATCTCTGGATGTAGCAACATATGTTTAATGAGTGCACGAGTATCTCTCTGGTATGTAGAAATACATTGTAAAGTCTACTGCTCGAATCTGTGGTTGTGTAGGCACGCTATAGTGAAATCAATACAGGCAAAGAGAAAGGAAGAGTATAAATTGTGAAAGAACAGAGCGAGTCAAGCCCTCTGGTTTATTATTTATATGGTACATGGAATCAGTGTAGAGTATCACCGCACCCTTTTCTCCCGATGAGAAACAAGTATTCCTAGCTCTACCAATAGGGATCCAGTATTCCTGATCCCCATGGTTACCAGTGATCTTCCCACCAGCACCAAGCTGTGTGGCTCAACTGGCCACCACATGCCTTGAGCCTGAGTGTGGTGATCCTGACTAGCAGAGGATGGAGGGGGTAGGCTCTGAGTGCCCCATACACACAGTCCTGACAGCACCACTACATCTATTTACCTCTCAATCAGGCACCACCAGCACCTACATATACACACACATGCACCTAGTCACGTATACCCGATCAATAATAGAACATTTGGATTCCCCCACCACTGCATTAAATCGGAATATTTTACATGTTTGATGAGTGCATGAGTATCTCTTGTATGTAGCAACACATGTTTAATGAGTGCATAAGTATCTCTTGTATGTAGCAACACATGTTTAATGAGTGCATGATTATCTCTTGTATGTAGCAACACGTGTTTAATAAGTGTACTAGCAGCTCTTGTATGTAGCAACACATGTTGAATGAGTGCACACATATCTCTTGTATGTAACAACACATGTTTAATGAGTGCTCATGTATCTCTTGTATGTAGCAACACATGTTTAATGAGTGCATGAGTATCTCTTGTATGTAGCAACACATGTTTAATGAGTGCATGAGTATCTCTTGTATGTAGCAACACATGTTTAATAAGTGTACTAGTAGCTCTTGTATGTAGCAACATATGTTTAATGAGTGCACACATATCTCTTGTATGTAACAACACATGTTTAATGAGTGTACAATTATCTCTTGTATGTAGCAACACATGTTTAATGAGTGCATGAGTACCTCTTGTATGTAGCAACACATGTTTAATGAGCGCACAAGTAACTCTTGTATGTAGCAACACATGTTTAATGAGTGCGTGAGTATCTCTTGTATGTAGCAACACATGTTTAATGAGTGCACGAGTATCTAAGTTTGTTGTGTAGGATCAAATGTAGATAAGGTCGTTGGTTCTGAACATTTGAATCTGTTATCAGACTATGCAACTTTAAGCTGCAGGCTTAGAGTGACTGAGATTAGATTATCGATGTGCTCGTCTAGGTCAGAGGACTTGCTCTTCTGGCGATATTGTAGCTTCACTAATCCACTTTGATCGGTGCCTTAAACTAGTAATCGCATCGAATCTAATCGACGACGGTACCAAGTTGATGGCAGAAAAGATTAATATCAACTGATTCCACCTAAAGTGGGAGGCATATCTTCAAACGTCTGCCCGAGTCTACTGTCCCGAGAACGTCCAATATACTATTGATGGTTTCAATACAGAGCAGCTCACACCGTGGTCTGTGAATTGGGGTTAATGGTAGTTAACGTTGAAATCGACCCTCTGCATTATTAGAGCACACGTGCCACCTTGAGACAGCAGGGGTAATACAATGGCGAATGGCACGAGTACCATCTGAAGTCACCACAATACACTGCCATACTGAACACATATATAGCTCTATAAATGTCCAATACAAAGAGATAATTATACCTGAGAGTTAGCAGCACTCTAGTGATTGTCGTCGCGCACATGGTTTTCAAATGGGCTTCAGCCTTCAGACGTTAACCATTGGAGATCACACACCCAACTAACTTTGGATTATTATTATAATATATATCCATAGGCATATACAAGTCATATGTTTCAATTATAGTAGGACATCAAACTCTTAGTTTTTTTTACTTATTACTTCATTCTCTTTCATTACAATCGGACGCGGTGGCAGAATAGGTAGAGCGTAGGCTTCGCGTGTGGGAGGTCGGGAGTTCGAATCCCAGCCGAGTCAAACCAATGACTTGCAAACTTGATACTTATAGCCACTTAGCCTGGTGCTCGGCATTATTAGGATTGGGTAAACACTGGTTAGGGTCATGATGCCATTGCCCTGGTCTGCCAGCGTGGCTGCACTATGAAGTTGCCATGACTACACACTGCCAGAAGTTGGTTCCGGTCCTGATATGACGATTGGTGTTGCTAGGACGTGAATGGATATATTTATTGCAGACCAACATGTTCAATGATGCCACTCTAAGCCTACACACAATGCATACGTAATGTATACTATCATCCAAACGGGATGGCTGGATGTGTTCCACACCCACCTCCCATTTTGGTAGGTCGTGGGATTAGAATCCCTTGGTTGAGTCAAAGAAATAACTTAGAAATTAATACTTGTCAATACATAGCCTGGCATTCTGCGTTACTAGGACAGGGCGGACATCAGTGGAATGAGGAATCCCACTTCTCTGTGATTGACATTTCCGCTCCTTAATCAACTAATGTACCAAAACAAAAACAAACAAACATTTAAAACACAAACTGTGTGTTACTTCTTATCTTGGCGATTTGGACTGTCTGGGAGTAAATGCTACAAAATATGTAGTGGTTCGAAGCCGCTCACAGACATCTGACAAAGGCACGTGAGAGGACAAGCTAAGCTCATCAAGGCGCGGCGTCCACTCTGACATGCTCAGTGAGCTCCATTTGGCGCGGATTAATATGCACTCAGTTTGATGGGGATTCAATGCGTTGTGCGGCTGCGCCGGTCGCTGCTATCGATGCCTGTGATTGGGTGTCACGTGGTGAGCACAATGTGCGCCGTACGCAAATGCCTCGTCACTCATTGTGCTTCCCGTCATGCCTCAGCGTCAACGCAAATGTAGGTCGGTGTCCCAGCTGTTTACACAAAGAGCTCCGTAACGCTTAAAAGCTGCATAATCAGATGACAACAGCAAATCTTGAAAGTCCAAAACATTTACCGAAATGTAATCCTGAAAATCCACCTTAGACTCGGGAACACTCATTAAACGATCCCTGCAGTTTGGTGCTCCTGTGCTATGCTGCTACGCCTGACAATGGGTAAACACAACTTCTCTCTAGTATTTCGGCATCCACTAAATTATTAATTTGACATATTTTGACTGTAAATATTTGCAAAGTTAATGCTTTAACATGCGAGTTATTCGAAACTAAAGTCATATTTTAATGATCCCTGGTATATTTGCTTTAAGAATAAGGTATATATCCTCATATCCATCGGAGTATGCAGCTGTACGTAAATGTACATTTCCTAAATTAATTATCCGTTTGTTCAAATATTTTATTTATTACAATGTGCAAGCATCAATGCGAAGGTCTTCGAGTCTTAACAGTTACATTGCACTTGCACTATTCATCTATGAAATGATGAGATGGGATGAGCACGTTAATTAATAGCAGGACGCTCTGAAGCATGACAGAGATTGTGGGACTCATATTGTGTCCATGTGGACTGGAAGACTTTTCAATGTATCAATGATTTGTTGGTCATACCTGGATGAAAGTATACAAACTAAACAATATATATCACTATTCTTTTCAGAAAGCAGGGTGAGCTGCTTTATTTTTTACAGTTTGCTGTAAGATAGATTGATTGTTGGAGTTTTACATCCTGTCAACTTCTAAGATCATATCAGGACAGGTATCGACTTGTGAGAGTGTGCACTCATGTAACTTTATAGTGCTGCCAGACTGGGAAATCGGGCCATCAGCACCGTGACCCAAGATTCCAGTTGAGTTTATAACATTTGATGCATTCATCACACTATGCATCTCCAAATCTGTCACTAGTCTTATGTCAGGATCAACACAAACAATACAACTCCACAACATTTAGAACCACCACCATACTACATTAATCGCCACAAGTGATTTTCGGGGGAAATCAAAAACAGGCTTTGTGAATTTGATTGACACTAGATGTAATTTAAAACAAAGCAGGGAGACAACAATTGATGGTTAATGGCGGCGGGTGTCTTCATGTTGTGATCAGTGAGTGTCATTCAGGATTGCCATATTAGGCACTCCCACAGGATGGCGTAACTTTAAGCGACTCTCCCTTTGAAGCCGCCCGAGAAGCGATAGCTTTATTGCAGACATTAATCTACATTAGGCAGACAACATTTTCGACGCGGAAGCCACATTTTTGCTTGCTTGCTTGACACAAAGTGCGTGATAATAGGAGCGGGGTGAAGCCCATTGGAGCCAGTTATGTTGAATTGGACCCTTATTAGCCCCCATTCTAGCCGTTGCAAGGGGAACCTTGACACATTGTGAGTGAGAAGCGGTGGTGGAGGTGGGGGAACGTTCACGTTGCAATCCGTTCGGACTGTTTATTTGATGGTTGGAGTTTTACATCCTGGTAACATCTACGGTCATATCAGGATGGGTACCGACTTGTTGCAGTGTGCACTCATGGTCACTTTATAGTGCTTCCCAACTGAAAGACCAGGCCTCCGACATCATGTTCATAATTCCCACTCAGTCACATTATGCTGATACTGAGCTAACCAGTCCTTGCCCAATCCTAGATATGCCGAGCGTCAGGCTTGGCATACATTTGGTAAGTCATTGGTTTGACCCAACTGAGAATCAAACTCCCAACCTTCCGCGCAGGAAACCTGCGCTCTACTGATTCAGCCAACACATCCCGTGAGTTGGCAGAACCCGTCCGATTCATGCAAAAACCCATGTGCCGCTATTTGAATAATAAACAATTCTAATTTGGACGTAATTAGATACACAAACACAGCAAATATAGTTATGCCTCTTTATTACAATTTTAGTTCTTTCATCAGTACAGTCTCTTAGGTAGATATGTGATGTCGATGATGCTTAGGCATGCGTATAACCCTATATCGCTTTCTCATTGTGGGGTGGGTGGGATGGCAATTCAAGGCAGTTGTTGTCTGCGTGGCTTCCATGTCGTGAGTGATATATCTACAGCTAGCAGTCGCTTTTATAGCTGAATGGCAGCATAATTTAGTTCAGAAATATGACACTGGTGGAGCCGCATTCGCCTTGTTTACTGGGCGATGTATGGCGGAAGTGCATCAGAGGTCCAGTGACCGACTGTCTTGATGTCCTGTGGGGGGACTCCATGGTTCAAGCATGCCTGGGTGCCTCCCTTGCGGAAGCTACAGAGTGTGAAGGCAGCAGGTGTTTTGTGGCCCACCATGGACAGGGCATGTCTGAGGACATCAGTCAGCGCTTTGGCCGTGATGGGTGACCCATCGGTTGCGATGAATGCCGGTCCATCGGGATCGGGACCGGTGGTGGTGGCATAGCGAGCCCATGTGTTTATTGACAGTCCCTGCCTCAGCAGATCCATGAGGTGTCAGTGGTGTAAAGTGGAGTAACCTGGGAGAAAAAGGGCAGATGATTTAGTTTTTGAGTAGGTTAGAGAGCTGTGGTAAGCACGTCGTCATGGGTGACCAGCACACTGTACAGCTCATTGTCTGCCACGGACGCCTCAGCCAGACACCTTGCCACAGGGTCGAAGTGCATCCTGCTGAGTGCATCCGCGAATGTTATGTCGACTCCGTGTCTGGGTACTTTTGTGGGTGGCGAACAACCAGATCTCGCGAGCGCAGGCACAGATGGTCATGTCCTTGCCAGTAGGTTTTTGTTTATGCATAGCTTCTCAGGGTGGCTGTTTGCTTTTTTATGTTTGTTAATGCACCCTGCACATAAAGCGACACCGTTGTATGCATCGTCCTTAGTGTTGGCCGGGAAGAGTACACCCTGCGCTGGCTGATGCCTCCTGCCATTAGCGTTGTGGTAGTTTCAATCATGGTCATAGTCACTGTGCCGTTTGTGTCAGTGGAGTCTCTCGGCGTCAGTGTCATAGTTGCGTTTGGCTTGGGCTGCAGGAGTTGGGGATCGATCACGCATGTGGGTGCATGATCGGCAGTGGCCTCAATCATTGGTGTACTATCACTGGCTGTGACAGCACATGCTGTAACATCTCCTCGTCATTGTAGCGGTGTAACAGAGCGTGATTTCAACCATCAGGTTTCTGTCTTGCATCGGATGACCTCAATTTGTGCCTTAAAATGTTCCGACATGCTGGCGATTTGGTCTTGTATGCCGACTAGAGCAGTTGTTATGTTGTTTTGCTTACTGTTATTTACGCTGCATATGATGGTTAAGAGTCGGAGCTGTTGTGATGTTTCTCGCACCGGTCCAGTGTTCAGCTTGAACGAGTTTAGTGTTGGCGGTCGATGCTGAGGGGGCCCATGTGGTCTCTTAGGCTGGGCTGGTGGTTGTTGAGTGATCCTTCACATGTTTTCTTCTTGCGTGTCACCTTTGGTGGTGGCATGGTGTACATTTTAGTTCAGAAATATGATACCGGTGGAGCCGCAGTTGCATTTTTTACTGGGCAATGTAAGGCGGAAGTGGCAAAAACCCACTAATGGCTCTGCTGACCGTCGAAGCAATTTAAGGCAGTTGTTGCCCACGTGGCTCCCGTGTCGTGAGTGAAATATATACAGCTAGCAGTCGCTTTTATAGCTGAACGGCGGCGTAATTTAGTTCAGAAATATGACACCGGTGGAGCCGCAGTTGCCTTGTTTACTGGGCAATGTATGGCGGAAGTGCCGAAAACCAGCTATTCGCCGTTAGTGGTATAGTTCCGGTTATTTCAGCAAGGAGCCGCCAGTCGGCGACATATCAGAGCAGCCTTAGTTACTGGCGCTTGGCTGTATTCGCGCGTCCAATTACCCGCGATGCCTTAGCATCACCAACAATTATGTCATGTGAAAATGCCGAGAGGCGTACGTTGGAATCCAGAATAACCAGCCATCGCCGGGAGTTTAACAGGGCTTTCACACGAAACACCAGCGTAAAACCAGCGCTTCCCAGCGGGAAAAAGGCGAACTAAATTACTTCCTGTGCCGGCGGTAACCGCCACTATGGGGCGGGGTTGGGGCGGGGTGGGCGGGTTTGTACGGTGTGTGTGGGCGGTATGGGGAGGCGGAGTGTGGGAAAACGGTGTGTGGAGGGGTGTGTGTGGAAGGTGGTGGGATGGCTGTGTGTAGGGCAGTGGGTGCAAGGTAGTGGGTGTACGGTGTGTGTATGGGTGGGCGTTGTGTGTGTAGGGCCTTGTGGGGGGAGCGGTGTGTGTGTAGGACCTTGTTGGGTGGGCGTTGTGTGTAGGGCGCTGTGTTTTGGTTCCGGGCGGGGTACGGCTGCGGGAGGCGGGGAGTGGAGGCGTGGATGCGGGGAGGGTGTGCTGTGTGTGGGGAGGGGGAGGGTTGAATGTCCGCAATTGCATGACTCGCGCCGCGGAAGGCGCTGTTTTTGTTCCGTCTGTTGTCGTATTGTCCTAACGTGTTTTGCATGCTGCGGTCCCCTGCTAAGAGACCCCCCCCCCTCACGCCCTGGAGGGGGGGGGGGCGCCACTCTCAGCAATAGGGCGGACTGCCCTACATGCGAGTAGTGTTAGTCAGAATCTCCTACTCTGCGAACCGCACTTGGAGCCCTAATTGGTAGAGCACAGTCATCCCTTGCGGAAGGTCTGGAGTTTGAAACTCGGTCGATTCAAACCAATGACTAATCAACTTTATACTTGTCGCTACTTAGCCTGGCACTCTGCGTTACTAGGATAAGGCAAGCACTGATTAATGCAGTATCAGGAGAATAAGAGTGGGTGGGATAGTGGATCATGGTGTCAGGGGTCTGGTCTCTCAGTTGGGCAGCACTATAAAGTCACCAGAGTGTGCACTCTCATGAAGATTTATACTGCCTATCATGGATAAGTCTGAATAGACTTGTTTCCACCATTAGACAGTTTGGTACCCAGATCTGGTATGACTTTTAGATATTGCCAGGATATAAAACCCCACTAAGCAAATCTACTTTTTGTTCTCATCTATAATGCACCTGACCCTCTCCAGACTAACCAGTCAGTCATTGCCTTTCAATGCTCACTCTGCACGTCTGTGAATCCAGGTGTCAGCCTCACGCACTCTGCTCTCACCACATTCACTTCATGCCATTATTTACATGGGCATCACCCGCAAATGTCATGTTACTGGCTTATGCATTAGATTAGTGTCTACAGTTGATCATTAAGATTCATAAGAAATTATACGCTTTAGATAAGTATATGAAATTAATCATTATGATTCAATAAGGAATGACTTTATAGTACATCTTAGATGAAATATTATGTAGTTGATCATAATGATTCACTAAGGAATGACTCAACAATGCATCTAGATTACCTATTATGTAGTTGATCATTAGGATTCAATACGACATGACTTGATATTACCTTTCAGCTATTATGTAGTTGATTATAATGATTCAATAAGGAATGATTCAATGATACTTTTTCGATAAGCTATTATGTAGTTGATTATTATGATTCAATAAGGAGTGATTCAATGACACATTTTCAATAAGGTATTATGTAGTTGATTATTATGATTCAATAAGGAATGATTCAATGATACTTTTTCGATAAGCTATTATGTAGTTGATTATTACGATTCAATCAGGAATGATTCAATAATACATTTTCAATAAGCTATTATGCAGTTGATTATTATGATTCAATAAGGAATGATTCAATGATACTTTTTCGATAAGCTATTATGTAGTTGATAATTATGATTCAATAAGGAATAATTAAATGATACAATTTTCGATGAGCTATTATGTAGTTGATTATTATGCTTCAATAGGGAAAGACGCGACAATTAGATAAGTATATCTAATTGATCATTATGTGTTCGACATGGGATGACTCAACAAGGCACTGCAGGTATCAAACAGTTTGAATTTGATTTACAAATTCGGGTCGACGGCCGCATCAAGGTCCACCCTACAAGTACAAGTATGTAGTATGTATGGGTGAGTGGGTGGAAAAGAAAAGGTGGTGGAAAAGAAAAGGTGGTGGAAAAGAAAAGGTGGTGCAGGGTGGATATGGGGGCCGGCTCACTGAGAAGGTTTGATGGCTTTTGAACTTTGACGGGTCTTGTAACCTTGTGACGGTTACTGGCTGCAGAACTGCAGCAATGTAGAAAGGCACCGATAAATCGGTCCGATCTTTGGTTGAAGATGAATCTTCAGGTGGGATGGTTGTAGAAGTGCAATGTATGTATGTTGATTCCCTACAGAAGCAGGGATCTCTTTACAACAATTAAACGAAGAATCGTTGGTGCGACACGGGATCACTCCGGTCCGGCAGTAGCAGTGAGTGTTGATGGTTAGCAGCTGCCAGCTTTTATACGGCAGAACCAGGGTGTGAAACAGAGAGGGGTCAGTCGTTCCCTGCGAATCAAACCCAGAATGAGTTGAGTGCCTGCTTCTCGTGTTTGACACTGGTCTCCCCCCCCCCTAATCAAACTTGTGTATTTGTTGCTATTTAACCTGGTACTCGATGTTACTAAGAGAGGAAAAGCAGTGGTGGAATGAGGAAAATCAATTATCTGCGATTGAAATTTCTCTTGCTTAATCAATGAATACAAAAATCATTTAAAAAGACTGGCAACAACACATCAGCATGGAGCACCGTTGTAGCAACGTGCACCACTTATCTCCTCTCTGCCCTGTGCTATATTATGTGTGTCGATTGTTCTTCCAGACACTGATTCCCAGGCTACCGGAACACAATGTAAGAAATGATCTTATCTGCAGGTACTAGTAGTGCTTTCCTGTCGTAGCATATGTTTGGTTTGCTTATTTCTTGGGGGTTTATGTCCTGGCAGCATATAAGGTCATATCAGGATGGGTACCGACTTGTGACAGTGCACACCCATGGCAACTTGATAGTGCTGCCCTACTGGGTGAACCGACCGCCAGCACCATAACCTGACTTCCCACTCAGTCACATTATCCCGATACTGAGCTAACCAGTCCTTGCCTTATCCGAGTAATGGCAAGTTCCAGGCTAGGTAGCAACAAGTACTAATTTTGTAAGTCATTGGTTTGACTCGACTGGGAATCAAACTCTGGACATTCCACACAGGAAGTTTGCACTCTACCGATTCGGCCAGCGTGTCCGGTTTATGAGTGTGCTTATATTGTGCGGTCCCTGGTGAAGATTGTAAAGCATCCTGTGTGAGTTATTACTGCTAATTCTCCATGAATACACATTTAGTACTGACGTCATCCTTTCAGACTAGGATTCTGGCTTGACTTATGTTCCAAGATAAGGCGCATTTCAATGTATGTCACTTCGATATCCGGAGTAGCATTAATTATTCAAAACTATTCATTATATGGAGGTTCAAATCTATCGGTTTAAATAAACATTGATCCCGTCTTGGATAACATACCTGGACATTACAATCTACTTAGAAGACCAGCATTAAATAAAAATCACTTTAAAAAAAAGAATTACCCAAATTATTATTATTGTGGAAGATGTGTTAATTCTAAGGGAAATACTCCCAGTTCGCAATTAATTAAGTCAGCATATTGAACAAGGGACATTCACCTTTTACTGATGTTGTATATTTTATTATCCCAATACTATTACCAATGGGGTGGTGCTGCTTGGGTAGTTCCATGCGTATTCACTAATGGGAACTGGTGCTGCTTTCAGTTCTCCATCCATCGCTATAGCCCATGGGGCGACACTTCCCTTCCGCCCCGACTCCAGCTGCTGCCGTCTCCCAGTATACCTCACCACTCACCAAAAGTGTTCGGTGAGTCGCTACCTCACTGGTCCCCGTGACACGCCCCTGGTCTCCCCACCTGGGGATGCCGGCCCTCTGGCCAATATTTGCTCGCCCGGCCTCAGTCATGATAACAGCGTCACCGACACTCGTCCGAATGCGTGGACCCTCCTCATTAAGTCCCCGGGCACACACCAGGGGGCCACCAGTGTCAACTCATTTTGTATCCCTGCTCCCCTCTCCCCGCGCCTCTTACCACTGCTTGCACACTCCCCCCCCCCTCACACACACACACCCTCCAGGAACCAATGTGTGTGAGTCCAACAAGAAGTGTCAGCCACCAAGATGTCGTTCTAATCAGCTACTGGTTATTTTCTCTATCACTGTGCCCTACGCCCGCGCTCTGGTCACGTGGGTACCTTGACCAGACCTGCGATGAGGATGTTTGTGAGGCGGGTCCCTTCCCCAACACCATGTGTACACTCGGTCGCAGTCAGTGGTTCCCAATGCTAAAGGCACACGATGCCTGTAGACTTGGAACACACATCTGGAATTGCCCTACGCTGGTCACAGTATGAATCCGTATTGGACTATAGAGCATCAGCACAATAAACAACTAGTTTTAGGGCATCTGTTTGTGTCTCTGTTGTTAACATACTTCACACTATTGTTATGGCTTCATCTGGTTCCATTAGTATGGCGACTGAGAGCAATTGATTTGTATTTGTTTGTTTGGGTTTTACGTCCTGGCAACACTGTGTGTAGATGACTCCATTAGTAAGCAGCTGCCACCGTTAAGCAAGAGGGGAATCTTGGCAGTTCAATTCCCACCGAGTCGAACCTATGACTTGTGATACTTGTTGCTACCTATCCTGGCGCTCAACATTAATAGGATAGGACCATGACTGGTTAGCAAAGTGTCAGGATAATGTGACTGTGTGGGATATCGGGTCATGGTGCCAGTGGCCTGATCTCCCAGTGGTGTAGCACTATCACAAGTCGGTACCCATCTTGATATAAACGTAGATGTTGCTATGACGTAAAGTAACAACAAACAAACAATTCGTAAGACCAGGATCTGCACTGAGCGAAGCCCAACACCAAGTAGCCTATTGCCACCAACACCAGTTAGGGTAACAGCATCTGCTTCCCGCCATCGCCATCAACATCAGGACCTTGTGAAACACCAGCTCAACCAGCACGACTAGTCGTAGCACTCCCTCATGTTGCGAGCAGAATAATGAAGACCTTTATCAGATTATACCTGCATTAGGTCCTCAGCCACACCCGGCCTTGTGGAGTCTGAGTAAAATATGTACCACTGAAAAGAGTACTCAATTGCAGTCATGATTTCAGAAGGAAAAACAATCTGATCTATGTTAATATATTCACAGCCTTTATGTTAATCCCGGTGGGACAAGACATTTGGGAATTGGATTCTTGTAAACTGTGGTGATACTGATGTTGTTCAGGCATCCATCTGCGAAAGACCACAAATCCGGCAAGTGGTGGCGTATATGGGACAGCAGCAGCAGTTGGGGTGGTAGGTGGCGCCCCCTGATCTACATGATGGGGCCAGAACCGATGAAGGCAACAGTTCCGGTTAGTGAGTACTGATTGAACTAACCAGACAGGATGGCACCATTTGAACATAATATTAGTTATGCATATTGAAATACAGAACGCATACCAATTGTATATTAAGCACACTATATTTCATATCCAATGTACAATAATATATCGAAGTTATCGATACAGCTCAAATCCAAGAAAATCTCTGAATCAGAAAGGCTAGAAATTCGAATATAATTTAGGTTATTATGCTTAATGCGTTTATTCATTGCAATTCTTGGTTGCTGTGCTAATATACTAATCAATAACAACATGTCTAAATGAAGTGCATCTGTTGCTAGACATTATATTGCATTGGTGAACAGGGTGAACAAAGCATAATCAATTATGTACGGGTTCAGTGCGTAATATACGCTTAGTCGCTGCCTCAACCTCGGCTGTTCTTCATTAAACATAGTGACTCTTTGTCCCTTCCCCGGCCGGATAAGTCGGCTGAATAATTAATGTGATCACATTGGAGCTAGAAGGGCGGAACATCTATTAATACAGTGCTTAGGTAGAGAGGCCTGCTGTCCCCGTTATTATAGAAGACAAAGAAACGCCCCACAACCACACGATTCCATGAGCCTATTTGTTGCGGTCGTTACGGCTTGTGGAGCCACTCCTCGGCAAAAATAACAATCCAACTAGTGGGCAATAGTCCAAAATCAATTCTAACGTCGTTAGCACAGTATAGAGGATATGGTATTGATTTTGTATTTTTTATTCTATCTCCACAGAGCCGATCCTCTGTCTGCAGCAGGAGACGGCATGGAAGCGACAACAGCCAGCAGCAACGTAGTAACAGGTAAGCCTCACAGATGGCGCGCCGGTGCCGGCCGTCAGCTCCACCGGGGCTTTCTCTGTTTGCCAGTAGATGGCGCGTGGGTTAGCGCGTGGGTTAGTTCTAGCGACTGCCGCTTGGAGTCTCTAGTTACCGTAGCGCGCCGAGCGCACCGAGCAGCGGTGCGCTCTGCAAAGGACGGGATAAATTGGATTGGGTAGCGGAGGGCGGGGGGGGGGCGATGTGGAGAGCGAGGGGACAACCGGGAAGCAAGGGCGTGGGAAAGAAGATGAAGGAATTTCCATTACCTCAGCGGGCTTTGCGGGGGCTGGCACACTAGTGTGCCAAATTTGGGCATGCCTACCTTATAAAGCAGTATTCACACACGTCTGGTATTGCTGGAAAGCCCGTCTCGCCGCGAGTATAGAGCGCAGTGGTCGCCGGGAGTGGGGCGGGTGGAGGCGGGAGGCGGAGAGGGAGAAGGGCGAGGGGTTGCGGAAGTTTGGAGGTGGAGGGAGAAAAGAGGAGGGTGAGGAGGTTGGTGGAGGTGATGGGGGCGGGGAAGGAAGAGGGCGGGGGGAAGGGGACGCAGGAGAAAGGAGAATGAGGAAGTTGGGGGAGATGGAGAGGAAAGGGGAAGGGGGGGGGGCAGGGGAAAGAGAGAGAAAGGAGGAAGGTGAAGGTGTTAGAGGAGGCCGATCGGGGCGGAGGGGGGAGGGGGAGTCGGCGGTCGGCGGTAGATGCCAGGCGAAATCAACCGTGAGTATTACCACCAAATACGGAATTCATTCATGCCGACTCGTGATATTGCGAAGACGGCAACATGGCGCATTTCCTTTCACACCAATCAGGTGCCTGAAGTCTGTATCGGGATTACCATGCGATTAGCCAGTGACAATTACACAACTTCCCTCACAGAGAGTCCTTCAGTGAATCAAGTGGCCTGGCTTGTCAAGCTCATAAGGCTTAATGACATTGCGAGCCTTCCACTCCCTAATGAACATTTAGACAACCTTATAAAAACTGCTGTCACGTATTAGAGTTGTGATCACGCAGACATCTGTGGCGTAGCCTCGTCGCGTAATCGTGTCAGGCTGGTGCAGAACCCACGTGACTTGTCGCACAATCCGATAAAGCCATTCAATTTCTTTTTAACCAAAGCACTCGCCCAAATTTGATCCTACATATCAAAGTTAGATACACATGCACTTAATTACACAGTTAGTACCGGATGTGGGGGCCGAATCACTAAGAGCAAAACACATCACCTCTGCCAATTTGGATTTCCACCACTGTGTATAACTTACAGCGTCATCAAAGGCCAGTTGGTCTCACACCGTGTCTATGTGGTGTGGGAGTTTAAAAATCACTTGGATCAGTAAAACTGTACGCTTGGGCTTTCTAGCGACCAACTGTCTATTTGTAAAAACAAGTCTATTCTGACTTATTGATGATAGGCAGTATAAATCTTCAAGAAAAAAAGTGGCTTTCAGTGCAGAAGGTCGGGAGTTCAAATCCTGGCTGAGTCAAACCAATGGCTTACAAAATTGATACTTGTTGCTACTTACCCTGACACTCCACATTACTAGGATATGGGTAGGACTGGTTAGCCTAGTATCCGGATAATGTGACTGAGTGGGATATCAGGTCATGGTGCCAACGGCCTGGCCTCTCAGTGCAGCAACACTATAAAGTCACCATTAGTGCACACTGCCATACGTCAGTACCTATTCTGATATTACATTAGATGTTGCCAGGAAATAAAACCCCAACAAACATCTCCCAATATGGTCATAGGGTTATATCACCTCCTGACCCTAATATTCTGCATTTTGACTTATGTATGCATTACAATTTCCATATATATTATATATTATATATTATATAGGTACATAATATATATATACGCAACGCGGTAGTGGCATTATCTCTGAGTTCACTCTGTTGTTTGTCCTCATAAGGTAAGCGAAACGTTGCCACCTGTTGACACTTACTATATTCTATATATGGCTACTTGTCCTATTATCTGACCTTGAAATACTCACTAACTGTAAACGTGTTAGGTGTCTCCCTAGTCTAATGTATTTACCTGCTGCACGACCAGAACTCCCTCAGAAGCAGCTAAGACCCCCGCACCCACCTCCGGTTTCATTTGTGAATGCACATTGTGTCCTTGTGTTATATAAAGGCACGGCACGACGTCCCGAGTACCGGCTATGGCACCGTTAACATGTGACCAAATGGGGACAGTTGAGCTGCTCGGCTAAGAGGCGCGGCCCCTGAGCTGCTCGCGGCGAGTTGATGCCGACTTTTTGAGGTCGTCCATGACATGACCCTCGGAAAGTCGATCCCAGCTTTTTATTGGACGTAAATAATTGATCCGCTTCAGGCCCCGCTCGGTTATCTCCCGAGCCATGATGGGGGGTGGAGGGGGTGGGCGGGAATGGAGCGGTGGAGGGTGGGGGTGGGCGTACGGGTGGATGGGGGAGGGATGGAAGGGGTTGAAGGGGGTGAAGGGGGTTGGGGTGGAGGGGGTCGCAGATGGTGTGGAGTGAGTAGATTGTTCTGGACGGTAGCGGTAAGGTGTGGTAGGGAGGGGAAGGGGGTCGAGGTATAGAGGTGGAGGTAGAGGGGTGGCGGTGGTGAGGTGTGTTGGGAAGGGTCTCGAGTTAGAGGTGGAGAGGTAGAAGAGTAGCATCTAGTAGAAGAGCAGAAGGTTGGAGGGAGGCTGAGAGGGTGGCATAGGATCGTGGACAGAGTGTGGCGAGGGGTGGTGGTCAGGGGGGTAATATGATGGAAGGCAGTGGGGAAATGGTAAGGTGAAATATCACTGAAAATCGGGGTAAGGCGTACTGTTCGAGGGACCTTGGGGGGGTGGCTGAGTTGATGGGGAAGATTGGGGCGGGGGAGGTTGGTGAAGAACCCGAGGTTGAGGTAGGGCTTGGGAAGGAGGTGGGACACAACAGCTGGGATTGAGGTGGGAGGGGGTGGACATGGTGTCCAGGGTTGAGGTGGGACGTGGGGAGGAGGTGGAACATGGCGGCCGGGGTTGAGGTGAGGCCCGGGGAGGGGTTGGGACGTGGAGGCCGGTGTTGAGGTGGGATCCAGAGAGGGGATAGGACATGGATGACGCGGTTGAGATGGGACATGGGGAGGAGGTGAGACATGGCGGCCAGGTTTGAGGTGGGACATGGAGAGGAGGTGGGACATGGCGGCTGGGGTTGAGGTGGGACGTGGGGAAGAGGTGGGACATGGCGGCCGGGGTTGAGGTGGGACACGGGGAGGAGGTGGGACATGGCAGCCAGGGTTGAGGTGGGACATGGGGAGGAGGTGGGACGTGGTGGTCGGGGTTGAGGTGGGACACAGGGAACAGGTTGACGTGGCGGCCGAGGTTGAGGTGGGACACGGGTAGGAGGTGGGACATGGTGGCCGGGGTTGAGGTGGGACACAGGGAGGAGGTTGACATGGGGGCCGGGGTTGAGGTGGGACAGGGGAGGAGGTGGGAGATGGTCGCCGGGGTTGAGGTGGGACACGGGGAGGAGGTGGGACATGGCGGCCGGGGTTGAGCTGGGACATGGGGATGTGGTGCGATGTGGCGGCCGGGGTTGAGGTGGGACACGGGGAGGAGGTGGGACATGGCGGCCGGGGACATGATCTGTTGCTGTTTGTTTCTACCCTCGTCTGGGCACATTCAGGATTTACCAAGAGGGCAGGTCGGAGTTGAGTCGGGCCGGGCGGGTGGCGGGCTGCCCGCCGGGCGGCTGTTAAAGACCTGGTAGCACCCCCCCCCCCGCTCCCATCATCATCATCATGCTGTCGGTCGCGATGCGACAAAGACTGCTTTCATTACTTGACTGCCGCTCTCCATTTAGCTCTCTGCTGTGAGAGTTGCATCCATGAGTCGGTCTTAATGTCTCTCAGCTTCAGGTTTCTCTTGATGGTATCTTAGAACCGGAGATGGGGGCGCCCTCTCTCTTTCTGTAGCCAGAAGACAGTTGAGAATAGAACATTTCATGAAAGCTGCCTGCAAAAGTGTTGAAGTGCTGCTGGCTTTTGCAAGTTACCAGTGGCACTCTCTCGGGGAGCAAATAGAGGTTTCACACCGGCAAGAACATGTCAAGACAGGCGCAAAACTATTTGTCCCTGCAGTGGCTGGTCGGGAGATGTTGGGAGTTCCATACATCAACCGCCCTTAATGCTGCCACAGTGACATGGTTTTCTGTTTAGGGTTTGCTCCCTTAGCCTTCGGTTCTGTCAAGGACCTGTACCACAAGGCAGTGGTTTACAACTCTGCAAGGCAGGGGCGTCAAACTCCCTGAGGTATTGCTATACCTGCATACCTGCCCACATACACACCCGCGGTCTGGTTCCCTAACGAATCGACACCCGGTAGTCATCGACTCACCAGTGAGATGAGATGCATTGTTCGTTTGATATGGATTTTTCAGATTTTGTATCCTGTCACTATCTAAGGACTTGTAACAGCGCGCACTCATGGCGACTTTCTGGGAGACCAGGACATTGACACCATGATTTGATTTCCCACTCAGTCAGATTATCCTGATCCTAAGTTAACCAGTTCTTACCGTATCCAAGTAACGGGAGTGCCAACGTAGGCAGCAACACATATAACATTTGTCAGTTATTGTTTGGACTCGGCATACATACAGCATACATGCAATACGAAATGTCCACTGCAATACGCGCCCACAATGCAATAGTAGGTAGATGATCGGGAAAGTTGTGGGAATTAGTTTTTGCATGTCAAGATGTCTGTAGAATCGTGCATGTACGGCGGGCCTTACTTTGGGGAAGAGGACCGATTCACGGTGATACCACGTGACTATGTACCGGGCTTAAATAAGGCAGCCGCCCTCTGAGATTCACCACGCTCGGCCGTCAAGTGAGCATCAGCACCGAACAGCCGCCCACGTGACGGCAACGTGAGGGCCACGTGAGCCAGTCACGTCACCATTACGTGAGCCAGTCACGTCACTGCCATTTGAGTAAATCATATGATCTCTACTTGAGCCAGTCACGTGGCCATGTGACCATGTAACCATGTGAGGCATTAATGTGAGTACCATGTGAACCAGTCACGTGACCACTATGTGAACTAGTTATATTGTAAAATATTCCGACTTTTGGGTCAGTATCACAAATAAAATAAGAGTAAATAATATCCTGATTACAAAAATATCCTTCTACAGGACACCAACATTATAAACATTATGTGGGCTAAATCACTAACTCCTCGTATGCATCCATGCATATAACAGTCAGACCATTCTGGGTAAAACCAATCATTGGTCCAGACAGGGTTTACAACAGGGTTGTACAAACAAGCAAAGGGAGTCCTGGAATACGGCGGGTGCCCAAGATGAAAGATTCCCTAACTAATTCCCTAACTAATACCCTGTCTATTATCTTCATTCATGTATAGTCCAAGTAGCGAAGTCAAATATCATGCTGTAACTCCGTCGTGTCGGTCACATGTCACCGACACATACACTGGCTGACAGCGTCACTCACCATTTGTTTCTTTTTGATACGAACCTCACAAATTCCTGCAATCTACTGTGAGACACTCACCTTGCATCCCTGACATGCCATAAATGCAATACTGTAAACTTGGTTAATTCTAGTAATATCTAAATCAGTCAAGCATTGTTATAAGCCATGTTAATCATATTCAATCCAGTGTTATGTGTGGACTAATGTATGTTGTGTGTGAGTGTAATTAATGTCAAATTGTCCAAAATGCTATGCATCAAATATCACCACTGGAGATAATAAATCTGGTATAAGAATGTATGGGTGTATTTAAATGTCATTGACTAACTGGAGTTGTGTATGATATTATGTGCATTCTAAAGTGTATCTAGATGCTAACAACTGGACAGAGCATATATAATTGGTTGTTTTGCATTTTCCCAAACTAGGCAGGCTTGTATGGACAGGTTTCCAGGGGAAGGCCAAATGGAATTGCACCCGATGGGAGGGGGCAATTAGGCCGTGTATAAGTTGGGATAGCGTATAAGTTGGGATACCAAGACCAGCACAGATATGTGAAGTGACCAGGTAGGTATTTCCACCCTGATGTGTGAAGTGACCAGCCAGCTTTTCCAGCCTGATGTGTGAAGTAACGGGGCATGCTGAGTAGACCTGGGGGGAAGCAGGCCGGAGTGTTATGCATGGGAGGGAGGTAGGGGGGAGGGTGTATGATTCTCTCTATCACCACCAGGGCAGCACCTGGCCCAGTGGGACAGGTTTAATGTGTAACTACTAGGTAAATATTTATTAAATGCTCTGATGTCTATGTATGTTCCCTAAAACTATTAGAGATCATTACCACTTGGTGTTATAGTGAGGAGTTTGTTGGAGACCTATTGTTGTAAAAACTGATAATTCCTATGTGCTGACATGAAGTTAGCTTTGGATGGGTGGGTCCGTTCCCTCCCTATGGCCAGCAGGAGTAGGCATTTGGGGTGGGTAAGTCACCACACCCCTCCCACCTCCAACACCTCCAACACCCTTGATTGACTGGTAAGGTTGACCAATGAGATTGTCTGCCTAGTGAAGTTAACCATATACTTTGTATGTTCTAGCTGGTAAGACCGACCAATCAGATTTGTATGTAACTAGACTGGCTAAAAGATACAATAAAAGAAGGGTACTGGTAGTGTGTATATGCAACAAAGAAGAGAGAGAAGCAAAACTAGAACCGAGAGGAAGAGTGCCACACTGCCAGCCCTGACTTCCGCACTGCTATTTTGAGGGTTTTTAGTTTATTTTGTAATAACCCACAGAGTAGTGCAATAGTTGCATAGTGGGTAACATTAATAGTAATTCTAGACCTTTTGGCTCCCACATCAAACCGGGTATGGTGTAAGTTATGATTCTGATTCTAGTGGGGTAATATCTGCTAGCTAACAATATGACGGTGACATGAGTCACTCACTTGACTGCTACCTGACTCAATGTTGTCACTGCAATATATACCTCATTCAATATGACCGCTAGGCGACCCACTTATATTGCTGCTAAATATACCATATTGCGGCTATGGCTAGTCATATGTCTGCTACATGAGCCAGTCACGCGACCACTATGCAATCCGGTCACGCGACTGCTATTGGGGAAGAGAAACTATCCACACTCACCCATAGCCTCTGGCCTTTTGGTATAGATTAAGGCCCAAATAAATAGTCAGTTATGTCCTTATATGCTGACCATTGCTGTTTCTAAATCGCTTTCAACACCTCCTCTCCGCGACAAAAAGGTCACACCACGAAACCAAAACCAAAGCCATCATCTCACCGAAGTATGATCGTCTCGCACAGGCTTCTCTGTCAAATCGTGCCACCTATTTACATAGGCATGGACTTGGATTGGTGTCATACTTCTCTTTCAATAGTTCGAAGAATACCTGAGAACCTTTGCATTAAGTTAGTTTTCCCTCATTTTGATAGCTTTATTCATAAAGGAATTAGGATAAAATGGCCTTAACGTTTTGAGACCATGATTCAGCGCCTGTCCAAGTAATGTCAGTGTTTCTATGAGAACTTGTTTTTTGCCTATGTGAGAATGCTTAGTGAGACAGTTATCAGGTCGGAGAGCTTACCTCGTTTGAAAGTCACTGGATATAGTCTCTGGGTTAACTTACAATGGTTGGATCTAATATAGGAATAAAGGGTACCCTGGCACATCTGGTTGTAACACTACATACTGACATGGCTTCCTAATGGAGTATGTCCTTACTAGGCTATAAACCATGTCAAGTCACCTGGTTATTAACTCAAACATAAATTCAGCAGAACTTTGCGATATGGCAGCCATTAACGCCGTGTGCAGGGCGTGTCCTCTGACGTTGTAATGATCTAGATGCCCATATATGAAACATTACTCTCAGTTACCATACATGTGTAGTTAAACTCACGTCCCCAGGTGAAATGCCACATATGCAAGTAGCCGCTGGTAAGTTGATTGTATCAGCGAGTCCAGATAATCTAATGATTAGAATCCTTGGCTAGGTAAGGACAAATATGTGTTCGATTTCCACTATAGCCATGACTTTGCCGTTTGACTACAAGACGCTCTCACGATATGGGATTCTGTAGCCGCTGAGCGTTATGTAGTGTAAATCTTTCCCTACGTAAGTGATGGAAATGTGTTACTTGGATATTTGCAATCAGAAGTATGTGACGTATGCCTCTAATGGGATGAATATAGTGAGGACACCTTACAATGACCTAGATGTCCATATATGGTACATTAATCTCAGTTACCATACATGTATATTTACACTCACCACCCCAGGTGAAATGCAACATACACAGGTAGGTATGGGCAGGTTGATTGCATCAGGAATCCTTGATAGGCTAATGGATGGCATACTGGCCCTGTAATGGCAGAAATATAGGTTCGATTCCCGCCCTATGGAGATCTTGCTGTTCTATTGCAACACCTTTCACGGCGTCAATGGAGGTTCCTCCCTCTGGAGATGCATAGTAAGAAACGTGTGCTTAATCACGTTCTCGATACAGTATATACAAATATATATACATATATACATATGAACGTTGCTCCTGCTTATCGCTCGAAGTAATAACCGAGTGTTGCTTGTAGATAAAACCCATTCATCACTACTGACAACCCGGAAGTGTTCATCCAATATGGCGTCGAATCCTTCATCCCACAATGCCTCTCTCAGTGTGCCACTTCCGCTCACTTGACCAAAACCACAACACTCTGTCACTTTCAAGTTTTCTTTAATAACTGGTGATCTTTGGGGAGCATCATGTAAAATACATGGTCAACTAATATAACCGATGGAAACAAAAGGGCGAACAAGTTAAATTACCCGACGGGAAACAATTCATTTTAATCCAGTGACCCCACAAAATATAATATGTACAAATATCAGCATAAGTTTAATTAGATGATTTTGGAGTTGATCTGTAAATGTCGGTGGTCAGAAAACCCGGAGTTGGGAGGCAATGCTGCTGTCTCTGCACCTTGAGATATGCCACCCGACTGCAAGACAGCTTCATTAACAAACCAACCACCCTGTACAACGAATAGTGTTGCACCCATAGTAGTTTCGTTGTGTTTACATTCGTTGAGTAAATAGGGTCAATTTCAATTGTGAACAAGATGAAGTAACTGTAATATAGTCGTATAGCGAATATGTATTTTTATGCAGGCATACTAGTGAACATATAATCCTACAGGAAATGGTGAATTGCAAAAATTGAGTAGTGAAGATATCGCCTTATATATAATAGCAAATAGATAGTCATATAGCAAATAGTGAATATTCAATATTCAACATGGAGTACACAAGCCAAATATATAGTCCTATTGAGAATTGTCTATAGCGAATCATGAATAGTGAATAGCGAGTAGCGAATAGTGAATCACAAATATTGAATAGTGAATCATGAATAGTGAATAACGAATAGCAAATAAGGAATCATGAATAGTGAATAGTGAATATCGAATAGTGAATAGCGAATAGTGAATAGTGAATTGCAAATAGTCAATTACAAATAGTGAATAGTAAATCCTGAATAGTGAACAGCAAATAGTGATAGTGAATCCTGAATAGTGAATAGTGAATAGCAAATAGTGAACAGTGAATAGTGAGTAGTGAATCACAAATAGCGAATAGTGAATAGTGAAAATATCTAAGCCTACTGTCAGTGCCAGAACAATGCTCTTGGCAAGTGTTGGCTTCTCAGTAAAGCGGTCCGTCTGCTAGACATACAATGCGTGTAGCACTGTGTAGCTGTAAACCCAGAGAAAGCCTTGCAATGTCGCAGCGCTCTATCAGTATGAACAGCCATGTCACCTAGATGACCCTGGGGAAGTGCTCGGGAATCGCCACGTGGGGCGCTGCCGGCGCTCGACGCTGGGATCGGGACGCACTTTGTCAACTGCTCTCAACTGCTTAGAGTCACTCAGGGGGGACGGCACACGGGAAGGTAACCGAGTAGATCGAGTACACAAAGGTCAACCCAAGCACTCGCTCCTCCAGCAGTGCAGCTTCACACTACTGGTTCGCCGGAGAGATGGCCGCCCATATTGGCTTGTTAGGCACGTCCTTGCATACACACAACGACCATGTGGTAAATCAGTGACTGCTTACAGGTCCTAGCAATATATGCCGTATTATATATATTTTTTCCGTCAAGGACAACACCAAGAAATATGGTTTGGAGTGCGAAATCCTCTGGCTGGACCCACGAAAAGGCCTACCCATCATTTATTCAGTCAACAATTTGGAAGGAAAAGAGGTGATTACAGCAATCTGCAACCACACGCAGCCAGTCCAGAATGAAGTAGGCCTGCTTGCATGTAATTGAGCAGGTGTCCAGGTCCCTTGGCAGTGTCTAAACCAGCACATAAAGAAAGGTATCTCCCAAGCAACACACATAGGTACAGCATAACGCACACCAGCATGATCTAACACTCAGTTGGTTTATAGATTGTACATCACAATATTAGGACGGTTCTGACTTGCAATAGTGAGCATTCACTCATGGTTTAGCAGTACTGCTCGATTGCGTTATCATATCGCCAGCACCATAACTGGATATCCAACTCAGCAACATTATCCTGACACTGAACTATTCGGTCTTTCCGCTATCCTGGCAACTGTTAATTCTCAACAGCAAGAATGGTGGTGACAAATATCAATGTTGTTAAAGACTTTTGCTTTGAATCGGCCGGGAAGTGAACCCATATGTATTCTGCCACCTGGACCGCTTTTATATAGGGATGTCTGTGATGCTGACATATTTAACATCATTTTGATCAAACCAGCAGAGGTGGCTGGGCTTGTAAGATGGCGTGATACGCCGTCAGCGCCACCTGGATTCGTATTTACCTACCTATCACATGCGCGTGCATCTTCAATCAGATTCTGAACATGAAAGAGAAAGCTTCTGTTGCTAAATAATTGAATAATTAAACTATCTGATGGGACAGCGAGATATCATCTCCAACTTGGCCACACCATTTACTACAAATGAAAAAGAAAATTGTCATTTATTCCTGAAATAGCGGTTCTATTTTTCAAAGTTCAGAATAACTGATAAGATCCTCATGTGTACATTTGGCGATTATTTAAACAACCATTTATGTTTTATGCGGGTCTTGAATTGGTGTGATATCGAATGTGATGGCTGAATCGGTAGAGTGTAGGCTCTCCATGCGGAAAGTCGGGAGTTCAAATCTCGGCATAGTCAAACAAAATTGACATTCGTCGCTACCTATTTTTACTCATGACATTACTAGGATAGGCCAAGGACCAGTTGGCTGAGGTGATGTGTCTTAGTGGGAAATTGGGTCATGTGTTAGCGGCCTGGTCTCCCAATGGGGCAGTACTATGGAGTCGCCATGAGTGCATACTGTCACAAGTCCGTACCTATCATGATATGACCTTAGCTATTGCCAGGACGTAAAACTCCGACAAACAACTGAATCAGTGTATAGTTTTTCTGATCAACTTCATGATAGTAATCTCTAATTCCTCTACATCTTTTTGAGATATTGAATGTCGGATTGTGCCATTGCCCACTCCCCGTATGCCTGATTGGCTCATGACTGACTAACCCCCTCCCCATGTGTGTGACTGGCTCATGACTGACTAACCTCCTCCCCGTATGCGTGACTGGCTCATGACTGACTAACCTCCTCCCCATGTGTGTGACTTGCTCATGACTGACTAACCTCCTCCCCACATGCATGACTGGCTCATGACTGACTAACCTCCTCCCCATGTGCGTGACTGGCTCATGACTGACTAACCTCCTTCCCATGTCTGTGACTGGCTCATGACTGACTAACCCCCGCCCCATATGCGTGACTGGCTCATGACTGACTAACCTCTTCCCCATATGCGTGACTGGCTCATGACTGACTAACCTCCTCCCTGTATGCATAACTGGCTCATGACTGACTAACCTCCTCCCCATGTGTGTGACTGGCTCATGACTGACTAACCTCCTCCACATAGGTGTGACTGGCTCATGACTGACTAACCCCCTCCGCATGTGTGTGACTGGTTCATGACTGACTACCTCCTCCTCATGTGCGTGACTGGCTAGTGACTGACTAACCCCCTTCCAGTATGCGTGACTGGCTCATGACTGACTAACCCCCTCCCCATGTGCATGACTGGCTCATGACTGACTAACCTCCTTCCAGTATGCATGACTGGCTCATGCCTGACTAACCTCCTCCCCATGTGCCTGACTAGCTAGTGACTGACTAACCTCCTCCCCATGTGCGTAACTGGCTACTGACTGACTAACCCCATCCCAGTATGCATGACTGGCTCATGACTGTCTAACCTCCTCCCCATGTGCCTGACTAGCTAGTGACTAACTGACCCCCTCCCCATGTCTGTGACTACTTCGTGACTGACTAACCGCATCCCCGTATGCATGCCTGGCTTGTGACTGACTAACATCCTCCCTTGTCACTAACTAACCCCCTCCCTGTGTGTGTGACTGGCTCATGACTGACTAAGCCACTCCCCATGTGCATGACTGGCTCATGACTGACTAACTCGCTCCCCATATGTGTGACTGGTTGATGACTGACAAGCCTCCCCGTGTGCATGAGTCGCTCATGACTGTCTAACCTCCTCCCTGTGTGCATGACTGGTTCATACCTGACTAACCCATTCCCTGTGTGTGTGACTGGCTCATGACTGAATAACCCCTCCCCATATGTGCGACGAGCTCCTGACTGACTAACCCCCTTCCCATATGCATGACTGGCTCATGACTGACTAACCCCCTCCCCATATGCATGACTGGCTCATTACTGACTAACCCTGTCCCCGTATGCATGACTGGCTTGTGATTGACTAACACCCTCTTGATGTGCGTGACTGGCTCGTGACTGACTAACCCCATTCCAGTGTGTGTGACTGGTTCATGACTAACTAACCTCCTTCCAGTGTGCATGACTCGTTCATGAGTGACTAACCTCCCCCCTATGTGCCTGACTGGCTCATGACTGACTAACCCCCTCCCCATGTGTGTGACTGGCTCATGACTGACTAACCCCCTCCCCATGTGCGTGACTGGCTCATGACTGACTAACCTCCTCCCCATGTGCATGAGTGGTTCATGACTGACTAACCTCCTCCCTGTGTGCATGACTGGTCCATGACTGACTAACCCACTCCCTGTGTGTGACTAGCTCCTGACTGACTAACCCCCTCTCCATATGCATGACTAGCTCATGACTGACTACCCCCCTCCCCATGTGCATGAATGGCTCATGACTGACTAACCCCCTCCCCATATGCATGACTGGCTTGTGACTGACTAACCCCCTCCCCATATGCATGACTGGCTTGTGACTGACTAACCCCCTCCCCATATGCATGACTGGCTTGTGACTGACTAACCCCCTCCCGATGTGCATGACTGGCTTGTGACTGACTAAACCCCTTCCAGTGTGCATGACTGGTTCATGACTAACTAATCTCCTCCCCATGTGCATGAATGGCTCATGACTGACTAACCCCCTCCCCATGTGCCTGACTGGCTTGTGACTTACTAACCCCCTCCCAGTGTGTGTGACTGGCTCATAACTGACTAGCCTCCTCCACGTGTGCATGACTGGCTTGTGACTGACTAGCCCCCTCCCACATACACACTCCCGGTATGCCCGGCGGCCAGAGCGCATGACCACAAATGCGGACAGTTGGTGGAGGCGTGATAACTTGCGTTGCCATGGTTACGATTGCCCGAGGCCGACATGTCCACACAGGCACAAAGAGAGTCGCCATTTGGCGACGCGGTGAACTGCCCTTCATCCAGCACGCCAGTTCACACGGCCTTAGTTCTGAAAGCCACCGATGGCGCTGCTTAATGCCGCACTTGTCCACCAGACGGCAGCACCAGCGGTGCACCGATCCCCGCGTAGAGAATGTCTGCTGCGCGAAGCCCCGTGATTTACGATGTGTACCGCGCCGATTTGGACGCCTCTTCAGCGGTTCTTGCCTAAGCCCTGCATCCAAGATGGCTGCTGAACGCCAGCAGAGGTCACTGATAGCCGTTCGCTGTGTTGGACCCTGCTGGGCGTTAGCGGCGACTGCTGCGCCCCCTGGTGAGTGGCCAGGGAACCCAGCAGCAGACTCCGCGTTGTGCTGCTTCGGCTGTTGTTGCTACCTACGGAGCCGCCCGTTGAGTATGCACGGGGAGGGTGCAACAGGCAGACTCCCACATTGAATAGGCCACTTCCTGCCTTTGTAGGGCTACACTACTTGATGTACCCCGCGAATAACTCTCAACGCCACCTAGTGATTTACTTAATGGGCCTAGCAAGTGCCACACCTTTCTGTGGTCTCACATTGTCTCATACAATGGGGTGATATGGCCAAATCAGTAAGAGCGCTGGTTTCCCGTGTGAAAGGTTAGGGTTTTGAATCCTAGCTGAGTCAAACCAATAACTCACCAATTTGATACTTTCCACTACCTAGCCTAGTGGTTGGTATTTCTAAGACAGGAAAAGGGCTAATTAGCAAAGTATCAGGATAATGTGACTGAGTGTGGAATATTGGAATATGGTACCAGCAGTGCAGCACTATGAAGACACAATGAGTGTGCGCTGTCACAAGACGGTGTCTACCCTGATATGACCTTCGATGTTTCTCCGATGTAAAACCTAAGCAAACAAGCATATCTCAGAACATTGCAATTCCAATCCACCCCAGTAAAACTGGCTAAGCACTCCTTAATTGTCAAAATACCCCAGAATTGCGTCAACTCCGCCAACCTTTCTAATTTCGGATAGAAACATACCTTTCCAATATAATCCGTCTGCATTGCGAAAACTCTCGCTACAACTGTTGTTGGCTGAAGTAAACAAGTATGTATGATAGATCTACACAACAGGACATTACTCATACACTATTTCTTCATATCATTTGCACTTTGAAGTGAACACTGGTTTCCTTTTAGAATAATGTTCACAGATAGAAACACATGTGGCTATATTTTAGACTGAATGTGGTGGATGGCAATTATACCCTTGGGTACACGACAAATGTATTATGTAAATACTAATCAACTTCATATTCCCGTTCTTAGTGCAATGTGTCGGCACAGCTGAATGGTTAATGAATTCTGAATTAATTAGTGAGCCCAAACGCCGGTTTTATTTGGAAGGTGCTGTTTTGTCCACTGGAGACATGGTGGGTGTTGGGGAGCTATGCTCACACGCCCCGTGCTGACTGTTGACAGGTGCGGGAGGACATGGGAGGAGTGCACAGTTCAAAGCTTATGGGAATGGAAGGCAGTGCCGACTACTAATACATGGTATGTTCAACAGCCATACAAATGGAGCATTTATCATTTCAAAAGGAAGATATAACCTGTACATAATTTGAATAATTTATCTAATTTGATATTGTTCTTGTAGATGATTGATTTTTGTTCAGAGCTGTCTGCCACACGTTGTCTCTGTTCAGCAACACCCTGACCTAATTCGTATCTATGGTAACTCTTACCCCATCATTCTATCCCTTAACCCACGTGTATATGGAACAGAGTCCACTGCTACCCAACCCGTGCCCCACGCCGTCATCCATGCTGTGTGTGCCCCGTGATGCTGGCTTAACTTGAGGGGTGGAGGGATGTGTGGCGGGGGAATGGGGTGGAGATGTGAAGCATGTACAGGATCAGCAGCTACCCAGCATGGACACTGCATCACCTTTCTGGATTGCTGCAGTGCCTTTCATCCTCACATTAAAGCTGCATAGTCCAATGAAAATATCAAATTTTCAAAACCAAAACAATTACCTAGATTTGATTCTACATATCTAGCTTAGATACTGGTGCATTTATTAAGCATTTGTGATCACATAGAAGGGAATAATGATGCAATGTAATATAATCTGTTACCACATAAGCCTCTGGTGTCAGAGTTTTGGGTTGCATGCCAAAATTAATTTGTCATGTTTGTACTTCAAATATTTCAAAAGTTAGCCATTTAAAATAAAAGTTACTTCAAACGAAAGTAAGGTAGATAGATTATAATGATCAACCTAATATATCTAGCTCAGAAAATGGTAGAAACTCAAAACCATCGGACTATGCAACTTTAACACAACCAGAATCCTTAATAGGGCTGGGTAGCCATAACCAGACGGGATGGCCAAATGAGTTGAGCGTCCGCTTCCATTGTGTCAGGTCGTAAGATTCGAGACCGTGGGATTCAGACGCAGGCCAACTCAAAATTATTACTTAAATATGTATTCGTGTTGCTACCTAGCCGAGTGCTTAGGACAATGAGTACTAGAATGAGGATATGACAATGAGTACTGGAATGAAGATGATCAATTGTCGACGATTGACATTCCCCTGTTTAATGTAATTATTAAAAATCACACCGAAAGAAACACAAGAAAAAGTCAATATCTCAGAATTCACATGTTATGAACCTTTACCGGCACGGCCTATCGTGCAGGTTGGTGAGTGGATGCCCAATACTTGCAGCATGACCCACTTACACTCAAAGCTGCACATTGCATGGCTTCGTCTATAACTCATGTGTTAAATTATTGTGACGAATTGCACGCGCCTCTTTCGGGCAGCGCTGGTGTGAGGGTGCGGGGATGTGGTGCCACAGGGGGTGCTGGGGTGCGGGGAGGTGGTGCCACAGGGGGTGCTGGGTGTTGGGGAGGTGGTGCCACAGAGGGTGCGTGGATGGGTGCAGCAGTACAGGGGTGCTGGGGTGTGGAGGGTGGTGCCACAGGGGGTGCTGGGGTTGGAGAAGTGGTGCCACAGGGGTGTGGGGTGCAGGGAGGTGGTGCCACAGGGGGTCTGGTGCGGGGAGGATGGGATGGGGGGGGGTACTGGGGTGCGGGGAGGTGGGCCACAGGGGTGCTGGGTGCGGGGAGGTGGTGCCACAGGGGGTGCTGGGGGCGGGAGGGAGGTGTACCACAGGGGGTGCTGGGTTGCGGGGAGGTGGGCCCACAGGGGGTGCTGGGGTGCGGGGAGGTGGTACCACAGGGGGTGCTGGGGTGCGGGGAGGTGGTGCCACGGGGAGGTGGTGCCACAGGGGGTACTGCGGTGCGGGGAGGTGGTGCCACAAGGGGTGCTGGGGTGCGGGGAGGTGGTGCCACAGGGGGTGCTGGGGTGCGGGGAGGTGGTACCAAAGGGGGTACTGGGGTGCGGGGAGGTGGTGCCACAGGGGGTGCTGGGGTGCGGTGGGAACCGGAACTGCTCGGAGAGGATGGGGTAATGGGATAATGGGATAATGGGATAATGGGCGAGTGGTCGGACTTTTTGAAGGAATTTGATAATGTGCCCCGAAGCAAATTGGCAAAAAAAAGCCGACGTCAGCGTGCAGTAAATGCGAATAGTGAGTAGATGGGTGAGTGATGTTGCGCCCGCAATTAATGCCAGCCATACAGCCGACGGCGTTCTTCCACGGTAAGCGCACCGCCATTTCATCGTTTTTTTAAGCTTGTTCTAGTGAATAGGTATTGTACCGATATTCCAGATTCACTTTGCACCTGTTGAAAATGTATGTCTTTTAAGTAGAGCTAACACTATTCTAATTTCAATATAACGAAGCTTAACCTGGCTAAATAACACATGCAGCAAAGATTACAATGTTTTTGGGCATCTATTATATTCATTGCAGACCACAATCTGTGTATGTTTGTATTTGAGTTTGTGGAAGGAATTACGATTTGGTGCAACATTATGGTGGTACTGATTATATGGCAGGATACTGAATTAAAACGCCTGTCTTCGAACATGAACGACTGTCCTGGTAAAGAGCTGACTCATTCTAAAATGAGGGTGTCAACTAGGTGCTTGGAGAGATTGGTAGATTACGAGATTCTTTATGCAAATTAAGCAGTCTGCGCAGAGAAAAGTCTAGCACTGCCAGTCTATGGAAGGTGATGGCAGTGTGTGGGGGTGTAAGTGTGGGTTTGGTATAGGTGTGGGTGTGGGTGTTGGTGTGGGTGTTGGTATTGGTGTGGTGTTGGATTGGTGTGGGTGTGTGTGCGTGGGTGTGTGTGGATGTGTGAGTGGCTCTGTGTAGGTGGCGTCATTCTCGTCGTTTCCACCGCACACTCGGGCCACACATCGAGTACAGAGACACACAGCAACACACAGGGACACACATAGACAATCAGAGACACACAGAGACACACATACAAACACATGGAGCGCCCGCCTGAAACAACAGGGCAGACACACTTCTTAAACATTTGTTCAGTGTTGCCTAGAAGCAGCACAACTTCCTCCCCACAACCGAACCCCACCCGCCCCCATCCGCATCTCCACCATAGCTAACAGCGCCCCCGGATGCGTAGTGGGAACCACTTACACTAAAGAAGAACAAATGATACAGCAGCAGATAAAACCACTTCTGGTCCAGCAAGCAATTGGGAAGTTGTCGTACTGGGGAAATAGAGGACGATGGCAGAGGAAAGAGCGGGAATGTGTGTGTGTGTGTGGGGGGGGTATGACAGTCGGAACAGCCGTGCCAGTGCATATCTCCGTGGGGTGTCAGTGTTGTTGTTTCCTCATATCCGGTTGGCTGACTGCGGTCTGGTGTTCTGACACATCAACAGTTCCACCCATTTTTATTGCACAAAGTCCGCCGTGTCTCCCAATACCAGAGTGCCACCCGGATGTTCCACTTAGAGCTCAATCCGTGTATCCAAGTCTCGTTCTGGGAAACATTGCGCATAGAGTAGGATTCAAACCCATAGATATTGTATTCCGGGCTAGTGTACTAAGCATTACACCACCTAGGTTCCTGATGCCACCACTCTATCCACGCCTACCTGTCTATGCGGATCCTTGCCTGAGAGATCAGTGCAGACGACTACACACGTCCTCCTGGAATTGTTCATCTTTTAAAAGGTCTGTCTCCGTACTTCATTGTAATGCTTACAATTACAGTCATTCCAGCAATCCACTTACACTACTCTATTTAACAACCAACCATACAGCATAGTAACTTGTACAGGATCCTGTTAATGCTTACAATTACAGTCATTCCTGCAATGCACTTACACAATGTCTATTTAACAACCAACAATACAGCGAGTAACTTGAACAGGATCCTGTTAATGCTTACAATTACAGTCATACGGGCAATACACTTATACAAGGTCTATTTAACAACCAACCATACAGCGAGTATTTGTACAGGATCCTGTTAATGCTTACAATTACAGTCATACATGCAATACACTTACACAAGGTCTATTTAAGAACCAACCATACAGCCAGTAACTTGTACAGGATGCTGTTAATGCTTACAATACAGGCATTCCAGCAATGCACTTACACAAGGTCTATTTAACAACCAACCATACAGCGAGTAACTTGTACAGGATCCTGTTAATTAACTCATGCGTAATAAGAGACAAACGGAGAACATGGATTTAAAAAATTTAATGGAGAACATCTCGTAACATATCGTAACTCAGTAATGTCTGGAGAACATATTCGATATTGTGTATCGTATCAAGCATCAATCACCGATCATTTGTCAAACATATCAGTATCATATTGGTAACAAGCAGAGAATATAAACAGTCAAATCGTTATCAATAAATCAGGGCAACAGTCAAGGTAATTTCATATCGTTAATCATGTCAGAGAATCTACATGTAGGAATTAATGAGCGAGAAGAAAACATCAGCCCTCAACCCCACAAAATCCCAAGGGCTGAGGGTACTCGGGACACTATTATGGGCGACATATACGCCAACACTGCATCACTCTTCCAGGGACCGGCTTCGCGAATAGCATCAAGACTCAGACCCGCCGTGACACACGTTTGCACCGCACCTCTCCGTAAACTATGTAGAGTTAGGGAAGGAGATGGGCCAAACAGAGATGAAGCCGTGAGCATAAGGACACTTGTTAGCCTAGCAGCTGTTAGTGGTGTCCCGTCTGGAAGTAAAAATGCAGGAGAGGCTGGGGACGGGAGAAAGTGTCTTACATATTTCAACCAGGCTGCAACCGGGCAATAATCAGAGTGGGGAAGAGCGGCAAGAACATAAAGTATCGGAGGTTGAGACTTATATCTAGTTTTCGATGACCTGACGGATCAGATGAACAATAGTGATATCAGATGTTAACAACGTGTGCGGTCCAAGCGGACCATTAACAGGCGAGGTCACATTGCTCTGGCGAGACAAAGTAAAGTAGGTGACCAGCAATGCCGCAATATAAACTAAGGCTTGAGTTCCACATGCAGACAGGTAATCTACTATCTCCTTCAGCTCCTGCGGCGATAACGGATGTGCTCTCTTCGTTATATGTCTGGAGCTCTTCTTGATGCCCTTCTTAAGCAAAGTGACAGGATATGCATTAAATGGAGATGGATCACCACCAAACGCCTCCACACACGTCTTAGCACCACTCAAGTAATTAGCCACAGCACCAGGGGACTTCAAGCGAGATGTCAGGAACACAACATACGCTAGCACATCATAGACAGGCGGCTTCCACGGGTTAACATGGTGCCTGCTGCAGAAAGTCTTGTAACACTGTAGATGAAGGGCTTTATTTCTCCACCTGCCTCTGGAGAGAGCAGTAGAGAAAGCAGATACTAACTCGAGATGCTCTGTCATGGTGTAGGCTGGAAGATATAAGCAAAAATATTGACTATCTTCCAGTATATCATGCAATCTCACAACGAAAAATCAATATTCTTTAACGAAAAGACTACCACTACCTCAGTCAAATTATGCTTCTCACATTCTCGTCTCGCATCCTCTTTTGCCTTAACATTCTTGTGGGATCTACTCAGATTATCTGCCAATATCAACGCTTTCCCCTCCTTATGAAGAATAGTTATGGAACAGCTCTGTGTCACTGCTATCAACCAGATTTGCCTCGCAAATGAACACAAGATCGGGTCCGTTCCTGCTCCAGACTGCAGCACTTGCTGAGAGACAAGATTATCAGTATTAATTACAATATCATAATTCCGAGGGTGTTCTGGCATAAGAAACACGAGCGCATTAACCAAGTTAAACGCCTCTAACTGATTTATAAACTTCAGAGACTGCACTACTTCATCGGGAAACTGCTGGGCATAGAACACTACCGGGGAAAAAGCACCTCCAGCCTCCAAAGTCGCATCACACTCTATCACCCAGTCTACAACCGGCTTCAACAGGAGCAACACCCTTTCTTTCATTGAACTTCGAAGCAAATTTCAGAAACCAGTCCAGATCCTTCAGAATTTCGTCCGAAAAGCATTAGGAGCGCTACGTATCGCCGCCAGCACCCTGTTCATGAAGGCTCTAGCCGGCTTCACACACTTTGCTACGTGCTGCAACTTGCCAGCCAAGCTCTGCAATTGCTTTTTAGATGCTACCACCTTCTCTTTCCACGCCAAACACTCATCCAAGACCTCTCCTAACTTCTCAGCCGGAATCGTTACCGTCATCTCAGACGCATCTATTAAGAAAGCCAGCCACACGAGTTTAGGAACCGGCGGAGAGCACTTCTTCAATGCCAACACTAAACCAAGTCTAGATACCAGCTCATGAAAGACAGTATACGCTCTAATGGCCCTCCGTTCAGATCGTTCAACACCAACAAAATCATCTAAGTAACAAAGACAAAAGAAGCCTTTCTGCCTCATCAGCCACACCACCGCACAAGTAGTCCTCGCACAAGCCAGCGCAGAAGTCCGACACCCAAACGGCAGGGCTATATCGATGTAATAGCTATCATCAAGCATAATTCCCAATAACGGGACAGACAGTGGACAAACTCTAAGCTGCCTATAAGCTCTAGCTAAGTCCACCGCCCACAGGAATGAGCTCGAACCTGACGTTATTAACCGATCAGAAACCGTAGTTATGGAGGGAAGTGAAAATGAGAACGGTCTACCTTGATAAAATCCTTTCTTTATACCTGAGTTCACACTCTCACCTAGCGGAAAACTCATATCTATTATCACCCTCCTCTCGACCGAGTCCTTCTTCGGCCTAGTCATCATTGGACTAAACTGTACCCGCGGCCTAAAAGGCAAGCCCTGAAATGGACCAAGCATAGCACCAAAACCACACACTTTTTCCACAAATGGAGCAAGCAACATGCTCTTTCAACTCATCATGACGCGCGTGATTTTTAAGGGTAGGAATAGTAGGGAAGTTAGCCGTATAATCTAACGGCCATCCAAATTCAAGATGGTCAACCAAGAAAATGTCTGGGTAATCCACCAGCATTGACCGCCAGTTATTTATATTCGGAGCAGAGGGAACTGGGACTCTCGCTTCAATATAATTAGGAAGGCCAGTAGACCTAACAACGTTAAATATGTTAACATAATGCTCACAGCCCTTCCACACATTAATATTAGCAACAGGCCAAAATGAGAGAAGAGAAGTCTTATACTCTATGGGACCAGGAGGCGCATACTCCTCCACTGCCGAACCAGGTTCAGGATCCTCTAGAAACACAAAACCCGCATCAAAACAATCAAAAAGAAACTCAACCGGCATATCAACATCATCAAACAATATATCAGGGTCAACATTCTCAACACATGGCAAACTTTTAACTACAACAGTGTCTGTAAACAAATCAGTAGAAGGGAGAGAAGAGAGAGAATTAATATCTTGCACCACATCTACATTATCAATTAAATCTCTCGTGACTACAGTGCTGTCTGAGTGACCTCGCAACCCAGACACCGGGGTCGACGGGAGAGCCGTGCCAACATGCGGCAGTAGGTCAGCCTGCTGATCACGAGCCACCGACGGGACGCCCTTCAACGCCGACACGGCTGAGTGCCCCGCGACGACAACAACGGCAGCACTGCCCAGACCAGCTGTTGACCGATTCAGCACAGACTGCTCTGACGCACAGCCCATAGACTCAACTTCACTCACTTCCGCCTGCCGCAGACGACGCAGTAGCCGCTTTCTTATCCAGGAACCTCCGCTTCTTCAAGCAGTCCTGCTCATGATGAGGAAGCAGGTGCTTATAGCGCAGTGCACACCATGCACACATGTGAATATAACGTGCCGGCAGCTCCCCATGAGACTCATTAAATCCACACGGATCACCCCAGTTCCACTTATGGCACGGCCTCCCGTTCACCTCCTTCGAGTAGTCATCTCTCGGGTTAATCGGTTGACCTGCCGGCTGAACGGAGACTGCTGCCCCCGCCCCTTGTACAGCAGCCACTGATGCAGCCGCTTGCCTTGGCTGCACCTGCTGCCCCGCATACTGATGATACACAACTTGTGACTGCTTCATCGTTGCCGAACACACGTCACGCTGCAAATCCTTAATTGCAGTTTGACCTTTCCAACCTGCCTTCAGCCTTCCAACCGCAATCCTCTTAAACACTTTCTCCGACCATCTGCGACACGTCGGCCAATCCCATGTTTCAGCCATCTCTGCTATGTCCTCCTCATGCTGGGACAATGCCGGAAGCCAAGCGGGAGGGACAGATGGATGCATCGCTAGCCGTTTTAACGCCCCCAAAATACTCCGGCCACGACACCTCACCCATTGCTATTTGTCTACAACCATCCCCCCAAGTAATAAACAAGTGTGGTTGCAACGAAATACCTGCCGGTTTCTTGAACTTGGCTGACCCGTCCAACAGCAACTCCGCTAGCGCCGAGGCTGTTTGCTGTGCGTGCGCTGTTGGAGTCAACACAGGCGGGGTTGACACTGGTACTGTCACACACTCAGGAACTGACACCGTTTGCACTGTGGGCGGAGCCTCTACCGTCACCGCCTCGAGCCCTCCCGAGTGCCGCACCTGCACCGGCAAGACAGCAGGTACCACCGGCTGAGCTCGTACTTGCTGTTCCACTCCAGCTTCAACGAACGGAATTCGTCCTGGGAACACCACCGGAGACCTTGGAGGAGAAACACCGGCCGTTACTTGCCCCCTTTCACCCTGTGTAGCCGCCAACGCCCTTTCCAAATCCTCCACTCTTACCGCCAACTGCCTGTTCCGAACCAAAACCTCCCTTTGCATCTCGTACAGAGTCATTGAATCCGGCTCAGGAAAATCTGGCACCACCGAAGTTGACAGCAGTGGCTGCTGTACAAGGGGCGGGGGCGGCAGTCTCCGTTCAGCCGGCAGGTCAACCGATACCGGTATCATGCATGTCGGGACTGGAGGTGTCCCCAGCCTGGCAACAGCCTTGGACACTCTCCCACTCTTCCGTACCTTCCTCCGTATCACCACAGAAGAGTCGCGTAATGGACAATCCGAGCTACCTTCCTTCTTCTTCCTCGGGGGCATTTCACAACACAGTCGACACCCAAAGGAACATGAAATAAAATGACTATCACGGTCAAGCGTCAGGGCAGAAGTGAGAAGAGCAAGGTGAATGTGACATAAAAGTAGTCCAGTGTCAGGAAAGTAGTGCGCTCAAACGCATTCATAAATTATCCATGTTGAAACTCAACATGCGTAATGCTTACAATTACAGTCATGTGGGCAATACACTTATACAAGGTCTATTTAACAACCAACCATACAGCGAGTAACTTGTACAGTATCCTGTTAATGCTTAGAATTACAGTCATACAGGCAATACACTTACACAAGGTCTATTTAACAACCAACCATACAGCCAGTAACTTGTACATCATCCTGTTAATGCTTACAATACAGTCATTCCAGCAATGCACTTTAAACAAGGTCTATTTAACAACCAACCATACAGCGAGTAACTTGTACAGGATCCTGTTAATGCTTACAATTACAGTCATACAGGCAATGCACTTACACAAGGTCTATTTAACAACCAACCATACAGCCAGTAACTTGTACAGTATCCTGTTAATGCTTAGAATTACAGTCATACAAGCAATGCACTTACACAAGGTCTATTTAACAACCAACCATACCGTGAATAACGTGTACAGTATCCTGTTAATGTTTACAATTACAGTCATTCCAACAATGCACTTATACATGGTCTATTTAACAACCAACCATACAGCGAGTAACTTGTACAGGATCCTGTTAATGCTTACAATACAGTCATTCCAGCAATGCACTTACACAAGGTCTATTTAACAACCAACCATACAGCGAATAACTTGTACAGGATCCTGTTAATGCTTACAATTAGTCATACAAGCAATGCACTTATAGGTACATTTAACAACCAACCATACAGCGAGTAACTTGTACAGGATCCACGTCACAACACCCAGTGTTTAGTAGGTGATGAAAATGGGAAATGTTGCATCTAGAGCAGGAATTGAACCCATATATCTTGCATTCCGGACCAGTGTGCTAACCATTAATCATCTAGGTTCCCTGATATCATCTCCCGATCCACACCCGTGGCCTGTCTATGTGACTCTTTGTCTGAACGAGCAGACTACTCTACTCTGGTGGACGGCTGGGGCACTGATTTCCGGATTGTTGCTGGCCGCGCACAGGGAATGTAAAAGTAAGATTGGGGATAACGTCATTTTACGTCCTGCACAGAGACGACTCGGTCATGTTTGTATTGACTGGGAACTCGCTGACCCAGATCTGAAATCACGTGTCAATGAGGGAAATGTCAACCATAAATGCATCATGAATACTTGGTCAATTGAGTCAGCAAGTAATAATGGTAGGTAGGTAGTGGTAACTAAGCCGAGTATCAATGTGGATTTAAAAAACGACTGGTTACACAAACCAATCACCAGATGGTTCTGTGGTGAAGAAATAAGTGGGTGGGGGGTCTACTGCTCTAGCTATCCCATGAGAGATAAAAATCACTTATCAGCGAATGTAACCACCAAATCTTACATCATGACATGTAGAGATGTTTCAAGGCATTTCTTTCTAAATAAAATATCAAAAGAAAGGGCCATATAAAACAGCAACGAAGCACAAGAATCAGGCAACAACATCCCTTAAGATAATACAACAATTTTATTTCAGCACACAAATATAACGTTCATTCTAGACAAAACAAAGGCAACTAAGTAAGATATAATATACACAACCACATAAATCGACAAGAGGCCCAGATTGGATGAGATATTGATACGGGACTGTAGCCGTGGGTGTCAGCATCACTGTGCTGTCGACAATATAATCATTGCATGGCGTATCCGGGATTGCAGTCTTTATAATGCCAGTATGTGTGTACCTGACTCCAGCTCTACCAGCTCTACATGTTCTCTGCTGCCCACAATGCTAGACTCTGCTGCTTGACGAACTAATAAAACTGCAGAAAATAGCTAAAATTGTCAAATAATAAGTAATTCTACAATCAACTTTTGGGGATTATGAATTATATGATTTACATTGTGATTTGGTTGTTTGTTGGGGTTTCATCTCAGAGCAACATCTAAGGTCACATCAGGACTGGTACCGACTTGTGACAGTACACACTCATGGTGACTTTATAGTGTTGCCTCACTACAAGACCGAGCTGCCAGCATCGTGACCCAATATCCCATTGAGTTAGTTTATCCTGGAATGGAAAATGAGCTTGGACGATTTCCCAAGAATATACAAAGTAATTAACTAACTAACATGATTTTTAAAGAGGTTTTGTTAAATGGGTTATAAATCATCTGACCCGCTGTTCTGTCAGTTGATTATAATTACCACAAAGCAGTGTATAATATACTACACACTTGTAAAGAGGCGAGCACAATATTCCCACAATAACTTAAAGAACGCTCATATCGGAGTGTGCTTAGGAAACTTTCAAAGTACTCATATTGATAATTAATCTGTGTTCATGAAAATCGATGAATTGTTGAGGTTGTTCAAATTCGGTACAGGCAGGGGTGACTTTTTGGCATGCTGGCAGCGGACAGAGACAAGGAGTGTTTGCTGCTTGCAGCTAAGTCTCCGAAGTAGTCGTGTAATTGTATTTACGGCCAAGCCTGTGTAGCATCCATCCCAAAGCTGCTGGCGGTAGGCCTAGTTAGAGCATCTCGCACTGGCCGGCGTTCAGGGGTGAGCCTACTGTGTGTATATGGTGGAATAGAGCACGGCGCAGCAGCAGGCTGAATGTACACACACCACGCTCAGACCTGCGACGACTGCCATGTTGGCCGTAATCGATTAACACGACCCGGGCGACTCGGGTCACCCAAGTCGTCAGAATTTCAAATAGAACACCGCGAGTGGAGTCAACAAAAACACGTGACGTGTGCAAAACAACCCGACCCCAGTAACCCACCTCTTGGCTGGGGTTTGCAAGGAGCGATGACGTCACATTTGCGCTGGTACCGTCCTGCATGGTAACAGCCACCGGTACCAGTCATACATTTTTTTTGTTGGTAATAACATAGATTAATTAAATGGAAATATCACTAAACTATGCCATCATAAAAATAGTTAAATCATATTTTGCTCTAATTATATCGGCTACTAAAAAAACTAATAAAACGGCGACCATTTTTGTCAGCCGAGCACAGAGAAGCTTATTCGATTATTCGACCCGAGTCTGCAGGATGTGCGCATGCGCCAAAAAGTGGCTCGGGTGACCAGAGTCGATTAATCGATTACGCCCGTTATTTTCACAAACTCACAGTTCGAATCCCAGCTGAGTCAAACCAATGATGTATACAATTGATACGTGTTGCTACCTAGCCCGGCATCACGCAGTACCAGGATAGGGCAAGGCCTGGTTAGCTCGGCAATATGATAATACGACCTCGTGAGAATTCCAGTCATGCTGCCGGCGGCCTGGTATCCCAGTGAGGCAGCACTATACAACTGACATGTGTGCACCTTTACATAGGTCACCATTGCTTCACTAGATGTGTTCCCCTGTGAGGCAACTGCATAACTAAGGACACTTTCATAGCTGGATGGGTATCTCCTTTTTTCTGTACTGCTGCCATGACGTTGCTTCTTCCACGTATGTCATTGTAGTAATTTATATCTGAAATAACGCCTAGTGTGTGTACACTCACACACTAGGCCAGAGTGTAATTATATTTGAAGTAACACCGAGTGACAAAGCAGTATTAGTTCATCTATCAATAGTCTGTTGTGTCATTCATTGATAACAGCGAGCGAAATTTCAATCACGCACAATTGGTATTCCTCATGCCACTGCTCCTTGTCCTATCCTGGTAATGCTGAATGTCAATATAAACTCCATAGCTTTGAGTTTGAGTCAGCTGGGGGTCGACACACTGTTCAAACCCAACAAAAGACCACATGTGAAGTGGCAACTCAACTCATTCGGCATTCTGTCAAAAGTAAATAGAATATAGTGGGCCTATACCTAACCATGAGATTTAAAAGTCCAAACAGGAATCATCCCAAAGTACATTTGCTGTGTAATTTATTCGCAGAGTGAACAGGCAAGGGGACTACACTCACAGTGGAACTATATATGGGCTTAGCGCGGAGTGTTATTGGCCGGATATGGGCAAACACGTTGTGCACATGCGCGGCAGTAGGAGGGCGGGATTGGAGCCACCAGGAGGCGGCACTGACGTTAACAGCCGGGTGCTGTGCACACTACGCGTGCAGGGTGACAGCGGGGACAGGGTCGTTGGCAGACGACACAGCGCGTAAAAGCGCGGGAAGAGTGGAGTACGTGCCTGACACCGCCAGTTTCTTTACTCACGTGATTGGGTGGGTGAAGAGGTGGGACCGAAATCGCAGCCCAACTATCGGAATGCAATGTCTAAAGTGAGAGTTAGGAGCCACACTCTAATGTATGCTCATGATCTCGAGTATTTCGAGAATATCAATGTAAAATAGTACCTTAGTGGTGAATATAGCCTGCAACACTTTACGTAGCATTCAACACCGATAGGAAGATATTAATCGGAATATTAAACACATGTATTAAATGTATATTAAGTGAATATACACACATTGTAGCTTTCTTTGGGAGCTCGTACTAAACGTTACTTCACAGGAGTATTTTGGTAAGACTTACTTGCCGGTTCTTTGATTATTGGTTTTAAGAGATTATATTCAAAGAATCAAGAATACTTAAATATATAAATATATACATTTGTTATTCACTAGATATATAAATACACATATAACCATGGCAATATCAGATATATTGAGAAATAATAAGAGGAAGATGGTGAGCTGGGATGAATAAATAAATTAGACCTTGGCAGACTATATATATAATATACATATGTATATGTAGACCCGCTAAGGACAAGGAAAGCAGATTGTGGATAATACAGTTTATTAGAATTACCATACCTGGCTGGCATAACCGCCGAATAATAACAACAAATTTTCTCGGTTGAGTTGAATCGGCGCGAAGGCCGGGTGGCATATTAGGAAGGCGCTGGGCCGATCGAGCGCCGTGTTATATACAGCTACTGGTGGCGCCAGCTAGTGTGTAGCGGGCGCATAATGCTTAGTTAACCCGGGCGGCGAGTGTGGCGCCGACTAGCGTAAACCGGCCGAACCAATGCGCTGCCGGCGCGTTCGAAACGCAAATAGATAGATCAGCTCATTTATATATTCCGTCAACGCCCGCGGGTGCCTACACCAGTATGTACACATATATACCACCTGTAGACCCGTTAAGGACAAGGAAAGCAGATTGTGGATAATACAGTTTATTAGAATTACCGTACCTGGCTGGCATAACCGCCAATGGTGCGAAGCGTCCCCAGCCAACCTAATAACCTGACAAGGCAGAAGCGACCCTCATGTCCGCTAGGATCCGCTCAGGCAGAGGAGAAGCTAGATAAGAGAAAATAGCATCCGAAGACCAATCCCCCCTGACTCTCATCTCCTCTAATGTAGAACCCTGCAGAGCAAGAAACATACAACCCCCCCCTGCGGAGCGAATGACAGGAGAACAACTCTTTCTGCAACCCTGCGCACTCAGCAAAGTACTTAATCGCACAATTCAATGATCTATATTCCAGAGGCTTGAACCCACTCTTAGGTGAAGGAACTTGAAAAGCTGGCAGAGCGTCCAACACAGGGACCTCCCTAAAGTGTCTACGAGTCCAATAGACCGCACATAACTCATGATTCCTCACCTTGGCAACAGGAATCAACAATTCACGCTGCCTGAACTGGATAGTTTTAGACCGTTTCACAGTAATTAACATACCCCAACTGAAGAACTTAAAGTCCCTCCTAGACAGGACGGCGTCCAACCTTTTCAACTGACTCTTCCTTAATAACCCCCTAAAACCTGTCAGCAAGGCAGCGCGAATCGACACATGACCCACACTGTTCGACATAAATGAAAAAATCAACAACAACTGCTTAGGCAATAATGGAGAAGCACGTCTCACCACGCACCCCAGCTGTCTCTTGGCCCCCCCAAGACCATTTTAACTAAATGAGAATCATAATTAATAGGAGGAGAGTCTCTCAAACGTAGAAAATAATTGAGAGCCGACAAATAGTTCGTAATAGAGCTAAATTTCACAGATCTCGTCAACCATGTGATGTATAACCCCACCTGCACATCAGGGCATGGCAAGGGGGGCAACAGCCCTTGAAACTCGTCCAAAAACGAGAAATACTTCCTGATCTGGGCTGAACGCATAGCACGACTGTTCTCTGAATAGCAGCTCGACCGAAGCAGAGACATCTCCCGATGCAATTCTGGCAAAGAGAAAACAGCTAATCAATAAAACAAATGCTTACAGCACAATATACCAGCAGAATCAACTACACCAATTCGAGTCCTATCACTCTCTCCAGTCCAATGACTCAACGCGTCACAAATAACATTCCTCTCACTAGGTACCTAAACCGAACTAATCTGGAAATTATATTCGCAAGAAATCCAGAATAACTGCCTCACCCACTCCATTATCAGCTTACTTCTACATCTACCAGATGCTAGAGCTGCACGAACAGTCATGTTATCTGTGACGAACACTACCGATTTGTCCCTCCACTGCTCTGCCCGTCTCGCGGCGGCCGCCATAACCGCCCACATCTCACAAACATTAATATGTGCGTCACAACAAATTTGGCTAGATTGCGCGTAATGATGCTGAACTGAGAACTGCAAGTCTTGAGAAGCGTCAGAATAAAAAATTCTGATGCACCAATCATTCCCATGTAGCGCGCCAAACCCTGTGGAGGATGCATCCGTATACACAGACACACACTCCGGGTGATTCCCAAGTAGGCGTGCGTGGCCATTGAAGCGGTCTACAAACTCTAACCACCATGATATCTCCTCTTTAAATGCCTGATTAAGTCTAAACTGATAGTAAGGACGCTTCAACGTTCTAATGGCGTCATAGACGCGGCTACAGAAAGAGCAGCCCCCCTTCACCACTGACTCACAGTGCGCTAACCGCCCCCACAGCCTCTCCAAGTCCCGTCTGGTTGCCTTCCGTCTCCCCACAAATGAAAGTAGATGGGCTTTCAACTTCAATATCTTATCTGCTGGCAGAAACAATTTCATGTGCACAGCATCAATTTCTATGCCAAGAAACCTGGCGCACTGAGAAGGTGATAACAACTTAGGGAAACTGACATAAAACCCCAACTGTCTCAAAACTCTAACAATCACCAACTGCGAATGAACACATGCATCCCAGGACCGATCCGCTATAGTGAAATCGTCCAAGTAATTTATCACGTTTGACGCACCCCGATGACTACAAGCACGCACTACGAAGTCACTGATTCTCGTAAATATATATCGACTGGAGGACAAACACATATACATACGGTTATCTACAAAATAACGAACACCCCCACCAAAATCCCATTGCAACCCAGGTTGACTTCTGTCCCTCGGATGGATCGAGACTGCACGATATGCGTTTTTAATATCCACTATCGAAATGTAGTCCTGCGACCACATACTATCGACAAGGTAGTGCCCAAATAGGTAAATGTCTGACTCACCTTGTCGACGTATGCGTTCACAGACCCACACAACGGACGCAAACAATCCACCACACAGCGTAACCCATCACCAGTAGACTTTGGAACACAACAAATATTGTGATTGCAAGCAGAAACATCAGAAATATAACCATTGCGTAACTCATTAGATAACTGCTCACCAATAAAGTCGTAATGAGCATCAGAACGAACCGACTTACTAAGTACAGCGTAATTACCAACACAGTCAAAATTAATGACATTAAAGCCACAAATAATACCTCTCAATATATAGCTCCAATCAGCGTCATGCGACCCAAACAAACATAATTCACAGAACGCACAACACGGGCGCAACTGTGTAAGGTTCCCTGCGATATAATGAGTACAATGACAACTCCCTAGAAAACATGCATCCGTCACACGAAAATCAACAACAAAATCATCATTTCAATCATCAGTGGCGTGAACAATAAAACAGTCTAAGTCCACTGCAACAACTAACCGAGCACTCATTAAGTCAGTCCAATTAAGTAAGCAAGCACGCCAATTAAAGTCTCCATTGACACATTGAGTATTGTCTAATGTAACCGGGCCAGAGTGCGTGGCACGACCCCCCTGAGCCACACCGCCAACCGGCCTGCCATGACCAATTGAGCAATCAATCAACGGATCCGCCCCCCGAGGGTCACCATGAACGCCAATGGAATCCCCCCCCCCCAGCCCCGACACCGGTGCGTTTGACCCCCCCAACACATCAATCTTTTCTACATCTGTCGCGCCGGTGCGATTACGCACCGCACTTGCCGCACCAATGCCCGAAGCGACATGTCTGTTCATCCCTCGAACACCCATCTTCACTATCGAATCCATAACATGGCCGCACCCCGTCTCTCGTATACTGCTTAGAGTCGCCCACTCTTTTGGACTGACCATAAGTGTTCGTCTTCAAATAATCAAAACCGTAGTATCGTAAAGTTAATTCAGAATTGCCCGGGTTAAACGCAGAGTAACTGTCCTCCGCCGTTAAGCGACGAACACCCACGTCATAATTTACATGAGCAGCATTCACAAATCTATCAGCCTTAGCTCTACCTGCCAGATAAGCAATATTACGAACAAAATGCATGTAGTCTTTATAGTGCGAATCCTTAGTATGGAGCATCCAGTAACAGTTCGCTTCAATGAGCTCATAACAGTTTAACTTCCGAACAGTCATCTTATCTTCCGTGAAGCGCTTGACAGACCACTTACTTCTAAGTCGTCTTTCACGACTACACATTCTGTCTGAGGATGACGACGACGAACAACTACGACGCCTATGGCGCCGGCGACGCCTTGAAGGACTCCTGCCCCACCTCACCTCTGACTTGCATGTCTCACGCACCGGCGTCCCCGACCGCCGGCGTGCGTCCAGCGACCTCGACTCCCGACGCTTGCTCGACGAGGTGGTGCGGTCCCTGCACACACCCCCCCCTCTGTCGCCCGACACGCTCCGACCGCCGGCACTGGAGAAACTTTGACGACAACTCAACGACCGGCTCCTCCACCGTCCCCACGACACGCTCCCCCCCGCCTGCCGACCGACCTGCCCCACCTGCCTCCGCTGTCTCGAGACGCACTCCTGTCCGCACCTCCCAACGACATTAAAGACAACTCCCTTTCAACTGCAATAGTCTTTTCTGCTATAGCCGCTTTCCTTTTCTTCTTCTCCAAAGCATGCAACCGTTCAAGCAGTGAACGCTGATTGTCACTAAGCAGGTCGTCTGAGACGACCAGCACAACTAAACTAGCTTTAGCAGGTTCAAGAAACTTTTCCGACTTTAATTTATCTTTCTCCATTACTTCTGCAGTTTGACGCGTAGGACGACGCGTCCATGCCGGGCGTCGAGTGCACCCGTCATTAATGGGCGCCGGGTGAATATCACCACACGGAGCACAAAAGTCCTTCGGCATATGTCTATGAGACAATAACCGACCAGTGACAGCATTAGTAACAGCTACCAACCAATCTTGTGCGTATGGTGACAGGAGCAGTTGACAGCTGACAACAGAGCCGGTGCAGACGGTGCAGGCAGTTTCTCGGATTAGTTGAATCGGCGCGCAGGCTGGGTGGCGTATCAGGAAGGCGCCAGGCCGATCGAGCGCCGTGATTATATACAGCTACCGGTGGCGCCAGCTAGTGTGTAGCAGGTGCATAATGCTTAGTTATGCGCTGACTAGCGTAAACCGGCCGAAGCAACGTGCTGCCGGCGCATTCGAAACGCCAATAGATAGACCAGCTCATTTATATATTCTGTCAACGCCCGCGGGTGCCTACACCAGTATATACGCATATATACCACCTATATGTGTATATCAGCATGTGTAAAGCCTGCAGCTTGGTATGCAGGTATTGCAATACCTCATGGAGTTTGACGCTCCTGCCCTGCAGAGTTGTAAACAACTGCCTTGTGGTACAGGTTCTTGACAGAACCGAAGGCGAAGGGAGCAAACCCTGAACAGAAAACCATGTCACTGTGGCAGGATCAAGGGCGGTTGATATATGGAACTCCCAACATCTCCCAACCAGCCACTGCAGGGACAAATAGTGTTGTGCCTGTCTGGACATGTTCTTGCCGGTGTGAAACCTCTATTTGCTCCCTGAGAGAGTGCCGCTGGTAACTTGCAAAAGCCAGCAGCACTACAACACTTTTGCAGGCAGCTTTCATGAAAATACTCGAACAGACGGGGCTGCCCTCTATGGAAGATCATTTGATCAAAAAGAATCTCTGGTGGACTGGACACCTCATGAGGATGTCATCAGACAGGCTACCAAAGCAGATCCTCTACTCTGAACTGTCTTCTGGTTACAGAAAGAGAGGGCGACCTCGTTTCTGGTTCAAGGATACCGTCAAGAGAAACCTGAAGCTGAGAGACATTAAGACCGACTCATGGACATCACTCTCACAGCAGAGAGCTAAATGGAGAGCGGCAGTCAAGTAATGAAAGCAGTCTTTGTAGCATCATGACCGACATCATGATGATGATGATGAAAGCCCGCAGCCATCACTCGCAGACGGTGGCCAGTATGGGAGTGTGGGTAATGACCCGGCCCTCCGGACGGGCGGAGGGACGATGTGGATAGGTATAGTCATGAGGCGTTGTGTGCTTATACTCCCATAATGCATTATGCAGCATATATATAGTTAATTGTCTGCTTGTTTTCTAAATAATTGTATTCATCAGGATAGTTCAACGTTCAGCACAGAATCACGTGTCTTTGAGCCAATATGGTCACTGCTATATTTTCCTCTGCTATGGTCAGATGCTAATGTAAATATATGAATTATAATCACTCTACTTGCCTATACTGAAAGTTGCAGAGTCCGCTGGTTTTGACTTTTTGTCATTTTCTGCGATAAATATATTAGGTTGATGGTTAAACCCTACCATACCTTAGTTGGAAACAACTTTTACTTTAAGTGGCTAACTTTGGAGATATTTGAAGTGCAAACATGCCAAATTGATTTTGGCAAGCTTGCCAAAACTGTGACACCATAGGCTTCAGCAGTAACACATTCTAATAAATTGACTCAACATGCTCTATGATGTGGCAACACATGCTTAATAAGTGCATCAGTATCTAAGTTAGATATGTAGGATCAAATCTAGATGATAATTTTGGTTTTGACAATTTGACACTTTCATCAGACTATGCGGCTTTAAGTAATAAAAGACTTTTCATAGCAACTTGCGATCACTAATCCATTCCATTTGCTCACAAACGTGCACCTTTTATGATAAGTTGTGGGACATGCATGTATGTACAATGCTTGTAGACTGGTAGAGCTAGGTCGAGGAATATTGCATTTTACAACCACGCAAATCGTGCTGAAATTTGAAAAGAATACAGCAAAATATATTGGTTCTATAGTGACTAGCCTTCCCAAGTGCGGGCCCACCTTAGCATAAGTGATGGATTGACCGGGCACCAAGGTATTGACCACACGGTAGACCTGTGCTCCCCACATTCCGACTATTCTAGCGCCCCCCCCCCCCCGTACCGCCCCGCCCCGCCCAGCCGCGCACCAGGACGGGCATGCAGATTGGGGCGGTTCGCCCCGCCGCCTACCGGCGTGAGGTGACACTAAAGGCCGACATTAGTGGCGGGAACACGGCCCGGCGCGCCCATCCTTCTGCGCCGACGCGCCGCACTCTCCGCTCCTTCGTCGGCCACTAATCTGATGAAAATAGTCCTACTTTTGCCGGTGCCCCCCACCCCACCCATACCTCACCCCACCCACCCACCCCCACCACCCCCACCACCCCCCACCCCCACCCCACACCCACCACACCCCAACCCCACCCACACCCCACCCCTACCGCACGCACGTGGTCTAAGTAATTGTGCGGGGTCCACCATTAGCGGGTATCTGCACGGGATCCCCGCCAACATGTGGTACTGGCAGACGACAATCTCCGGAATTACCCAAATTGACTGAATGAGATGAATGGCGGTAAAAGGACCTGACCGGCCTGTCGCACCTGGCGCGGGGTGGGTACGGGTGTGGGTGGGTGTGGGTAGGTGTCGGTGTGTGGGTGGGTGTCGGTGTCGGTGGATGTGGATGTGTATGGGTGTGTATGGGTGTGTGGGTGGGTGGGTGCGAGGGTGGGTGGATGTGGATGTGTATGGGTGTGTGTATGTAGGTGTGAGGTGGGGGTGAGGGTGGGTCATATGTCGGGGGGTGGAGGGGAGGTGCGGCCATGTAGAGCCATCAGGACTGGTTCGCAGCTCGGCACAGCTAATTATTTCTACACTTGAGACTGATGTATTAGCTTGTTTCCATCAATATACATCGTTATAATTTACATACACAGCACAGACCAGACGCCTTGGCGAAATGAGTTGAGTGCCAACTTCCTGTTTGGCAGTTTGTAGGATTGGAACCCCTAGTTCAAACCCCAATAGACTCAAACCAATAACTTAACAAGATTGTCGTGGGAGTGATGAAAATGGGAAATATTGTGCCTAGAGCGGGACTCGAACCCACATCTCTTTGCATTCTGGGCCAGTGTGCTAACCATTACACCACCTAGGCTCCCTGACATCACCATACTACCCACGCCTACCTGTCTATGCGGCTCCATGCCCGAGAGGTCAGTGCAGACCACTACACTCGTCCCCCTGGAATTGCAAGTCTTTTAATACTTACAATTACATACATACAGGCAATGCAACACACTTACATACACAGGGTAGGTTCAACAACCATACAGCGCGTAGCTTGTATAGGATCATGGTCACGGCAACCAGTGTCATGGGAGTGATGAAAATGGGAAATATTGTGCCTAGAGCGGGACTCGAACCCACATCTCTTTGCATTCCGGGCCAGTGTGCTAACCATTACACCACCTAGGCTCCCTGACATCACCATACTACCCACGCCTACCTGTCTATGCGGCTCCATGCCCGAGAGGTCAGTGCAGACCACTACAAGATTATAGTTGTCGCTATTTAACCTGGCACTGAGTATTACTAGAATTTGGCAAGGAGCAATTGAAATATTTAGCCTATTAACGTATGTGATTGAAATGCACCCTGCTTAATCAATGAATATAACAAGAATGAATCAAACTTATTTTGTCGATGAGACAAAAAGAAGCATATGTTCTGTCCTCGCTCAGTCCTCACTTCTCCGCTGCGATTCATGTCGAACATTGTGCAACTCACTAATCAATGCCAATAGAGTTTAACATAAACACAAATAATGTATGTGACTTTCCTCTCCACAACCTTTGAAATGTAAGCATGGACTAATTAGGATACGATAATTAGGTATTGTGATGGTGTATATCTGGGTAGAGAATACAGTACTACAATTGTCAATATTGTAATGTACTTGACATTCAAGTTTATAATTGGATTTAATAATCAATGATCATGATGTTGCTTTGTTGCTCCGTGGTAAGTTAATGAACAAACATCTCCATAGTCTGTCACGTGTGTCTCCTCATTCCACTTCAGGGCATTTCATTGGTCTGCTTTATTTCATGATATATGCTCCAAGTCAGACATAAGCCGTGTTCACACGGGCAATGTAAATCGATTCGTAGAAAGCGACTTGCCTAGTTCGCCTCACATTTGCCGTGTGAACGGACCTCTGAGGCGGATTAGGGCTGATTCGACTCACGTGATGCGCATCGTGTAAACCACCTAAGCGAGGTAGTCTACGTGAATCGATTCGTGTGAGGCGGATAATTTTGCCCGTGTGAACGGGCGCTAATTCGCCTCACCTGATTCGATTTGCCTGATTCACCTCACATTTTGCCCGTGTGAACAAGGCTATAGTTATGTCCGGAGGGGCTGCTTTTGTAAATGAAACATTGCCTCTAGAGCAGGTCTCAATGACAAACCTTTGCCATTCCAAGTCTAGCAAGTAGTAGCATCCTAACCGTTACAACACGTAGTTCCCCTGCATATATTGAGATGTAATTTACAGCATTGAGGGTAATGTTGATATGCTTTGTACTTTTATTTTTCTATTTATTATTTCTATGGTATAAGTCATGTATATGTGTTATTTTTAAATGGGGAAAGCACCTCATAAGTCTTGTACTTCCGCTTTCTCCTTTTTCATTTGCAGAAATTACTGATATAAATGCTTCACCACTATGCAACATGTAACTTGTATATTATCCTGGTCACAACACCAATATCAAGGTGGTTGTGGTATCAAGCAATGTTACTATATGGGTGGTAGACCAGAGTTCTGGCGCTGACAAAAGACATTATTCAATAAAGAAACTACATTTAGTGAAAAAACAGATATACTTTGCACCTTTAGCTAGACCTGGCCCCACACTTCAGCCATTCCGGGGCTAGCGTCTTAACCATTAGCCTACATCTGCTATCTGATGCAGTCACCCAGCCCACGCCTACCTGTGCATGTGCCATTTTCACCTGGGGAGGTGAGTGCATCTCACTGCACTTACCTTCAGACACCTGCTGTGTGTAATAGAACACCATGTAAATCCTCCTACCTCTAATTGCAAACTGCCACGCTTGTCCCTCACGCAGGCAGGCGACAGGTGTAATGAGTGAGATCCCATACACACTGGCACACACTCGAGCAGCTCACATAGCATACATCAAGAGCAGGTGGTAGTTCTGCGAGATGAGTGTCAATCTCTTGAAACTGCGATCACTGAGCTGGCCCTAATTGTTTATTGATGCTGGTTGCCGGCACATTCAGTGATGTGCCAGAACCCCCTTATATCCTGAATGTGCCGCCACCTGGAAAGCGGGGTTCCCAATGACCAATTAACGGTGTTCCACTCAAAGTCCCGCCGGATGCATTCTTTAAAATGATATAATAATTCGCGATGTGGCTACAACAGTATTTGTATCAAGCCCCTGTTACCAACCTCAATTGAGATTAAACACACTAATTCACATAGCGCAAACAACTCATTGGCACTATATCTGGAGCATATAGACGTTTTGACTTCATGGATACATGTTATCCAAACTCCCCTCGTGGTGTGTGTGTGTGGGTATGTGGAGGCGGGTCTCCACCTTGAAGTCTCGAATTGGATCACACACTAAGATATGCACTCAGTGACCTATTTAGCTCAAGGGAACAATGCAAGCAAAATAACCCGATGATTGACTCGACAACAGGGCTGTTAAAGAAGAACTTATGAAAAGTGTTGGAAGGCTGGGTTATCGACATAACCACAGGAACTAGCATTCTAATATGCTAATTATATTATTCAAATACTTATTCCCCTATATTTGGAGAGCAATTGCTTAGAGTAATACATTTTCAAATTTGAATCGAGATCATCCAGTGACCAACATATTCGTCTTCGCGCACACCGCCGTCACTACAAGCAGATTAGCATCACAGAGTATTGCACCAAGAAGTGGGTGTGTGAGTGTGTTGGGGTGTGAGTGTGTGGGTGTGTGGGTGTGTGTGTGGGTGTATGGGTGTGTGGGTGCGTGGGTGTGTGGGTGTGTGGGTGTGTTGGTGTGTGGGTGTGTGGGTGTGTGGGTGTGTGGGTGTATTGGTGTGTGGGTGTGTGGGTGTGTGGGTGTGTTGGTGTGTGAGTGTGTGGGTGTGTGGGTGTGTGCCTGTGTGCCTGTGTGGGTGTGCGGGTGTATGGGTGTGCGTGTGTGGGTGTGGGTGGGTGTGTTGGTGTGTGGGTGTGTTGTGTGGGGGTGTTGTGTGGGTGTTTGGGTGTGTGGGTGTGAGGTGTGTGGGTGTTGGGTTGTGTGGGTGTGTTGTGGGTGTGGTGTGTGGTTGGGTGTGGTGGGTGTGTGGGTGTGTGGGAGTGTGCGTGTGTGCGTTTGTGCGTGTGCGCATGTGTGCATGGTGGTGTGTGGGTGGGTGTGGGTGTGTGGTGTGTGGGTGGTGGGTGTGTGGGTGTGTGGGTTTGTGTGTGTGGGTGCGTGGGTATGTGTGTGTGGGTATGTGTGTGTGGGTGCGTGGGTATGTGTGTGTGGGTATGTGGGTGTGGGTGTGTGGATGTATGGGTGTGTGGGTGTGGGTGTCTGGGTGTGTGGGTGTGTGTGGGTGTATGGGTGTGGGTGTGGATGGGGGGGTATGTGGGTGTGTTTATGGGTGTGTGGGTGTGGGTGTGGGTGTGTGGGTGTGGGTGGGTGGGTATGTGTGTGTGTGTGATTGTGTGGGTGGGTATGCGGGTACATGTGTAACTGGGTGTACGTTATTTTGCTCGTTCTCCCATTATGCGGCGCTATTCATGTTTAATGACAGCAACACGATGTCGGGCCGAGTCTGAAACTTAACAACTCAAGTGCATCCATCCTGCCAGAAAAACACCACACACGCCAATAACATTACCGGCTGGTTACCATGTGCGCATGACTGTTCTACCCTAGCTCTACTTCCGGTGGCTTTACTTATGTATGACTTTGAACTAACCACGCACTTAAACTGAATGTCACCCTTCCCTCCCTGAGATTGCTTTTCATTCAATTTATAGAAAGGGGTCGTGACTGTCAGGGTTGTTTTGCCCATGTGCTATTTGAAATACAGCTCACAAACTCGTAGACATCTAGTTATGACACATCATGTTAAACGATAAGGTAGAGCTGTCAATCACTCTCAGATGTACTGATTTACAATCGCACCTTTATTGTGTCAAGTTGTCAGATGAATCTAGCGGTGGTACCTCATCTCAAATTAGAATCTATGTTTTTCTAATCTTTTTAGCCCCTAGGAGAGGGTCAGGCTACTTACTGTAATGTCTACACTACTCCCTCGTCTGTGCAGAAGGCCAATAGTAATATATATAATAATGAAGCATCATTAGGGGGTTGACCATGATGGTTAGTGTGATAAGGGACCTGTTCATAAAGGGTAAGGAATGCAAGGAACGTCTCAATCACATTTTAAGAGCTCACAATTGTATTACTCTTCCTACCAATACCATCTAATCTCTTCCAATGTCAATCATATCAATAAATACTTCCCCTCCATTTCCTTTATAGTCAAGATACTTTCAATTACTGTATTTAAAGCAAGATTATTGTCTGAAACATCACAGCGCTAATGAAACACATCTGATGGGTTCGGGCCCGACAACTCGAACCTTCTATGTTGCTAGGAGAGTAGCACGGGATGCCATGGTATGTCTCCTAACAACGAGTTACAGCAGCGAACCCTTCCCCACATTTGATGGCCAATGCGGGTTCGTCTTGGCGAGCAGCCCACATTTCCATATGCGGGTTGCTCGACCGAAGCCCACACCGGCCACAGCTTGATTATAATCTTGGCCACTTCACATATATAAGGAGTATAATATATTATGCGTATATAAATGCCGGAATTAAATGGTTCTAATTATTACTATAATCGATCGATTAATAAGTAATTATCCTGCATTAAATATTGGGCAATCGATTGCCGTTCCCTGCGCGCCAGGGACTGCCCTAGGTGGCGCCAAAACGGTGGGTTCGCCAGCCGGTCCGCCATATTTGTTCATTGTGCGCCGAGATTTCAATACCCTATTTTGGTACATTATCGTGGACAATTGGTGTTCCCCGTGCCCCCTGCTTCCTGCCTTGCACTAGATGTGAAGCGCCAAGCTAGGTAACAACAAGTATACATGTTTACGTCCATACCTTGACGTGGCCAAAGGTTCGAAACCAAGGGTTTGAATCCCATGACCTATCAAATTGGAAGGTTGACCCTTAACTCATTTGGTCGCCCCATCTTTACACACTTCAACCGCATATCTAGCTGGTGCTGCTAATGTAGACAACTGACTATGGGAGTCACGTTGACAAGATGGGCATTCCGACGCGACAGAAACCACCTGAGTCAGATCAGTTCAACTTAGAATACATCACACACCGTGTAGGATGTTAAGAAGCCAACCGTACGTGTGGGTTGAGTTTGAATCTAGAAAGCTAAGACTCCAAGGCAACCATATATATATAAATTATAATGCGCCTGACATGGGAATGCCATTATTCAAACCCATAGGTGTTTGCAGTCTGAACTTTGAATTGTTCCAGATTCACAATTAACGAACCTTTTTTTGGCTTACCCTTCATTGATTTAGCTGGATAAATTTTAATTGCGTAAATTAGTTTTCCTCTTTCCACTGCTCCTTTCCATATCCCAGTAATTCTGACAAATATTCATTCGTAACTCACTGGATTTACTTGGCTGGGGTTTGAACTAACGACTTGCGACATGTGGACATCTAGACATCTAGACGTCTAGACGTCTAGACACGTCTTGTATATTTATTGTATTACTGTATGATGAATGAGTAAACTTGGTATGTTTTATGGGGATTTTGAAACATTTCATGTCTCAGAAATACTTTGAGGGGGTGATGTGATATATGCATAATAGACATCTAGACGTCTAGATGTCTAGATGTCTAGATGTATAGACATCTAGACACGTCTGTAATATATGCAAATGAGATGATGTCATGGAAAAGTTTGGCCGGCTATGGTTTGAGCCCTGGAGGGGAATAAAGTCATTCAGTATCCAGAAGTCAAAGTGTTCAGACGTCATACTTTCACACCTATCAGTAAGTCAATATACCATACTGGGTAAAAAGTATTAAAAAGAGTATAATTCACTACACGAGACACAACACGCTTATATGTATATTTGGAATCAGATTTATTATCTGAAAACAATTAAAAAGGCTCAAGGAGCAGCATTCTCGAGGTGGCGACAGGGGCCCTCTTTCATGATCAAACACATGCAGCAATGTCTAGTAACGTTCATGAATAATCGTGTATATCGTACATAGGCGTCGGGGCCTCTTAGTCTTGTGAGACAGTATTACAGTCAGTTACAGTTTCTTGTAGGTTCAAATCTGGAATACAAACATAATATCGTAATCTATCATAAAGTAATCGAGCAGCTCGGAACACCTCGGCAGCGCTCAACCCCTTCCTGTTAAGGGTGGGTTGGTGGGAATTTTGAGCACGTCTTAGTCCACTGGCGGCGAGGCAGGCTGTGATGCCGAGAGCTCGCGACTGATGCGCCGCCCTGGTGTCTCGTGAGTGAATTAGGGATGTTAGCTAGCCAACATCACCAATTCACTACACGAGACACAACACGCTTATATGTATATTTGGAATCAGATTTATTATCTGAAAACAATTAAAAAGGCTCAAGGAGCAGCATTCTCGAGGTGGCGACAGGGGCCCTCTTTCATGATCAAACACATGCAGCAATGTCTAGTAACGTTCATGAATAATCGTGTATATCGTACATAGGCGTCGGGGCCTCTTAGTCTTGTGAGACAGTATTACAGTCAGTTACAGTTTCTTGTAGGTTCAAATCTGGAATACAAACATAATATCGTAATCTATCATAAAGTAATCGAGCAGCTCGGAACACCTGGGCAGCGCTCAACCCAACAACCTGCCGAGCGCTGCCGGGGCGGCACTAACGTGGACTGCACTTAGATATGCGTTTACAGATGGGCTTCTCCAGGTACCTGCAGCCATTATCGTATCCAGGGTCAGCCCTTCACCTTGGCAGGCCTGAGCAGCACCTCTTCGAAGGCCATGGAGGTTAAAGCCTGTGTCTCTACCCATGGCCATGAAGGAGGCCAAGGTCAATGCTCGCTTCAGGACCGGTAGTGTCAGGGGTAAGCCGGATGGCAGCATGAAGGCAGGTGCATTAGGGTTCGCAGGAGTTATCGCGTATCTTTGCCAGGCTCTGACCGGACAACATGAAGAGTGCGGGAGGCCTGGGAGCCGGAAAGTTACAGGAGGAGCAGAGGAAGGCCTCGTTTTGGTGGACCTTAGGACGACAATTAAGTTATTTCCATCTAGGTAGATGTCCTTGTGTCTTAGTACATGCCTCAAGGTGCTCGGCTCGACCGATAAGGGAACTAAGTTCCCTTGTCTAACAAAGGTGAAATATCCTATTAGGATAGCCGCTATGATAACATTAGGTGCTGGCCTTAGGCTCTGGAGGTATTCGATTATAGCCTTGAGTTTGGTTGGGTTAATTGGGGTAGCTCTCGTAACTATGTGGCGGGTAGTTTTAAATATTCCGGATTTAAAGAGCTTAATCTCAGGTGCATCGAACGCACTTGCGCTACCGACACCTGCCGCTCCCCATAGTTTGACGGAACTAAAATAGTTCATTATGGCACCAGGTGACTTAAGACAATCTTTGAGGAACATAAGAAATGACAAGAGGACGTATACTGAAGGGTTTTTACAATCTGTGCTATGCTGAGTACAAAATCTATATATAGTTTAACATGCGCTGCCTTGTTGTTCCATGTCCGAGGCGCTAATGCGAGCACATAGCTATCCAGGAGTCTCTGGTGATGTATTAGCGAGAATCCTGGAAGATAGAGCCACCAAATTACTATCTTCCGAACCTGATTATTACAGTTTACATTTCAAGATGTTAAGCGATGTCAATAGCGTAATCTCTTGTAGACCACGGGTTTGACACATATTCAGTGCTGACAATTTATGGGCTTTATCATGTGGTGCTCTACTAAGGGCGTCAGCTAAAATTAATTCTTTACCTGGTTTATGTACAATGACAAGTTCACAATTTTTCGTAGCTGCAATTAACCATAGCCCTCCTTGCGCATGCGCACAAAATTTTATCTTTACCACGTCCTGAGTCCAATACTTGCTGAGAGGCGATATTGTCCGTGTTAACGACAACAGTAAATTCATGGGGGTTCTGGGGAAGTAGGTTCGTTACAGCATGTACCAAATTAAGTGCTTCTAGTTGGGTGATTAGTAGTTCTTGCACACATAGTTCTGAATCATACTCAGCACTAAAATAGTGGGTAGGAGAGAATGCCCCAGCTGCTCTCAGGGTTGAGTCGCACTCAATAATCCATTTCTTCCTAGGCTCAGAAGGCAGAAGCTGTATACCATTATAACTATTCGCGAAAAGTTTAAACCATTCGAGGTCTCTCAGCAACTCCTTGTCAAAAACATGTTGACCTACATATGGTGAAGCTCTGAGCGCGGCTAGTACTCTGTGAATCTAACTGCTAGCAGAATGCATTTTGACCAGTGGTGTAACTTTCCAGCTAAGCTCTGTAGCTGTTTCCTCGAAGATGTCGTTTTCCCTTCCCAAAGTAAGCATTCTTCTAACACTTCTGTCACTTTTTCTTGCGGCAAGGTTACAGTCATGGCAATAGAATCGACTACAAACCCTAACCAGGTTATTGGGGTAACTGGTGGCGTACATTTTTCGACAGCTAAGTCCAAGCCTAAATCACTCGATAATGTGTTAAAATAATTAAAGGCATCCCAGGCTTTCTGTTCAGTCGCTTCTAGTCCTATAAAGTCGTATAAATAACATAACGAGAAAAAACCTGCTTGTCTCAGTAACCAAACTACTGCCCTAGTAGTGCGGGCACAAGCCAGGGCTGAGGTTCTACAGCCGAATGGAGGGGCGATATCAATATAGATGCTACCGTTAAGTGCAATTCCTAATAATGGTACGGATAAGGGACATACTCTGAATAGACGGTAGGCTCTTGCTAGATCCCCCCCCACATCCAGGCACCTGGGCCAACCTTAATGAGTCGGTCCGAGAGGGTAGATACTGAGGGGAGACAAAAGTTAAAAGGCCGACCCAAGTAGAATCCTCATACAATCCCTGTGTTAACACTTTTTCCCTTTGGAAAACTGAGATCAATGATTATCCTTTTATCAGTAGAGCCCTTCTTAGGCCTCGTCATCATCGGGCTAATTTGGCACCACGGAGAAAATGGCAGTGACGGGAAAGGGCCTAGCAACGCTCCATGATGGAGTTCAGTCGTAATAAATTTTTTAATATGAAAGTCTGCATTATCAGATTTTGAGTGATTCCTGAACGTTGGCACTGGTATTCTTTTTGATGTATAATCCAGGGGCCAGCCAAATTCTAGTTGTTCAAATATCGTATCAATATAGTGTTATTGGATTATAGTGTTAATCCAATAACACTATAATCCAGTGTTATTGGATTATACTGCGATTATATCGCAGTATAATCCAATAACACTGCGCGCCATCGAGGAATATTTAAACCTGACGGAACGGACATTTTTGCTCCCATGAAGTTCGGTAATCCAGTAATACGCACTTTGTCAAATATATCACGATATATACCGTTACCAAACCAGGGTTGATCTACCGACGTTGGCCAGAAATCTAGCAAAGTATTTTGAAACTGCAGAGGGGAGGGCGGTGGGATAAAATCTGGCTTATTGGTATTTATCGAGGTTAATATAACTTCTAGTGGGTCATCGAACCAGTCAAAGGTTGGCATATCTAAATCGGTTATCAGAGTACTTACACCAGCTGCTTGGAGTGGCTGTATCTGTACATTGGAGGAGGAATGATTATTTTTAACGAGCACCGGCAAATCAGTAACAATTCCAGATATAGTATCAATATTTTCAGCTTCATGAACTTTACCAGATACAGAGACGGATTTCATAGTAGTATCAGCCGATGAACATAGGGCGTAATTAAGAGTGACGTTCTTATCAGTGGGTGATAGTGGCGCGGCGGTAACAGGGTCAGCAGTGCTATTCATGGTGGGAACATGTTTAACAATTGAATACTCAGATATATCATCAGCTGTGTTTAGATTATTACTCAGCACAGGAACGGAACTCACATCGTTATTATTAGCTGTGCTCTCACTTGTTTTTTTGTCTAGGAACCTTCTCTTTTTCAAGCAGTCTTGTTCGCGATGAACTAGAATGCGCTTAAAGCGGTATGCACACCAGGCGCATATATGCAGGGATCGATCAGGAAGGACACCGTGGGTTGCCGTAAACCCGCAGTCTTTCCCCCAGTTCCATAAATAACATGGCTTTCCCTCTGTCTCTCTAGTATAATCGTCTCTCTGATTAACAGGAGAAGGGTTTATGCCGGTCGTTGGCCCTGAAACGGCCACCTGAGCAGGACGCTGAGTCGTTGAAGGGGTAGGACGCGAGTAAGTGGACTGATTAGAAGCGGCTCTTGATTGAAGCGTCCTTACTGCTTCTGTACAAATATCTCGCTGGACATCTTTTATAGCTGCCGGATCGGCCCAACCATCCCTAAGGCGACCATCTGCTATCATAGCAAAGACCCGCTCCGACCAACGACGGCATGTCGGCCAATCCCAGGTAATGGCCATGAGGGCCAGGTCTTTCTCGTGTTGCAACACAGCGGGGAGAGAAGCTACTGGAAAATCAGGTTGATCAGTTAAGAGACGGATGGCAAAGAAGTATTCTGACCATGTTGCTTCCTGTAGAGCAATCTTCTTACAAGCGTCCCCCCTAGTAATCAAATGATGCGGGAAACAGTTCATACCTGGGGGCCGCTGCAAGGCTTGAACATTGTCCATCATGAAATCGGCAGCGACGGGAAGCCTGGGTTGTTGCATTTGGAAACCAGGGGCCGCCATTGAAGATTGAGGGAAATAACCGCTACCAGGTACTTGAGTAGAATAGTGAAACGGAGCCCCTTGAGTTGCTCGCGTAGGAGCCCAGCCGCGGCCATATGGAGACTGAGATTGCACTCTAGACGGACCAGGAAACGGTTGATGTTGACTCCCATCCAGCATTGTCGAGTCATGCGGAATCCACACTGATGAACCGTCTGTAGCTCTAGAATCGGACGGAGGAAGCCCTCCAGGGACTTGTCTAGTCATATAGCGACTCTGCCGAACAGAGTGCGACGTAGCAGCACTTGCATGATCAGGGGTAGAAGGAGGTGAAGAGCGCTGGCCACGGGAGGGAGCAGCCGCTAACTGCTCCATGCCCTCCACTCGCGCTAATACGGCTCGCAACACACTTGTCACAGATGAAGGAGTATGTGAAGAATCACCATCCAAAGAGGTAACTGCGACCATTGGTGCTCGAACAGAAGCTTGTCGAGGAAGCACTGGCCGTGGAGGAAGATTGTTTGTCGAGGGACGACCGCGTAGTTTTTTGGATGGCGGCATGATGCAGGAGGAATTTTGAGCACGTCTTAGTCCACTAGCGCCGAGGCAGGCTGTGACGCCGAGAGCTCGCGACCGATGCACCGCCCTGGTGTCTCGTGAGTGAATTAGGGATGTTAGCTAGCCAACATCACCAATGGTTATCGTCAGTTACAGACTGCAGTGATATTATTGCAGCCGGCAGGGTGGCTCGGGTGACGTAGCTACCTGCATAATGCAGGTAGGCGTGGTGGGGGATGACACATACGCAAGTATCTTATTGCTACCTGTGTGATGCAGGTAGGCATGGTGGGGGATGACACAGACGCAAGTATCGTATTGCTACCTGCATGATGCAGGTAGGCGTGGATGGTGGGGGATGACACAGACTCAAGTATCATATTGCTACCTGCGTGATGCAGGTAGGCAAGGTGGGGGATGACACAGATGCAAGTATCATATTGTTACCTGCATGATGCAGGTAGGCATGGTGGGGGATGACACAAATGCAAGTATCGCATTGCTACCTGCATGATGCAGGTAGGCATGGATGGTGGGGGATGACACAAATGCAAGTATTGTATTGCCACCTGTGTGATGCAGGTAGGCATGGTGGAGGATGACACAGACGCAAGTATCATATTGCTACCTGCATGATGCAGGTATGTGTGGTGAGGGATGACACAGACGCAAGTATCGTATTGCTACCTGCGTGATGCAGGTAGGCATCGTGGGGGATGACACAAATGCAAGTATTGTATTGCTACCTGCACGATGCAGGTAGGCATGGTGGGGGATGACACAGACGCAAGTATCATATTGCTACCTGCATGATGCAGGTATGCGTGGTGGGGGATGACACAGACGCAAGTAGTGTATTGCTACCTTCATGATGCAGGTAGGAGTGGTGAGGGATAACACAGACGCAAGTATCATATTGCTACCTGCGTGATGCAGGTAGGCATGGTGGGAGATGACACAAACGCAAGTATTGTATTGCTACCTGCATGATGCAGGTAGGCATGGTGGAGGATGACACAGACACAAGTATCATATTGCTACCTGCATGATGCAGGTAGGCGTGGTGGGGGATGACACATACACAAGTATCGTATTGCTACCTGTGTGATGCAGGTAGGCGTGGTGGGGGATGACAGAAACGCAAGTATCGTATTGCTACCTGTGTGATGCAGGTAGGCATGGTGGGGGATGACACAGACACAAGTATCGTATTGCTACCTGCGTGATGCAGGTAGGAGTGGTGAGGGATGACACAGACGCAAATATCATATTGCTACCTGCGTGATGCAGGTAGGCATGGTGGGAGATGACACAAATGCAAGTATTGTATTGCTACCTGCATGATGCAGGTAGGCATGGTGGAGGATGACACAGTCGCAAGTATCATATTGCTACCTGCATGATGCAGGTAGGCGTGGTGGGGGATGACACATACACAAGTATCGTATTGCTACCTGTGTGATGCAGGTAGGCGTGGTGGGGGATGACAGAAACGCAAGTATCGTATTGCTACCTGCGTGATGCAGGTAGGCGTGGTGGGGATGACACATACGCAAGTATCGTATTGCTGGCATGTTCAAAGATGGACATCTCCGATCTTAGCTTCTAAAGCGATAGTCGGCTTAATAGGTCACAGGAGCCACCCTACATATCTGTCGCCTTCTTGGCTCAAAGCGCTGTGTGAACAGCTGTATCAGTTGCGTGTTCAGTTCAATGGGCGGCATGAGCAGCTCAGTGGGTATGAGAAGCCCAGTATGTGCTGTCAGTCAGGAGACAGGATGATGTTTACTAACTACATGTCCGTCGTGATGCGCTAACCTTACAAATAGTTCCTTGTAACCATTCAGCCATATCTTTTACACATTGATCCTGGTGCCTGTCCCTTTCCGGTATCGGGTCACCTGATTACATATCACCACCTCCAATGCACCGACCCGTGCCATCCAGATCTGCGGTTATTGTTTGTAGGATAACCAGACTAACTTCCTGTGGTGTCCTACTCTAGTTCCTTCCGCCTCTCTGCTCCTCTGCCTCTTCTGCGCATTTGTACTGAACTCATTCCGGCTACAACCTATCATGCTGGACCTTACCCACTGATCACTTCTCTATACAGGACCTAGCTCCAACTCTAACTCTCTATCTACCCTCTCTGTCTCCGGTTCTGTCCGTCCCCTTACCAGACACCTCACCCACACCTCATCCACACCTCATCCAACCAATGTGGGGGTGGGGTTGAGGCTCAGCGCCAGCTCCTAGCTATGAGTGGTGCATCTGACCTGTTTTCCAACACATCGCCTACATATGACTCTGACGACCGCCAACCAGCACTGAACAAACACACCTGGTCTCTTAGTAACAACATCCCACCACAATGTCTGCACACCTCAAATCTAACACCTACTGCAGTTCTACAGAATGAATAAATCATGCGTTTCTAAGGCGATGACGCATTTCCTGGAGGGGAGCGTTCTAGTTAAAGAACTAAGAAAAAGGATGGATCCAAATAAACAGCTTAATGCGATAGGAACACCGCGGGAACCTGAAATTAGGGCAGAAAGAAGACAGGACAAAAACTGTATTAAAATAAGTGGAACAACTTTAGAATTAATCAACAATATGGGAGAACTAGTAAATACTTGAAAAGTAGTTAGAAAACAGAGATTAGATTCAGTTGTGAAGCACCGGCCTTCCAACCTTTACATTGATTACATCGACCAGACGAGATGGCTGAATGGGTTGAGAGTCCGCTTCGCATATGGCAGGTTATGGTATTCAAACTCATGGAGTTCAAACCCCTGGCCGAGTAAACACTACGACTTAAAAATGTATACGTGTCGCTACTTAGCCTGCCACTTTGTGTTACTAGGATATATCAAGGAGCAGTGGAATGAGGACTCGCAATTATCCCGTCCTGATATGACCTTAGATGTTGCTAGGATGCAAAAAACAACAAATAGATACACCATCAATTGTCTGCAATTGAAATTTACTCTGTAATCAACGAATGTAATATAAACAAAAACTCTTTTTTTAAAGTATCGACAGGCCTGTTGATGGCGCTTGCTGAACTACATGTTAAATACAGACATACATACTTGGGTTATTTACTGTTGAATATTTTTAGTCATTTGCAATGATAGATGGAAGTGGACGGATCTATATTGATCGCGCTTTAGGTATTGATGTTGGTCCTGTTAATCGCTGTAGGTTTGCTTTTGTTCATTGATTTTGAGTATTTCGGAAGTTTACCTTCTGTGATGTATTTATTTAATGGATAGGATACCGGAGACCTGTATTTATTTAAAGGATATGAAAGGTACTATAATATAGGAAAAGAATTGTGAGTGAAGACTCACAGGTTTGCCACATGGATGCCAACTGTGATATATGCGTAACAGACGTATAGGTGTGTGGCTAATATATGTTAACGAGATGCAGAGTTTGAGACAAAGGAATATGCTAATGACATGATGTCATGGAAAGTTTAGCAGGCGGGTCAAGCTGCCTGGTCAGCTTGTCCTCAGCCACAATGTGAGATCGAACTGGAAAACATGGATCAGAGCATATGATATTTACGCTACTGTGGCAGGTGTCGTATTGAAGACGGAACAAGTGCAATGCTGCATCTTTCTTCACGTTGCTGGCGAGGAGGCTCAAAAGGTTTTCGCCAATATGCAAAAGGTTTTCGCCAAGATAAGATTGTGCCGCTTACGGAAGCGTTTCGGATTTACTGTGTCGATAAATGCAGTCTCATTATCACACGATGTAAGTTTAATTCACATAATCAGGCTACGGAAAATATGGCTACATATATCACGGCATTGAGAGACAACGTGAAGGGTTGTGAATATGGTATGGTGGAGGAGTCGCTGTTGTGTGATCGGATTGTGGCTGGCGTAAAAAGTGTGAACTTCCGGAACAAACTGTTTCAAACTACGGAGTTAACGTTGGGAAAATGTGTTAGTATGTGTGAAATCAGTGAATTTAGTTCAGATCTGTTGGAGGACACCAGATCAGAAGTGGAAAGTAAGGAGATGGATTTCATTCGGAACTATGCTAATGCGCGTACCAGTGCACCGGCGGTTCGGTCATCGGCTATGCCATCTTGGAAATCGCCATCTTGGAAATCGCCATCTTGGAATGCCGGCAGCGCCGGTGCTGGAGAGTTCAAGATCAGCTGCCAGAACTGTGGATATGAACACCGCCGGGGAGTCTACCCAGTAAAAGGAAAGGCTTGCATAGCCTGTAAGAAGATCGGGCACTTCGGTAAGGTCTGCAGGAGCAGGCTGGGCAGGCTCAACAAGCTTACCAAGGAGGAGCCCGACCCTCACAATGCTGAGCAAGACCCGGATCCGGCAGAGGTCAACGTGCTGGCAACGGATCTCTTCATCGGTGCCGTCGACCATGGTGCCAGTCAGGATGCCGAGCTGTGGCACGCGATTGTTCGAGTGAACGGTTGTCCTGTCAAGTTCAAGCTCGACACCTGTTCGGAGGCGAACGTACTGCCGAGGTACGTCTTTGACAGAGTTGCTCCGGGGCGGCTGACAAACACCAGGTGTTCATTGGTGACGTTCTCCGGTCACCGGATCACTCCTGACGGGGAGGCGCTGCTGGACGTCAGCGACAGAGTGCTCAAGTTCCAAGTGGTACCGGATTGTCAGCCTATTTTGGGCAAGCAGGCTTGTGTGACTTTGAACCTGCTGGTGCATGTGGATGAGGTGCACTGTGCTGTGCTGATGAACATTTCCGAGCCGACGAACAGTCCCAGCGCTCGGGCGGAGAAGCTGGTAAGCGAATACAAAGATGTGTTTCAGGGTTTGGGTTTGATCAAGGCAAATGCTGTCATTCATGTCGATAAATCTATTCAACCTGTCATTGACCAGCCTAGACGGATTCCGTTTGCCATTCAGAGTAAGGTACGAAGTGAGCTTGATCGCATGGTTGAGTTAGGTGTCATAGTTGAACAGGATGAACCTACCGAGTGGGTTAATTCTATAACTATCGTAAAAAATCCGACTAAGTTGAACAAGGCGATAAAGAGAGGGGCTTTTCCTACCAAAACGATTGATGAAATTATTGCCAAAACGGCAGATGCAAAGTATTTTTCAGTTTTAGATGCAAAGACAGGGTATTGGCAGATAGAATTAGATGACGAAAGTTCACGTTTGTGCACGTTCAATACTCCGTGGGGCCGGTACAGGTATACCCGCTTGCCTTTTGGCATCAAAACAGCCAGCGACATTTTTATTCAGGAAATGCACCGTGTCATGGGCGACATACCCGGTATCAGGATAGTCACGGACGATATTTTGGTATATGGGTCAACGGTTGAGGAGCACAACGAGCGGCTCCGAGCTGTGTTGGACCGAGCTAGGTCGGTTAATCTGAAATTAAACGATGCTATGTCTTTGCTATGTAAAACTACAATGAAATATGTAGGTCATCAACTTACCCAGCAGGGTGTGAAGCCTGATCCAGACAGAATACAAGCAATAGTTGACATGCCAGAGCCGCGTGACAAACACGGCATCCAAAGGTTCCTGGGCATGGTTGGATATGTACACAAGTTCATACCCAACATGTCCGAGATAGCTAAACCACTGCGCACGCTCCTCGCTAAGGACGTCGCGTGGAACTGGCAGACCGAACAGCAGGGCGCGTTTGATAAGTTGAAGGAGAAGTTAAGAACTGCTCCTGTGTTAGCATATTACAATGTTAAGAAACCCATTGTCATTCAGGTAGATGCTTGTCAGTCAGGTTTAGGTGCTGTGTTGATGCAGGATGACAAGTCGATCGCACTCGCATCTCGTGCGCTTAACTCAGCGCAGTGTGGCTATGCCACTATAGAAAAAGAGATGCTCGCCATATCTTTCAGCTGCCAGAGGTTTCATGAGTATATCTTAGGCAAAGAAGTTCAAATTCAAATGGACCACAAGCCGTTGGTGGCGATAATTAGCAAAACAAACACAGCGAACATAGTATGCCTTTTTTATTACAATTTTTTAGCTCTTGTCGTCAGTACAGTCTCTTAGGTAGTTATGTGATGTCAAATGAGGCTTAGGCACGCTTATAACCCTATATCCCGTTCTCATCGTGGGGTGGGTGGGATGGCAATTTAAGGCAGTTGTTGTCTTCGTGGCTCCCATGTCGAAAGTGAAATGTTCGCAGCTAGCAGTCGCTTTTATAGCCGAAGACGGGGAATTTAGTTCAGAAATATGACACCGGTGGAGGCACAGTCGCCTTGTTTACTGGGCGATATATGGCGGAAGTGCCAGAGAACCGCTAGTCGGCTTAAGCTATAGTTAAGTTAGTTCAGCAAGGATCCACCAATCGGCAACACATCGAGCAGCCTTAGTTACTAGCGCTTGGCTGTATTTGAGGCCAAATTACCCGTAATGCTTCAACATTACAAACAATTAGCAAAACAAACACAGCGAACATAGTATGCCTTTTATATTACAATTTTTTAGCTCTTGTCGTCAGTACAGTCTCTTAGGTAGTTATGTGATGTCAAATGAGGCTTAGGCACGCTTATAACCAAGTAAGGATGATACCGTGGCTGTAGCTGAATAATAGGAGTTCTGGGAAGGTAAGTGTTAGAACTCTGGGGAGGTACACATGCGGGCATCAGAGGTCCAGTGACCGAGTGTCTTTATGTCCTGTAGGGGGACTCCATGGTTCGAACATGTGTGGACGCCTCCGCTGGGGAGCCTATATAGTGTGGAGGCTGCTGTCGTTTGTGGCCCACCGCGGACAGGGCATGTCTGAGGAAATTATCCAGCACTTTGACCGTGATTGGTGACCCATCAGTCGCGATGAATCCCGGTCAGTGGTGGTCCGGACCAGTGGTGGTGGCGTTAGGAGCCATACAGCGCCAGAGAGTCGCTCTGACGACCGGAATGTTCTGTGGGGCAGAAGAGCTCCAGGATGTCCTCGAGGTCCAGACGTGCATGTTGAGTCCATTGTGTGAGGGTTGAAGTATTTTTGCTCAGGGTGTTTGGGCACTGAAGTCCAATCTGGAGGAGATAGTGTCGTACTGGGTAGAGCCATGGAAGGGCAGGTGACCTTTATGTATTATGTATTTCGTTGATTTGCCCTGTTTATTCCTCACTGTGTTCGTTAACAGTCCCTGCCTCAGCAGATCCATGAGGCATCAGTGGTGTAGAGCGTAGTAACCTGTGAGAAAAGGGGCAGGTAATTTAGTTTTTGAATAGGTTACGGAACTGTGGTTACTAAGTCGCCATAGGTAACCTGCACTCCCAGCAGCTCATTGTCTGTCGTACGTACCTCAAACAGATGTCCTACCGCAGAGTCACAGTGCATCCCACTGAGTACATCTAGCAGTGCATAGTTACATCGTTCTTGTTCTGTTTGCTTCGTCGATCACCGGAGAATTTAATGTCATCCCAGCAGACCGGCACATGTGTTGGCGGCTCGAAGAATTTAAGTGTCACCGTTTGCCCATGTTGTAGGTCTGTGGTCATGGCAGTGGACATGTCCCTTGATGGCACATCACAAAGTCACGCCAGGATTATTGAATCATGATGTGGGCGTGGCAGTGGTCTTGTCCCTTGTTGGCACATCACGTGAGTGTGCACAGATTATAGAGTCATGGCCTGCACTCGTGCTGAGGACTTATTGTCCTGGCGAAATGGTCCATGTGTTACCAGCTCGAAGTCTCAATGTATCGCCTTATGCTTGTGTTGTAGGTTTTATGGGTGTGGCAGCGGTCGTGCCCCTTGTTGGGCGCATCACGTGAGGACGGACAGAGTATTGATTCGTGGCCTGGGCTCGTGCCGAAGACTTATCGTGAGGTAGATGCTTCATTTGATGCTTGTCCCGGCGCAATCGTGCATATGTTACCGGCTCATAGACTTAAAGTGTCGCTGTATGCCCGTTTTGTAGATTTGTGGGCGTGGCAGTGGTCGTGTTCCTTGTTGATCACATCATGTGAGCATGCACATAGTATTGAGTCATGGCCTGCACTCATACAGAAGACTTATTGTGAGGTAGAATTATGTTATATTTGGGCCTTGCTTACTGTTTATTTAGCATCATCCCGGCGAACTGGTGCATGTGTTGGCAGCTTGAAGAATTAATTGTCACCGTATGCGCATGTTGCAGACCAGTGGTCGTGGCGGTGAGCGTGTCCCTTGTTGGCACATCACATGATCACACACAGATTGTTGGGTCTCGGCCCATGCTCATGGTGAAGACTTATTGTGAAGTAGATTTGTGTTATTAATGTAGGTGGTAAAGTTATGATGATCCTGTGGTGCCGAGGTATTTTATTAGCAGTTGCCATTTGCTGGGCTACCTAGCTTACAGCATTCTTGTTCTGTGCCCAGTGGTGTAACAGAGTGTGATTTCGACCATCATGTTTATGTCTTGCAGCGTTTGACTCCAATTTGTGCCTTAAATGTTCAGACGTGCTGGCGATTTGGGCCTTGATTACTGTTATTTAATGTCGTCCCGTCGAGCCGGTGCATGTGTTGGCGGCTCGAAGAATTTAAGTGTCACCATATGCGGGTGTTGTAGATCTGTGGTTGTGGCAGTGGGCGTGTCTCCTATTGCACATCATGTGATCATGCACAGCTTATTGAGTTATGGCCCGGACTCGTGCTGAAGACTCATTGTGAAGTAGATTTGTGTTATTTATGTAGATGGTAAAGTTATGATGACTGTGGCACCAAGTTCTTTTATTGGCATTCAACGAAAGATTGATGCCAGTATGCGGGAAGCTGAAGTGGCATCCTCGGTATATAGGCGGAAGTCGGTTCCCAAGGTGTTTTATGTCGTCAAGGACGGCCCGAGTTTGGCATGGGTTTGTGCACAGCCCCTTCGAAGGCTGTGCAGAGTGATAGACTCGAAGCTGCTTACTGTTATTTACGCTACATATGATAGTTATAGAGTCGGAGCTGTTGTGATTTTTCTCGCACCAGTCCAGTGTTCGGCTTGAACGAGTTCTTAGTGCTGGCAGTCGATGTTGAGGGGCCCATGTGGTTTCTTACGCTGGGCTGGTGGTTGTTGGAGCGATGCGTCACATGCTCCGATTTGTGCATTAAAATGTTCAGACATGCTGGAGATTTGGTCTAGAGCAGTTGTTATGTTGACTGGGGTAGGTGTTGCCGGCTCCTGCCTTCGTCAATCGCCAGAGAATTTAACGTCGTGCCGGCGAACGAGCGCGCGTGTCACCGGCTATTTTTCTGGTCAATCGTAGGGAATTTAGTGTTGTCCCGGCAGACTGGCGGCGTGTCGCCGGCTCCTTACTTCGTCGATCGCCGGAGAATTTAGTATTGTCCTGGTGGACTGGCGCCCGTGACGCCGGCTCCTTGCTTCGTCAATCATCGGAGAATCCAACGTCGTTCCGGCGACCCGGCGCGCACTTTGCCGGCTCCTTCCTTCGTGATCGCCGGAGGATTTAGTATTGTCCCGGCGGACTGGCGCCCGTGATGCTGGCTCATTGCTTCGTCATTCGTCGGAGAATCCAACGTCGTTCCGGCGACCTGGCGCGCGTGTTGCGGGCTCCTTCCATCGTCGATCGCCAGAGAATTTTAGTGTTGTCCCAGCGAGCCGTTGTCCCCGAAGCTCACTGTACTAATACCGGGTCCAGGTTACATGTGTCGGAGTGCCTAGCCGTCAAATCTTTACAACAGTCAACCGGAGAGATTATAATCGTCGTGCTCGGCTAAGAAATAATTCACGGGCGCGCGTGTTGCCAGCTTCCTTGCTTCGAAGTACGATGCGTTGGCGGAGAGAAATTGTGGTGTACCAGGCGAAACTCTGGCCGGTTCGCTGCAGCTCCGTAGAGGTGCATTGAATCACAGGATACTGTGTGGCACTCATATTTAAGGTCAGTTGTTTCCATCATGAGTTGGCTTAATCGCCGTGATCGAAGTGAAATGTGCGCAAATTAGCTGTTCAGTCGCATTTATATTAGCCGAAAAGACGGGGAATTTAGTTCAGAAATATGACAGCCGGTGGGAGTCCAAATAGGTCGCCCTTGGTTACTGGGCATATATGGCGAAGTGCCTACAGAAAGACTCCGTCTAGTCGGTCTTACGCATATAGTTAAGTTAGTTCAGCAAGGATCGCACCAGTCAGCGACTACATCGGAGGCAGTGCTTAGGGTTACTTAGGCAGCTTTGGGCTATGTATTTGTCATTCAGCCAATTACCTGCCGTAAATCTTTCAACATTACGAACAATACGCAGAATGCCAATTCATAAACTTCGGCTAAAAATAGCAAGAGAATCGGAATGCGGGATTGGCAAAATTTACAATATACAGTATGGTCAGTGAAGTGTTAAAGGTAAATGGATGTTTTTTGCAGACTTAAACGTTATCCAGGGCGCAGACACGTTATCCAGGGCACATAGCGTCAAAGTAGGTCAGGATAGCCTGTTCGATGACACGTTCTGTGTTGCCGCAGTGGACCTGCAGTCGTCGAGTTTGTTGAGTAAGATTGTCAATGAGTATGAGAAGGATGTATCCATGTCCATGTTGATCTCACACATTGAAGATGGGTGGGACACTACACGCATACAGACACTGCTGTGTCTGAGACAGTACATCCCATACAAACACGACTTAACGATAGAAAACAATCTTGTGATGAACGGCAATCGGGTGGTGGTTCCTCCGGGTCTTCATGGTGAAATGATAGAGGCATTACATGAGACACACCTAGGTGTGACAAAGTCAAAGCAGTTGGCGCGTGACTGTATGTTTTGGCCGAACATGAATAAACAAATTGAAGATAAGGTCAGTCGGTGTGACACTTGCCAAAACAATTGAACAAATTTGCATAACGAGCCCCTGATAAATCACCCGATCGCCTCTCAACCATATGAAAAAGTTTGTGCTGATTTGTTTGAATTAGATCATAAAAATTACCTGATAACTGTAGATTACTAAACAAAGTATCCAGAGGTGACGCTGTTGGGCGATACATCGTCCGTCACTGTTATTGATGCATTGAAGGATAATTTTGCAAGACACGGTATTCCTAGTCAGGTCGTGTCGGACAATGGTCCACAGTTTAAGAGTCATGAGTATAGGCAGTTTGCGCTACACTATGGGGTTAAGGCCATGAATGCCAGTCCACAGTATCCTCGTAGCAATGGGCAGGTAGAACGGTTTGTGCAGACAGTCAAGGACATGTTAAAGAAGTGTGAGAAGACTGGGTCTGATTTTCAGTTAGCTTTGCTAAATTATCGTAATACTCTGTTGGCCGTCCTAAATGCATCTCTGGCACAGCTGCTCATGAGCAGGAGGTTGAGGGGCAGATTGCCTATGTGGAGGAAATTTTGGTGCCCGAAACGCAAAATCCAAAGAGATGCCAGACAGGCAAATGGCAGCGAAGTCAGAAAGCGTTTCATGACCGGAAGTGTGGTAAGCCGCACAAACCTATGAAAGTCGGAGATAAGATAAAGTACAAAAATCATGCTGGCGAATGGAAGAAAGGGGTTATTTTGGGACGGACTGGGGTTTCTGGGAGAGAATATCAAATTTTGAACGAGTCGGGTAATATGTTATATCGTAACCGGGTGCAGATTATCAGGGCGCCTGTGGGGGGGCAACCCGAGCTTGTCGGGCAGACGCAAACTGGGTCAGCGTCAGTGCCGAATGTAAACAGTGTGGCTAATCTAATTAGGTCAGGTCGGCTGATAAGGCCGGCGAGTAGGTTAGACCTGTAGGAGGTTAGTGTAGATTGACTATGTACACGTGTAACATGTGCATGTAGGATTAAGTTTATTTCAGATATTTTCGTTTGTATATGATATCTGATGGACATTACGGGCGGACATTGAGCACTCAGACATTGCAAGGACTTGTGTTTAAGTTAAGTACGCATATATGTTATTGTGCATTCGTCTGACTAGTATGTTGTTTTATTGCCATTGTTTTTTTTAAATATTTCATGTTTCAGAAATACTTTGAGGGGGGGATGTGATATATGCGTAATAGACGTATAGGTGTGTGGCTAATATATGTTAACGAGATGCAGAGTTTGAGAGAAAGGAATATGCTAATGAGATGACATCATGGAAAGTTTAGCCGGCGGGTCAAGCGAGCCATAGGCTGTAAATAAACCATTCAGTATCCAGAAGTCAAAGTGTTCAGACGTCGTACTTTCACACCAACTGGTGGTACAGCCCATTCACTGGTGGATGCTTACACAGACCATTCCCGAGTGCTATGAGCGATAATGGGGATTGCCACCATAGATAGACCCGCCCATATTGCATTTATGTATAAAATAAGCAATATTATATTTCCCCGTGGGCGTGGTTTGGGAGATTATTGTTGACGTAGCCAGTGCTAATTAAGCGCTTCTTTAATCAGCAATAGTGGCGTTGTCAGCGTCGCCGATTTATGATCTCACGCACACTAGCCGATTTACGACCTCACGCACCCTACACTCCCAGACTGCTGCCAACACTTCGGAGGGCGCGCATGCGTGCTGGCTACGGAGCTAGTGCCAGTGAGTCACTGCGACGTGGCGCACCAGGTACAGACTGTGCGGCTTCCCTGTCACCAAGCTCACTCAGATGCTAGTTCATCAGTACTACTGGCTGGTTAATAATGTGACTGAGTGGCATTGTCCGTGATGTTCGCAACACGGGTAATTTGACATTTGGACACAGCCATAGCCTCTAATACTAAGAAGGCCTCATGTTGCCACCTATCGAGAACCGGCCACACTCCCTTATGCTTTGTACACTAGCGCCGCCTATATTCACTTTAAAAAAATACGAAACTTGATTACGTAACTAATGATACTGATCTGCCATCTATGTTCGAATTCCTGAACTAAATTGCCGTCGATGCCTATATAAGGCCAGGTTTGGCGACTGAGAGCTCACATTGACACGGGCAGGAGGAGGACACTAGCCTTAAATTGGTCCGACGATCAGCCGAACCAGGATTTGGCTCGCCGGGCCCGGCCCGCCGGGACAACACTAATTCTCCGGCGATCGACTATGTGAGGAGCCGGCAACACGCGTGGCAGTTCGCCGGTACGACATTAATTCTCTGGCGATCGACGAAGCAAGGAGCCGGCAACACGCGCACCCGGTCGCCGGCATGAAATTAAATTCTCCGACGATTGACAAAGAACAAGATGACAAGGGACACGCCCACTGCCACGCCCATAAATTTACAACACGGCCATACGGCGACACTTAAATTCTTTGAGCCAGCAACACGTGCACCAGTTCGCCGGGACAACTTGAAATTCTCCGCTGATCGATGAAGCAACAGAACAAGAACGATATAACCTAGATAGCCATGTAAGTACTACTTAGGCTATTGCTAAATCTGAGCTAGCATTACACTGATGACAACTGCCAATACAGCAATATATCACAAATACTGACATTAGCGAGAGTACAAGTTGCCATAAACAAATACATAGTCCTTGCCTACACATAGCTCTGACACTTTACAACATCATACAAATGCCTCATGCCGATCACTAACACTCGCTGAAGCGACCAAGGTCGTCATGACTCAGCCCACTCTGACCCACTATGACCGGTCGCCTGGCAGAATACTACTTGCTGAATATGTGACACTGATAGGCTACACCACGTGCTGTCACAGCCAGTGATAGTACACCAATGATTGAGGCCGCTGCCGATCATGCACCCACGTGTGTGATCGATCCCCAACTCCTGCAGCCCAAGCCAAACGCAACTATGAGACTGACACCGAGAGACTCCACCGACACAAACGGTACAGTGACTGTGACCATGATTGAAACTACCACAACGCTAATGGCAGGAGGCATCAGCCAGTGCAGGGTGTACTCTCACAGCCAACACTCAGGATGATGCATAAAACGATCTCGTACTTATGTGCAGGGTGCATTAATGATTAACAAACATAAAAGAGCAAACAGCCAGCCTGCGAAGCTATGCATGAACAAAAAAGAGATTCCTTCACAATAAGTCAAGTAACAAAAGCTGACACTGCACATTCTAACGCCGCAAGCACATATGGTGGTGGTGATGGCTACAATATAGCCACTGACCCAGCATAGAAGCCACAATGCACTAGTAATGACTTAGCATCAACCAACGTTGGGCTACTAATCCGCGAGGAGACAGCGTCAACACGGGGATAAGGAAGGCTCTGATGAATATCAATCCCCTCTGGATTGAATAGTAAGGCATGAAGGCAAAACATCATGCAGATAGTGAGAAACTCAATATGCTACCAACTCAAATGAATCATCCTGTTTACACCTGCTGAACCTGTCAGCTGGACGATCGAATGTAACTCCTCGTTACAGGCTGGAGCGACTCATCCACACTTCTACAGTGCTATATACACCGACACTCTCGGCAACAGGGAACACAAGATGGCACAACTTGAAGCAATAAATCCAGCCACAGCCCTAGAGAACTTGGCACCACAGAATCATCATAACTTTAATGTCTACATAAATAATACAAATCTGCTTCACAATAAGTCTTCAGCATGGGTGCGGGCCGTGACGATAATTTGTTCATGCTCACGTGATGTGGCACAACACAGCACGACATTGGGATAAGACATAAACCAGACAAGGATATCACCCTCAGCCGCATGTGCTTGACAAAACGTGATGTGGCTATATGCTGCACAGCACAGCACAACATTGTGGTAAGACTCAAACCAGACAAGGATATCGCCCTCAGCCACATGTGCTTGACAAAAGCTGCAAATAAGATGGTGACTAATATGGTTGCAGAGGGCGGAATACGACCAAAGCTGGGTGCTACGACGACCCCTTCAATATGACCTTGTAACTAACCTGGGATTCATAGTAATATTTTGAATCTCATCACAGGACACTCCACAAACACCGCAAACAACTATTAAAACAACTGCAACAAGGCTATCCCCTGTATCTGCAGGAATAAAACACAGGCTCGTGAATACCTGTGATACTTGAAGACACATCAAGCTGATCCCACCATAACTACACATTTATATCTTACATTCCGTGACCACAAATCCCCATCCATGGTCATGAACTGCATAAGTGGAACCCAAACCTGGGTCCTCTCACTCGGAGGATCAACTTAACACTCTTGGCTAAGGACATAACTCTCACGAAACTGGCCTTGACATTGAGGCATGGATTCATACGTGTTCAGGACACAACTACATCTCGATGTATTGGTCTTCATAACGATGGATGACCTTCCCTTCCAACTCCGAGCCCTGCTCGATGCACTTTCATTTGCCCTGTCTGTGGTGGGCCACCCGGCACCTGGTGCCATCACTCTGCACAGCCTTCAAAGGGGCGGTGCACAACCCGTACCAACTCGGGTCACCATGGATGAACTAAACTGCCTCGGCACCCGACTTCGGATGGGGTGTCCTTCATTCATCGCAACCGATGGTCACCCAGCACGTCCAAAGCGCTGACTGACGTACTCAGACATGCCCTGTCCACAGTGGGCCACAAAACGCCGGCTGCCTTCACACTCCATGGCGTTCCCAGGGAGGCAAAATAAAAATATTTAAAAAAGGCTCGAACCATGGAGTCTCCTACTGATATCAGGACACTAGGTCACTGGACCTCTGATGCTGTGCACACTTACGTTCCAAGGATTCCAACTTTTCGTACTGATGGGCCCCCTCTCCACGCAAAGGTACTGACTGATACGCTCTGTCCGACTTGGGCCACAAGGGGCGCCAGGCGCCACAACCATACACAGCCTAAGGAGAAGTGGTGCTCAGGCATGTGCTCGCCTAGGCGTCCCCCTCGAGAACATTAAAGGACCTGGCCCCTGGTCATCTGCAGTGGTACACACATACGTGCCCAAGACATTGGTCAGTTCGGCCACGGCGAAGCTTTCTTCTCTATTTGGTTAAAAGCTTCGTGACCTCACTGTGATTGAACATATTGCTATTTGAATTGAACTTTCTGATGATCAAAACTTGTACTCGTGCTTAAGAAATTAAACCCAACCTTATACTACCTGCTGTGTCATTGTCTAATTGTCCCTGATGTTCGCAACACATGTACTTTGATTGGTTGTTGTATATGCAATTAGGATGTAAAACCCCATTAACTGTGAGCTGGTACAGATAGAGGCGGCGAGGTGCGGGTTGGTTGCCTACATGTTCTGTCAGGGTTGCAGGTGTCGTTCGGCTTGCTGTCGTGTTTACCCTCCTGCACATGTACAATAACACAAAGAAGTGATGCTGGGTCTTAAAGTAGGGCAAGTAATTACATAAACAAAATACATTCACGAAACACACATTTACAGTGAGCATAGGCCCAGAGACCCACCCCACAGTGGTTCCTTATTGACACCATCACGTAGAAAACTACTTTATATGTCTGTGGTATTTGTGTTGTTGCATTCGTTGATTTAGAGGGGGATGGAACGCGGTCGTTGAATCGGTAGAGCGCAGGCTTCCCATGCATAAGGCATGTTTTCGAAACCTGGTCAAACCAATGACTTACAAAATTGATACTTCTCGCCACCTATCCTGGATAGGGCAAAGACTGGTTCACTCCGTATCACACACTGTCACAAGTCAGTACCAGTCCTAATCTGACCATACATATTTCCAGGACGTAAAATTTCAACAAACAAACACATATATAATATGGATAGTGATAAGCCTGTTATCACATGTAAAAATACCTGGAGTGGGTGGCCTATCCCTCCCCCACCCCTTCCCGGGGTTGGGGAGTGGTGGGTACGTGCAGGCACCCCCGCATCCTGCGTGGGGCCCCTCCTCCACTAGCTCAACATCACATGGTTAGCAAAATCGATGTGCTACGCTTCCATCCGTTCATATCTCAGCTCACTTAACCTACACCTCAAGGGCGTGGGGGGGGGGGGGGCAGCGATTAATTATGACAATTTCAACATCCGCCGTTGCCTGGCGGGGGCGCGAAGGTCGTTAGGCGACTCCCCTCACCAAGCCGCCCCCCTCCTGCCAGGACAGATAGCTGCCATGTTGGCCCCCCCTATCAGGCTCTCCCGGCCACACCTCATTTAAGGCAGCAATTCTGACTTCCTTTAGGGGCCTACTCAGGAAAGCACACATAACACGCTTGGATGCCCTGCTCCTTCGGGAGGATTTCACCTTCCAGCCCTGGGGCATGTCCCTGCGGGTCAGGAAGTCAAAGACAATACAGTGTGCGGAGAGAACACTGAACATCCCGATTGCCAGGGTCTCCCATCCTCTTTTGTGTGCAGTCAGGGCGGTGGAGCTCCACTTCTCCCAGATCCTGGTTCACCCGGCGGACCAACCCTTCCGCACCCCCACGCCCTCAGGCTCTTCGCCCATGGAATACGCTCACTACTCCTCGGTACTTAAGAGACTCTGCCATTGCTCGGGCCTTGATCCCACTCTCTTCTCGAGCCACTCGCTCAGGAGGGGGGGGGGGGGAACACCTACCTACTAATGGCCGGCAGCTCGATCCAAGAGATTAAGACCCGCGGTGACTGGGCGAGTGACTGTGTCTACCTCTATCTGCACGCTCCCCTCAAGGAACACATCGCCGACAATCTACGGGTCGCCTGCCTCCTAGCGGAAGTGGGCTCTCCCGCCTGGGTTATTATTATTGTTATTGTTTCTTCGAGTTGGGGGTTTCTTTGGTTTGGGTCTCTTTTCCCCCTAACTCATACCGCATTACGGGTCTGTATCTTTCTTGTGTATATTCATTTGTCTCACCACTACGTAAGAGTTATTGGATAGTGATAAACCCGTTATTAGTGGGTGGCCTACCCCTCCCCCTTCCCGGGGGGGGGGGGGGGCTACCTGCAGGCTCCCCCGCCTCCTACGTGGGGCCCCACTAGCTCGGAGGAATATTTTTAAAATAAAGGAGTAGGGGTCTCTTTTCCCCCTAACTCATACCGCATTACGTGTCTTTATCTTTCTTGTGTATATTCGTTTGTCTCACCACTACGTAAGAGTTATTACACATATGTACATACATTAGATCTTTTCATGCATGGGCACTTTTTCAATGCGTAAACTGTCTTTGTCTTGTCTCATCTGACTGCCCCTCCAAAGACATACCACCTGGTAGGTCAGACCAGTATTAGTCTGATGCAGAGTGGTCCATTGAAGCCATGTACTGCAGTTAAATGGCACGCTTATTGTTTGGCTGCTTAGCGAAGCCCAGTTACCCTCCGGCTGGTCTCTGAGGTCGTTAGCGGCTGTTACTGCGGGCTGTTGCTGCTTACTGCAGTTAGCCCGGGTTAGGCTGAGCAGGCGGCGGGACCCTTCCCACCTGTCCCCTCAGGCATGGCGTGGTTCCGGTGTCCGGTATGAGCGCCACCTTCAGGGACGCGACCGAACTAACGAGGGGTGCATTTGATGGCGCAACTAAGGTTTCATGTCAGACGACACAATTACACCACAGTTCCTTGAGTCCACGCTGCTGTAAAGGGTCATCCAAAGTTTTCGATATTTTCATATCACACAAAGCATAGTCCAGAGGACGGGGGTGTCAGTCAAGTCCAAATTTGATCATTTAATTAATTGTTGATATTTAAAACGTTCATATTATTGTCTTTATGTTATGTAGTAAAATGTTGATGTGAATTAGTTTGGGGTGATTTGGGAAAGTAGTATGTTTTGTATGAAAATGTTGAAAACTTTGGGTGGCCTTAAACAGCTGATGTCTACAGGGAACCTGGCTACATTCTATCATCCTGTTCAAATTAATTTATATTGTGGAACACAAGAAGCTAATTTTACAGTTCACAATAACACGCCATTCATGAAAACTATAGACTTATTATAATGCGACGGGTTAGTTGCAAGGAAAGTGTAACTGAAATAAGAGCACAATAATTACCCGGATCATGAATAGGGCAAACAGCAACACTAAAATAAAGCGAGTTGACAGCACGGTGACAAGTTCAGGGGGAGATTTTGCTGAGACAGTTCCCTGATTTCCTGTTCTGTGTGTAACCACTCACACTCACCGCACACCAAACCACATTGTGGTTGTCATTTCCTCAGCTGGGAATGCAGAAACTAGTGTGTATGCTGTAGTAAAGAACTGATATATAATTAGATTATTCTCCACGAACCTATGGAAACCGCGGTCGAAAATGGTCCACGTCAAATCTCGGCTGGAGAGTGCTGGCCTAACCAATCAGATACATGTTAGAAACGTGAATAATGCTGATAGACATAGTGTTAATATAGATATGATGTTTATGTCATTCAAAAGTAATAATATTAAAGGTTTACCCCGCTTGCGCTACCCCATAGAGGGCTGCTTCGCTCGTAAGGCTCTGTCACACTTTACCGGATTGAGGATATGGACACACCCAGACACAAATATTCTAATCCGGTGTGATTCGGACTTGAAATGTATCAATTATATAGCGGACGGGAACGGACAGAGAATGGACAGGGAACAGATGGTAACAGATAATAACCACATACATCAGTCTGGTGCAATCCATTACAGCTTTTGTGCATTCTCAAAACTTGTCACGGATTGGACCAGATATCAACGGATATCAACAGATATGTAATGGACACAAACCGGGAATTTGCCGGATATCAATGGACTTTGTTATGTTTCAATCCGTTTCCTCAATCCGGTGAAGTGTGACAGGGGCTTTATTCACGTTACCTACTTACCTGCTTTATTCGCAATTCCTTTACAACATCGCACTATTATTTAATGCATTAGTCGTTTATTCAAGTTACCTACTTACACGCTTTATCTACAATTCCTTTAAAACATTACACTATTATTTAATGCATTAGTCGTTTATTCAGGTTACCTACTTACCTGCTTTATTCACAATTCCTTTACAACATCGCACTATTATTTAATGCATTATTCGTTTATTCAGGTCACCTACTTACCTGCTTTATTCACAATTCCTTTACAACATTACACTATTATTTAATGCATTAGTCGTTTATTCAGGTTACCTACTTACCTGCTTTATTCACAATTCCTTTACAACATTACACTATTATTTAATGCATTATTCGTTTATTCAGGTACCTACTTACCTGCTTTATTCACAATTCCTTACAACATTACACATATTTAATGCATTAGTCGTTTATCAGTTACCTACTTACCTGCTTTATTACAATTCCTTTAAACATTACACTATATTTAATGCATTAGTCGTTTATTCATACCTATTACCTGCTTTATTCACAATTCCTTTACAACATTACACTATTATTAATGCATTAGTGTTATTCAGTTACCTACTTACACGCTTTATTACAATTCCTTTACAACATCACTATTATTTAATGCATTATCGTTTAACAACCAAACACAAAATTCAGGTCACCTACTTACATGCTTTATCTACAATTCCTTTAAAACATTACACTATTATTTAATGCATTAGTCGTTTATTCAGGTTACCTACTTACCTGCTTTATTCACAATTCCTTTACAACATTACACTATTATTTAATGCATTAGTCGTTTATTCACGTTACCTACTTACCTGCTTTATTCACAATTCCTTTACAACATTACACTATTATTTAATGCATTAGTCGTTTATTCACGTTACCTACTTACCTGCTTTATTCACAATTCCTTTACAACATTACACTATTATTTAATGCATTAGTCGTTTATTCAGGTTACCTACTTACCTGCTTTATTCACAATTCCTTTACAACATTACACTATTAATTATTTAATCATTAGTCGTTTATAGTTACCTACTTACCTTTTACAATTCCTAAATACACTATTATTATGCATTAGTCGTTTATTCATATTACCTACTTACTGCTTTATCACAATTCCTCATAAATTATTAATGCATTAGTCGTTTATTCAAGTTACCTACTTACACGCTTTATGTACAATTCCTTTACAACATCGCACTATTATTTAATGCATTATTCGTTTATTCAGGTCACCTACTTACATGCTTTATCTACAATTCCTTTAAAACATTACACTATTATTTAATGCATTAGTCGTTTATTCAGGTTACCTACTTACCTGCTTTATTCACAATTCCTTTACAACATTACACTATTATTTAATGCATTAGTCGTTTATTCACGTTACCTACTTACCTGCTTTATTCACAATTCCTTTACAACATTACACTATATTTATGCATTAGTCGTTTATTCATATTACCTACTTACCTGCTTTATTCACATTCCTTTAAACATTACACTATTATTTAATGCATTAGTGTTTATTCAGTTACCTACTACAGCTTTATGTACAATTCCTTTACAACATTACACTATTATTTAATGCATTATTCGTTTATTCAGGTCACCTACTTACATGCTTTATCTACAATTCCTTTAAAACATTACACTATTATTTAATGCATTAGTCGTTTATTCAGGTTACCTACTTACCTGCTTTATTCACAATTCCTTTACAACATTACACTATTATTTAATGCATTAGTCGTTTATTCACGTTACCTACTTACCTGCTTTATTCACAATTCCTTTACAACATTACACTATTATTTAATGCATTAGTCGTTTATTCATGTTACCTACTTACACGCTTTATGTACAATTCCTTTACAACATTACACTATTATTTAATGCATTATTCGTTTATTCAGGTCACCTACTTACCTGCTTTATTCACAATTCCTTTACAACATTACACTATTATTTAATGCATTAGTCGTTTATTCAGGTTACCTACTTACCTGCTTTATTCACAATTCCTTTACAACATTACACTATTATTTAATGCATTAGTCGTTTATTCACGTTACCTACTTACCTGCTTTATTCACAATTCCTTTACAACATTACACTATTATTTAATGCATTATTCGTTTATTCAGGTCACCTACTTACATGCTTTATCTACAATTCCTTTACAATATTACACTATTATTTAATGCATTAGTCGTTTATTCACGTTACCTACTTACCTGCTTTATTCACAATTCCTTTACAACATTACACTATTATTTAATGCATTAGTCGTTTATTCAGTTCCTACTTACTGCTTTTTCACAATTCCTTACAACATTACACTATTATTTAATGCATTAGTCGTTTATTCAGTTACCTACTTACGCTTTATACATTCCTTTACAACACTATTAAACAAAACTTAGTCGTTTATTCAGGTTACCTACTTACCTGCTTTATTCACAATTCCTTTAGAACATTACACTATTATTTAATGCATTATTCGTTTATTCACGTTACCTACTTACCTGCTTTATTCACAATTCCTTTACAACATTACACTATTATTTAATGCATTAGTCGTTTATTCAGGTTACCTACTTACCTGCTTTATTCACAATTCCTTTACAACATTACACTATTATTTAATGCATTAGTCGTTTATTCAGGTTACCTACTTACCTGCTTTATTCACAATTCCTTTACAACATTACACTATTATTTAATGCATTAGTCGTTTATTCAGGTACTACTACCTGCTTTATTCACAATTCCTTTACAACATTACACTATTATTTAATGCATTAGTCGTTTATTCAGGTTACCTACTTACCTGCTTTATTCACAATTCCTTTACAACATTACACTATTATTTAATGCATTAGTCGTTTATTCACGTTACCTACTTACCTGCTTTATTCACAATTCCTTTACAACATTACACTATTATTTAATGCATTAGTCGTTTATTCACGTTACCTACTTACACACTTTATGTACAATTCCTTTGCAACATTACACTATTATTTAATGCATTAGTCATTTATTCATATTACCTACTTACACGCTTTATGTACAATTCCTTTACAATATTACATTATAATTTAATGCATTAGTCGTTTATTCACATTAGCTACTTACCTGTTTTATTCACAATTCCTTTACAACATTACACTATTATTTAATGCATTATTCGTTTAATCAGGTCACCTACTTACATGCTTTATCTACAATTCCTTTACAATATTACACTATTATTTAATGCCTTAGTCGTTTATTCAGGTTACCTACTTACCTGTTTTATTCACAATTCCTTTACAACATTACACTATTATTTAATTCGCTTCACTCGGCTAAGAAACAGGAGAGAGAGAGAAGAGGAACTGTTTGAAAGGTATTCGCTTCACTCGGCTAAGAACAGGAGAGAGAGAGAAGAGGAACTGTTTGAAAGGTTTTAATCAAAATCAATTCGGCCTGAGGACAGGCTATGCAGGTGGGCACCAGGACCCGTCAATTCATATGCCGACTAGGGGCAAAGTGCATGTTCGTACCAGCAACATCATGTATCAGGATTCTGTGGTGAGAAGACAATCAGCGCTCACCCCCCCAGAAAGTGGGTGGGCGGGTGGGGAAGCGAAGTGAACAGTAAGAGGCAGCCAGGTAGACTGACTTGAAACTGTGAAAGGAGGCGTGAGGTAAACAAAGGGAGATTGCCTCGTTCGCAAATTATACATGTTAGCCTCGGCCAACATGCTTAATTCGCTTCACTCGGCTAAGAAACAGGAGAGGGCTAAGAAACAGGAGAGAGAGAGAAGAGGAACTATTTGAAAGGTTTTAATCAAAATCAATTCGGCCTAAGGACAGGCTATGCAGGTGGGCGCCAGGACCCGTCAATTCAGATGCCGACTAGGGCAAAGTTCATGTTCGTACCAGCAACATCATGTATCAGGATTCTGTGGTGAGAAGACAATCAGCGCTCACCCAATAAAAGAGCGAGCGCTGAAGGAGCATGATGGACATGGAGCACGGAGAGGTATGAGCGGACTGCCCTACCCTTCCATGTGCCTGCTTGTAGAAGATCAGTTGTGGACACGCCTGCTGCTTGACAGGCTTGAGCGGCACCTCATCGAAGGCTGTGTAGCGTCATGGAGGGTCGATGCGGAAGGACCGTTCTCGTAGCATCTCGAAGTACTTTGGTGAGGGTCTTAATGGTCAGGGGAGCACCGGAGGGAAGAAGGAAGGCAGGGCCAGCAGGGTCGGGATGGACGGAACGGGCATAGGAGCGCCAGGAACGGACCGGGCAGCAGGGGGAGTGAGGGATACTAGGAAGCTTGAAGACAATAGGGCAGGCCGAGGGAAGCCGAGTTTTGGTGGAGCGAACCTTCACATAGAGGGCGGAATGAGCAACAAGAACATCTTTGAACCGGAGGACATGAGGGGAAGGACGGTCAGACACAACTAGATTGCTTTGTCTGAGGAGGGTTAAGAACCCAATCAGCAGTGCTGCTATGGCTGCTAGGGGTGGAGACCTTAATGACGAGAGGAAACAGATGAGACGTTTAATATCAGAGGGAGACAATGCAGGGGCTTTAGCGACTCGATGAACCGAGGCTTTCATAATGGCACGCTTCATGACTCCTATCTCGTAGGCCTTGAACAATTTAATCGAACTAAAGTAATTGGAGACCGCACCCGGGGAGTGAAGGGAGGCAGAGAGGCACATGAGGAAGGACAGAAGATCATAAATAGAGGGAGCTCGAGGAGCCACCTTATAGATATGACAGAACTGGAAATAGCGTTGGAGGTGGGAGTGCTTGTTCTGCCAGGTTCTTGTCGCAAGTGCTGATTTGTAGACGCGTAGTAGCCTATCGTGATGCCTCATCGTGTAGGCTGGAAGATAGGGCAAAAAAGTACTATCTTCCAGGGTAAAGTAGGTCACAAGTTGATCACAGTTTAAAGTCAAGAATATCAATACCAAGAGAGACTTTTACTTCTGACAACTTCATGCTCTTACATAACTGTTCCGCTTTCTGTTTAAGGAGCGAATTACTGAAGGCGCGGCTAAGAGCATCAGCGAGAATCAGGTCTTTCCCTGCTTTATATCGTATTTCAAGCTCAGAGTTATTATTCGCTGCAATTAACCAGAGTTGCCTAGCGCAAGCACACAGTATCTTATCTTTCCCCTTTCCTGAGGATAATACCTGTTGGGATGTCAGATTATCAGTATTCACAATGACAAGGAAATTACAGGGATCAGGTGGCATTAATGCTGAGACAGCGTGAACTAAATTCAGTGCTTCTAAGTCAGCAATAGGAAGATTCATTTCAAGGACAGCTGAAGGAAACTGCTCCGAATAGAACGCAACAGGGGAGACCGCTCCTGCTGCTAACAGAGTAGCATCACATTCGATGATCCATGTCGATCTGGGACCTACTGGTAAGAGGAGAGTAGCATTACAAGACCTAGCGAAATGCTCAAACCATTCTAGATCTAACAACATGTCTTGACTGAAAGGATAGAGGCCAACATACGGAGCTGCTCGTAGCACCTCGAGGACCCTATTTGTGAACCTTGTTGCTGCTTTAACGCACTTTGAGATATGGTGTAACTTTCCAGCCAAACTCTGCAACTGTTTCCGGGAGGCAAGAGTTTTTCCTTTCCAAGCTACACAATCCTTCAGAACAGCATCTAATTTCTCAGAGGGTATCGAGACTGACATATCGACTGTATTTACGAGAAAGCCTAGCCAGACTAAGGAAGTCACCGGAGATGAACACTTATCAATAGCTAACGCTAGTCCTAGGACCTCAGCTAACTCTAGGAACCTCGCATATGCACTACACGCCTTCTCTTTAGAACTTTCTAGACCAACAAAATCATCAAGGTAACAGAGTGCAAAGTAACCTTCTTTCCTTAATAACCAAAGTAATGCTTGTGTGGTCCTCGCACATGCCAAGGCTGAAGTACGACAACCAAAGGGAGGTGCTACATCAATGAAGAACTTACTATTCAATGTAATGCCTAAGAGAGGAGTAGAGAGGGGGCAGATCCGCAGCTGGTGGTATGCCTGCGCCAGATCTGCTGACCAAAGCCAAGAATTTGGACCTAACAAGGTCAGTCTGTCTGTTAAGGTAGCTATTGAAGGAAGTGAAAAAGTGAAAGGCCGTCCTTGATAGAATCCTCTGAAAATACCAGCATTCACGCTCTTACCTTGTGGAAAACTTAAATCCAAAATCACTCTCCTAGCAGAGGAGTTCTTTTTAGGCCTAATCATTAGTGGGCTTACCTCGCACCAAGGGACAAAACGAAGAAAGGAAAAGGACCAAGAAGCACTCCACATTCTATCTCCTTTTTAAGATAGGCACATATATGAGGGTCTGAACTGGCTGACGGCGTATGATTAATCAAAGTAGGAGAAGGGATACTAGACGATGTGTTATCTAGAGGCCAACCAAACTCCAAGTGATCAATTAACAAAGTGTCCGGATAGTCTAATAGAAGAGCTTTCCACGCCGGGATCCTTAAGTCTGTGGGAACTGGAAGACGAGCCCCCTAAGTAATTAGGGAGCGCCGTCGCTCGAACTGTCGAGTAAATTTCAAATTAAGAACTAGAAGAAAGTGCTTCATAATCTGCTACAACCTACTAGAACCTATTCAACTGTACACTAAAGTCCAAAGGCGAAGGGGGAGGTACAAAGTCATTCCGAATCTTATTCGAATCATTACTAACAGGAGTCTGGTCTACATCGAACCAATCGAACAACACTTCAGGAATAGAAACATCTATATCGGTAGACAGGAAAGAGGAGGAGCGAACAGCTGACTTTGAATCAAGCGGGAGTAGGTCAGGGAGCACGGTGACCGGCACCAGAGGGAAGTCACTACCTAACGGTGTAGGGGTGGGTTGGGGGGAGGGGGGAAAGGGGGGGGGAGTGGGAGGGAAAGGAATGAGCCGGAGTCAATGGCAGGCAGTTACTAGTGGTGGGCTGACAAGGGTATTGCGTCACGGGTGCTTGAAGCTGGGAATGCCCCATTTCGGCTTGAATGACCGGGGGCCGCTCTGAGGCTACTAACAACATAGCCTGGGCAAGGACAGCAACTAGGGCAGAAGGCGTGACTAGAGGAATGTCAACAACAGACATGTCACTTACTGGCTGCTGTGCAGAGGCGGAATCACCTTCCGATTTCTTGTCAGTGAACCTCCTTTTCTTTAGACAGTCTTGCTCTTTGTGCACCAATACACGTTTAAGGCGATATGCACAATAGGCACAAATATGCTGGTAGCGAGAACTACCAGTACCATGAGACTCAGTGAAGCCGCAGTCCTTACCCCAATTCCAGTTCCAACACGCTTTACCGTCTGTCTCTTTATTATAATCATCACGCCCATTTATTGGGGTAGAGGTTGGCTGAGGGGGTGTGGCCACCGCTGCTGGTGCTGGGCGACTCTCATAGGGCACATACGCTGACCTGGACTGAGCTGTTTTCAAAGCATCATTACACATATCCCTCTGAAGATCTTTAATGCATACTTCATCTAACAAGCCTAGTCTCAGGCGGCCATTATCTACTAGTTGAAAGACCCTTTCCGACCAACGGCGACAGGTCGGCCAATCCCATGTCACCGCCATGCTTGCCAACTCTTCCTCATGCCTCAACAAACCGGGCTACCAGTCTTTCGGAAAGGTAGGCTCTACTGCCAACTGTCGGAGCGCTAGAAAATACTCCGCCCATGTCGCCTGACCTGAAGATAACTGCTTGAAATTGTCCCCTCTGGTAATAAACAGGTGAGGTAAGAGTTTCATACCTTTTGGTTTGGCGAGCGCTGGTGTTTCAAGCACCAAGTCTAACACTGGTTCAGCAAGACGAACTGGTTGAGGAGGCGGCGGCGGGGAGCGCGGCGGCCTAGGGGGCGTGTCCAGAGGGCGGTCTTGCCGCCGGTACCTCGGTCGGGGAGCCCTCGGTGGTAGAACCTCCGGCGAGACTGACAATGGTGATAATGGCGGCCTAGCTCTGCGCCTACGTAGAACAGGTGAAGGAGACCTATGACGCGAAAGGGAAGACAAATTAGAAATAGGACTTGGAAGTGGCGAACGAGGATGACTGGAACCAGCTGAGGAGGAGCGTGCTTCTAACGCCCTAATCCTTCCTACGAGACCGTCATTTCTTCTAACTTCTCTCCTTAGTCTGTAGAGTTCTTCTCTTTCCGACTCAACATGAACTGGTGACGACGCGTGAGTTGTACCCGTACCCGAGGAGGAGGAATTCGGTGAGTTATGTAAAACTGGACTTGAGCGGGACGTCCTAGCCGGTTGAGAACGTCCTTGGGAAAAGGGCGGCCTTCCCCGTCTCTTCCTAATTGGTGGCATAGCTGAGAAGCGAAGTGAACAGTAAGAGGCAGCCAGGTAGACTGACTTGAAACTGTGAAAGGAGGCGTGAGGTAAACAAAGGGAGATTGCCTCGTTCGCAAATTATACATGTTAGCCTCGGCCAACATGCTTAATGCATTAGTAATTTATTCAGGTCACCTACTTACACGCTTTATTCACAATTCCTTTACAACATTACACTATTATTTAATGCATTAGTCGTTTATTCAGGTTACCTACTTACACGCTTTATGTACAATTCCTTTACAACATTACACTATTATTTAATGCATTAGTCATTTATTCACATTACCTACTTACATGCTTTATTCACAATTCCTTTACAACATTACACTATTATTTAATGCATTAGTCGTTTATTCAGGTTACCTACTTACATGCTTTATTCACAATTCCTTTACAACATTACACTATTATTTAATGCATTGGTCGTAATGCGAGCATTGCGTTTGATGCGTGGAGAGGAAGAGACCCTCCCCCCGCCTCCCTGGTCGTCGTGCAGCATTCGCACCTCGCGCGACGCCCGCCTCTCAGCTTTCTTCCTCCCCCCTCCCCCGGGCCGCTGCTTTCGCACCTCACCTGTCACCGCCACCCTGCCCTCCCTTATAAGGCCACCCGCCGGCCTCCCTCAGTCACTCGCCCTCCAGCCCTCCTCCGCGCTCTGCCTTTTTCCTCTTTGGCTATCCACCACCGCTGCTCCACCTCGGACTGCTGCATCTCCTCGGACCGCTCCAGCATGCCCGGACACGGAAAGGGCAAGGGCCGCAAGAGCTCCCGGACAACCCTCATGACCACGCCGGGACCCTCCTCGGGCTCGCCGGGAGGCTTCTCACCCTCTATGGCCCCGGCGTCTCCCTCGGCGCCCTCGGGCCGCCCCTCGGGCAGCGAGATGGCCGCGATCCTCGAGGCCCTCCACCGCCTCACCACCCGCATGGACGCCCTCGAGTCAGGGGGCGCCCAAGGAGCACCGGAGAGCCCCCCGCCTGCGCCGAGGCGGCAGGCCGCCTACATCACGCCGGCCGCCCCAGCACCTCGGGCGCGCGCAGCGGCCGGGACCCGTCCCCCGCCGCCACCTCAAGCGACTCTGCCGGGGGCAGTGCATGCCCAATACGAACGCTACAGCCGCCTCACCGCTCAAGCCGCGCCCACCCCGCCCCCCGCATACCTCCAGGAGGCGGCCAAGCACAACCCAGCATCCGCGGCCGACGCCGTCCGCGAGATCCTAGCCTCCGCCGAGGCGCACCACACCGTCAGGCGCCAAGGTGTGCCTAGTGACTACATCTTCCCCTCGGACCTGGTGGAGAGGGGCCCTGAACGGAAGCCGGTGAAGAGGGGCGAGGCTACCAAGGATGAGTACAACCTCGCCCTCCTCACCCTGATCAGCCATCCAGCCTTCCCCGCCCACTCCGTCCAGGGCCTCCACCACCACCTCACCGTGATGAGGGACAACCTCGTGCATCCGTGGCCTACCGTCCGCCATTATTCCGAAACCATTTTTACATGGATAGCGGACGGGAGGCTCCCCCACGGATGGCACAATCCAGTTGCCCTCAACATGCTGAGGATGGACTCCCTCACCACGCCCGCCGCCCTCACCCAAGCCGCCCCGGCAGCACCAGCCCCCCGAGGCGAGGATTGTCCCCGAGGCGCACACCTGTTCCGGGCCCAAGTCGACACCCGCATCGCCTACGACAGGCAGACTAACGGGGCCCCCTGCCGCGCCTGGAACCGCGAGCCCGCCTCGTGCGATCGGGCCCCCCTCGGGGAGGCCCACGGCGAGGTGGGGAACAAACACCGGCACGTATGCGCCTACTGCGCCAACATACGGCGCATACTCACGATGCACAGCGAGGCCGGCTGCCTCACCAAGCAAGCCGGTGAGCACCAGATCCCGGCCGCCTCGGCGGATTTTTGATCCACCGCCCCCCCCCCCCCCCCCCCCCCCCCCCCGGCCGGCCCGGGGGAGCCTTCCCCGGCGCCTCACACACACCATGCCGACAACCCCGCGACCACCACCGACAACCCCCCAGCGACCACCGACCGAAACACTGCCCAGACAGAGCCGGGGACCATCACCTCGCACCTCACGCCCCAGACATAGCCCAGCCTCACGAGGAACCGTCCCCATACAGCACAGCCGCCGACCATCACGACACCGCCTTCATCAACCCGCCCGACCCGAGCCCGACCCCCACTCCGCCCAGCCCTGAGGACTTCGCTGCCCCCCTGCTCGACCCTCGCCGGACCTCCTCACCGCAGCCCCACAAGGAGCGGGCCTCCCCTTTTGGCCGCCCGCTCCCTGTCCACATAGGCCCTGGACACATCATCACACCCAGACCTTCAACTTCCCCAGCCTCCGCCAAGAACACCGCCCAAGCCTCGCCTGGGTTCCCTCCCATGCTACCCCGGCCCAGGCCCTGACCTCAGACGCGGCCTACGCCTCGGGCCCCCGCCTCGGGCGCGCCTCGAGCCCTCTCCTCCATTTGGTGGAGGGCTCCTCGGCGCCCCCCCCCCCTCACATGAACTCATATCACCTCTGACTTTTGCTCCTTATGAGCCCCTCTTCTACATTTATTCATTGTTCTGTTGCTCCTCATGAGCCCTACTTTGATTTTCACCTTGTGCTGTTGCTCCTCATGAGCCTCCTCACTGTTGCCGTGTTACCCTCTGTTGCCAGAGGCGTCCCAATAAATGCCTCTTCTCTCCACCTCCGCCTTGCCTTCTTCCTTTTCGCGCATCGGTCGTAATGCCAGCATTGCGTTTGATGCGTGGAGAGGAAGAGACCCTCCCCCCGCCTCCCCGGTCGTCGTGCAGTATTCGCACCTCGCGCGACACCCGCCTCTCAGCTTTCTTCCTCCCCCCTCCCCCGGGCCGCTGCTTTCGCACCTCACCTGTCACCGCCACCCTGCCCTCCCTTATAAGGCCGCCCGCCGGCCTCCCTCAGTCACTCGCCTTCCAGCCCTCCTCCACGCTCTGCCTTTTTCCTCCACCCACCCACCCAACTATCTTTCTTATCTTCCTTCTCCTACAGCTGGTGGAGGGCTCCTCGGCGCCCCCCCCCCTCACATGAACTCATATCACCTCTGACTTTTGCTCCTTATGAGCCCCTCTTCTACATTTATTCATTGTTCTGTTGCTCCTCATGAGCCCTACTTTGATTTTCACCTTGTACTGTTGCTCCTCATTAGCCTCCTCACTGTTGCCGTGTTACCCTCTGTTGCCAGAGGCATCCCTATAAACGCCTCTTCTCTCCACCTCCGCCTTGCCTTCTTCCTTTTCGCGCATCAGTCGTTTATTCAGGTTACCTACTTACATGCTTTATCTACAATTCCTTTACAACATTACACTATTATTTAATGCATTAGTATTTTCTACCCGAGGTATTACTCTGAAAATCAACCATCGGTTTATTAAGGTAATTCACCTGTGAGGCAATAAGCAATTACCTGTTCTCAAGCCTAAAAAAGGTGTGAGCAACCGAAACTTGATTGCGAAATTTGTAGTCAATTATTGTAAGTAAATGGATACAGTAGATACCAAGTATCAGGAATCAAGGTTTAATTTCCAGTTTCAAATGTCACACAGTTAGCATTAATTTGTAAGGAAATATCAGACTTTGTGTGCAGGAAATGAACACGTGTATGACTAATATGATCACATTTTGGTTTTGTTTTTATTATATTATTGTTTGTTGTTTGTGTATGTGTAGTTTATTTGTTGATTACTTGATTAAACAGGTGACATTTAAATCAGTCTTTGCCATTACATTGCTCGTTGGCTTATCCTAGTACTGCCGACTGCCATTCTAGCTAGTGACAAATATAACTGTTTAAGTCATTACTTTGACTCGGCCAGGGTTCTAACATTCCACAATGGGAGGTGGGTGCTCAACTCATTTGGCCATCCCAAGTGTCATTCTTTTTGCATTTCGTGTAGAATAATAATCATTGATGACCAGAGAGCAAAGCAGCAGCTACCTTCTTCAGATTAACTGGGTCATTGCACCAGCGAACAAATTCAAATGGAGACACTAATCAATAGACCTTTTCAGCGGAGAGTACACAGTGAGCATCACAGTGTAAAATGGTCATTGCACCAGCGAACAAATTCAAATAGAGACACTAATCAATAGACCTTTTCAGCGGAGAGTACACAGTGAGCATCACAGTGTAAAATTGTCTGATATTATGACATATGAGGGATATATGAACTCTACTATAATAAATTGCAACTTGCCTATAAAATGGTAAATGGTAATATATAAAACCAAAGGCATATGAGGGATATGTGGAGTTGGTAAACTATTACTCATAAAGACAGAAATTGCATAGTAAAATAGTATAGATGTACAGTCTTTGAGAAGTTGCCTCACATACCCCCTCCCCTCAAGAGAGCTATTTATGGATCTCTGCCCCAGAGACAGACCTAACCATGCCTTGGCAACAGGGATATCGAACCCTCATTGGTGGTTAGAGGAATGCTTGTTAGTGATTGGAAGATTGGGTCATGTGATCACCACCATCTTGTTCTGGAACCTATAAAAGTAAAAATGAGAGAGTCTCACTCTCCTACCTTTCACTCTTTATCTATTTTCCTTCTTTACCTGTATTGATTTCTCATTAGCCTGTCCACTCCACTCACATCGCCAGCCGTCGACTTTACAACAGGGTGGGTTTATGTTGGAAATCCTCTATTAGACAGACCTGCTACCCACAAGATCTGTTCTCCCGAGTGTGGGTTGGTGCTGGGAATCGTCTATTTCTGCCAATGCCAGAACTTCACATTCTGATTAATTAAGCATTGGCTCTAGTTGGCACAGTCTTGTTTACTGGTGTCATGTTTGACAAGTCATGCCCATCTGATGTTGACAGTGGTATTTGGCGTTGCTGACTGGCTGCACCAGGCATTCTGATGCTCCAGCCGCAACCAGTGATTACCCGCCTACATTACATAGTTCACTATTACCATCCCGGTGACAGCTTCATATGCAGTGTCACCGCCACCTAGCAACAGGGTCGAGAAGTAATCTATCACTGTGAATGCCCGCATGAAGACATCATCTATTAGTGCTACACCATCACAGTGGCGGTGGGATGTATTAAATGATTCCAATGAATATAACGCTGAAATTGGTCTAGGATTTAAATTCAGACACTGCTGCTGCTCTGTCAGGATATTGACTTATACACAATAGTTCCAAGTTAATTTCTGAATCCACAAAGCAGATTATATAGAGGTACTTACCAATAGGAATGAATGAATGAATAAATGCTTAACGGCATCTCAGCACACTAAGGGCTATACAATTCCATCAAAATGTCTTAAAACCGGTTAAACTGTCCAATGTGCTTTAAAAACGTCAGGTAAGATTTGTTAACTCAGCTGATGCTTATATAACATACGTAGATCTATAGTTAGCATTCTAGACTGACCCTCCTCCTGGATGAATGAACTCACAATTATGTCATAATCTGTCTCTTCTCAGTCATTATCCTATTAGATTTAAATTCCCTGACTGTATCATCCAAAACAGCCTTCGCTGTATAAGACTTTATTAGAAAACTATGAATTTGTTGTAATCCTTTCATTTGGTGCAACCGACATGTTTGCTCGCTGCCCACTGTGCTGTGGACTGTTATTCTTGGTGGACGGATGCATTCATCTTCCATCCCCCAATCGGCCAGTGAGCTTTTCACGCCGTGTCCGCCACCGACTGGCCTGCTCTGCTCTCCTCACTTCTCAGTGAGCCACCAATGCTCATACTTTTCCACCTGTCACCCTACTACTTACTATATGTTCTTTTTCTTTAGAGCTGGACCCATGCGCTACTGGCCCTGCTATGAGGGCTCACAGAAAATACATCTAAATCAAATGAGCGAAATATATTTGTTTGAGGCCATTATTCACACTGTTGGAAAGTAATATTTAAGGGTCGCAATTTTCTGGCTTCTGTCAACTTGTTTATTCAGTACTGAGCATTGTTAGGAATTACATGCATAATTCGCTACACTCGGCTAACAGAAGACAGAGACGGCAAAGTGGTTTTAAGAATTTATAAAGAGTAATCGTAACCAATATGGTTGAGCAGTTTCATGGCAATTGGACGACAGAGACCCGAAATGTTCATCAATTGCTGACTGGAGCAGAGCAAGGCAAAGTCTCAGTGTTCAGGTAGGCACCCGTAGACAGGCGAAGGAAGATGAATCAGTGCTCACCCCCTTAAGAAAGAGGGTGGGTGTGTGGGGAAGCGAAGTGTACTGCAGGCGGTGCTGGGTGAAAGTGAACGGTAGGTGCACGGCGAGGCCCGAGGAAGACAGAAATAGAACAGAAGCAGGGCAGAAATAGAACTAGCCTCGTGAGCAAATTATCCATGTTAGCTGTGCCAACATGTCCAATTCGCTACACTCAGCTAACAGAAGACAGAGACGGCAAAGTAGTTTTAAGAATTTATAAAAAGTAATCATAACCAATGTGGTTGAGCAGTTTCATGGCAATTGGGCGACAGAGACCCGAAATGTTCATCAATTTCTGACTGGAGCAGAGCAAGGCAAGGCCTCAGTGTTCAGGTAGGCACCCGTAGACAGGCGAAGGAAGATGAATCAGCGCTCACCCAACAATTGTGCGAGCGCTGATGGAGCAGCTGTGATCCTCCGGGATGGGAGATAGGTCTCGACGGCAGCAGTTTTCCAGGTCCCGGCCGTCATGAGCAGAGTGAGCGGAAGGCCGACCTTTGAGCAGGCCTGAGCTGCTCCTCGACGGAGGCTATGGAGTGTTAGGCGTCCAGGGTGAGGTATGACCCCGATAGCAGCCATCCTAAGAGCGGCCGTAAGGATGGGAGGAGTGAGGGGTGCTCGGGAGGGTAGGGAGAGGGCAGGGTCAGTATCAGCAGGTTGATGGGAATGTATGTAGGCGGTCCAGGCTCTAACTGGGCAGCATGGGGAATTCGGAATGGCGGGGAGTCGGAACATGAGCGGGGCTGCTGATGGAGGTCGGGTCTTGGATGAACGGACACAAATGTAGACCGCATGAGGCTTAAGGGTAACATCAGAAAAGCGTAAGGTATGAGGAGACTGACCAGAGGTCATCGTTAGCAGATTACTTTGCCTTAACAATGTTAGATAGGCAAAAATGAGAGCTAGACGGATCACCGGGGGAGAAGTGGAGGACTGTTCTAGGACGCAAATAACCTTAACAAAGTCGGAGGAGGGAAGAGGGGGGGGCCTTCTTGGGGACATGGAAATCCCTTTCTTCATTTACTCCTATCTCATGTGACATGAAGACAGCATGGTCACCAGGGGCAGAACAGACCCATAGCTTGACGGATGAAAAGTAGTTAAATACTGCACCGGGGGAGAGCAGCACTGTAGAGAGGTGGTAGAGGAACGACAGCAGGTCATAGAGACTTGGAGCCAATGGTTTGACTCTATGTTGCCGACAGAAGCGGAGGTAGCACCCCACGTGTGTCGCCTTATTCGCCCAGGTCCGAGGGGCGAGGGCACTTTCATACACGGACATCAGCGCAGTATGATGCGTTAATGTGTAGCCTGGAAGATAAATGCAAACAATCCAGGCTGGGAACACTTACAAGGGGAAATCTAACACAGCAAGGTCAAATACTACTGTCAACTTAGTAAGATTCAGCTCAGAGGAGAGAACAGATGCTTTCGCCTTAAGGGCAGGATCGACTGATGACCTACTCAGTGCATCAGCAAGTACTAACTCGGCGCCTGGCTAATAGGAAATTTCAAGATTGAAGTTCTGAAGGGCTGACAACATCCAGAATTGTCATGCGCATGCACAGAGCACGGGATCTTTCCCTCTAGCTGATGAAAGAACCTGCTGTGATGCAGCGTTATCTGTGATAACGTGTATTAAAAATTCATGGGGAAGTGGTGGAAGCAAGGCCAGAGCTGCATGAACCAGATTAATCGCTTCCAACTGGGCAATTGTGAACTTACGATCTAGTATTGAAGTGGGATAGTCCGCTGCATAGAAATGTGTTTTAGAAAATGCTCCACCCGCTCCCAGGGTCGAATCACACTCAATCACCCATTGCTCCCTAGGGCGGGGTGGAAGGAGGACTACTGCGTTAAATGAAGCTGCAAACTGCTCGAACCAGGCTAGGTCTTTAAGAAGGTCAGGATCAAAGACATGAAGACCTATGAATGGAGTTGCTCTCAAGGCAGCAAGGATCCGATTGGTAAACCTAGCTGCTGGGCGTATACACTTGGACAGGTGTTGTAACTTGCCCGCCAGACTCTGGATTTGTTTCCTACTCGCTTTAACTTTACCCTTCCACACACCGCATTCGGCAAGGACTTCAGCCACTTTAGTCTGGGGCAGCGAAACTGTCATCGTCTGAGTATCTATCACAAAACCGAACCATGTAAGGGTCGTTGTTGGGGGGGTACATTTATCTAAGGCCAGATCGAGACCTAATGTTCCTGCAAACTTCATAAACTTAACGTACGCATCAGCTGCTTCCTGATAGGAAGACTCTAGACCGACAAAATCATCTAAATAGCACAAGCTAAGAAACCCTCTCTCCGGAGAAGCCAGACCAATGCCCTAGTAGTCCTAGCACAGGCTAGTGCTGAGGTATGGCAACCCAAAGGCGGAGCTATATCAATATAGAACAAATCATTCAAAGTCAAACCCAAGAGGGGCGCCGAGAGCGGGCAAACTCTCAACTGTCTATAGGCTCTGGCCAGATCTGCTGACCAGAGCCATGAATTAGGACCCAGCAATGTTAATCTATCTGTCAGAGTATTAACTGTGGGCAGGGTGAAATTAAAGGGGAGGCCCTGAAAAAATCCCCTTACAATATCCGCATTAACACTTCTCCCCGGAGGAAAGCTGAGATCTACTATGACTCGCCTCGAAGAGGAATTCTTCTTCAGCCGAGTCATCATAGGACTAATCTGAGTCCAGGGCACAAATGGGGGTGCTGAAAAAGGGCCCATCATTGCCCCATGCTGTCGTTCAGAATGAATAAAGTTAACGATATGCGGATCGGAACCAGCTGCTGGTGCATGATTCTTAAGGGTGGGGACTGGAGTCCGGGAGGACGTATACTCCAATGGCCACCCGTACTCTAGGTGGTCTACCAAGGTTGTGTCAGGAAAGCCATCAAGGGGGACTCTCCAAGCCGGAATGATAAGGCCGGATGGAATGGGGACTCTTGCTTGCAAATAATTAGGAACTGCTGTATCACGCACTACATTATATATAGATAGATACTCTGGGAAATCTAACCACAACACCGAAGATGCCTGTGGCCAGAAACTCGATAAGGATTGTCTAAAACTGAAGGGTGGAGGTGGTGGAATAAAGGAACGAGGTTGACAATCATGCGGCAGTGACATCGCAATAGCAACAGGGGTATTGAACCAGTCAAAGATGGGAAGTGTTAAATCTATATCAGTTGTATCTAATGCCTGAACTTGAACCAGCTGACTAACACACGTGGTGTTATTGTTATTAGGGAGCGGCAGGCGAGGGACTGGTGAGGGCCCCGCACCGAGTAGCAGCGGGTGGGTCGGTGTGTGGGGGTGTGTAGGAGTGGGAGGGGGGGAGGGATAAGGGGAGGTGGAAGTGGCAGTGGGTCACAGCTGACCGGCTCAGTCAAAGCGTGACCTGGGGTAGTAGTACTACAGGCTGAAACTAGGACAGGAGAGGGGTGGGGCGGGGAAAGCACATGTTCATTGACAATGTTTGTAAACACCAATGGGCAAGAAGCACTCACAGGCGCAGCTGATGACGCTGGATCTGCCGCAGCCTTCCTTTCCCTAAATCTTCGCTTCTTTTGACAATCTTGTTCACGGTGGACCAGTGAGCGCTTAGTCATATATGCGCACCAGGCACAGATGTGCAGCTGACGATCAGGGAGCACTCCATGAGACGAAGGAAAGCCACAGTCTTTCCCCCAATTCCAAGTGTAACATGCTTTACCATCGAGCTCCTTATTATAATCCTCACAGGGATTTTCAGCAGACTGCGCCGCCGAGCGAGGAACCGAGGCAGCAGCCGCCGGCTGCCTATTCTCGTGCAATGGCCACACCTGGAATGACCTGACGGCATCAGAGCATGCATCATGTTGGAGATCTTTAATCTGAGATGCATCTAGCCAACCATCAATGAGACGCCCATCCGCCACCATTTGAAACACACTCTCGGACCAGCGGCGACATGTCAGCCAATCCCACTTAATTGCCATTCTAGAAAGTTCTTTCTCATGTTGCAATACCTTTAGGCCTGGCTATGAGATGCACCGGGTCGACAGCTTCCAGACTCGCCGGGGGAGGGCGAATAGGTCTAGGCGGAACAACGCATGTAGGAGCGGGTAAGGGGGGTGTGCGGGGGTGAGGGGGTGGGTGGGCGTGCCACCGGTACCTTGCCGGTGAAGGTGGTGACCTCGACAGAGCCCGAGGGGTATGCTGTCGCCGGGGAAGAGGTGAGAAGGAGGAGGCGGGGGATAGGGGAGGGGGGGAAGGGGAGGGGGACTGACGACGGGAAGACCTGGAGCGGGTCCAGGGAGAGAGCCTGGGAGGCGAGGGTGACAGCAGCTCTCTGTGCCTCCGTCCAACTGGTGACAGGCGCTCACTACCAGAAGCAGAAGACCTGACAGCTCGACCGAGCCTCCTGTTTTCACGTGTTAAACGCCTAATTATATCTTGCTCAGACTCAGTATGTGAAGGTGGCGACTCAGGTGAGTCAGGGTTCATGAAAGGGTCACAAGAGGAACGAGCTTGCCTATCAGGTTGCTGCCTAGAAGGCTGTCGAGACAAGGGGGGTCTCCCTCTCCTTTTTCGTGTTGGCGGGATGACTTCGTACTCGGTGACAGCAGCGGTGCTAGAGCTATACAATGGAAGTCAGGAGCGTGTAGGAAGCGAACTCTACTGCAGGCGGTGCTGGGTGAAAGTGAACGGTAGGTGCACGGCGAGGGCCCAGGAAGACAGAAATAGAACAGAAGCAGGACAGAAATAGAACTAGCCTCGTGAGCAAATTATCCATGTTAGCTGCGCCAACATGTCCAACACACATATATATAATCGCATCAATTGTGCATGTTGCGGTGGCAACTTGGGTAATTCAGGACACGGGACCGAACTCCCTCAGCCTTGGACTCTATGGACGACCCTGGTGCCACCTATGTTTACAAAGCCTCACTAGCTCCCTAACCTGCCACCTGCCGGATCATGTGCGTACTGGCCAACGGCAGAGCCTGAGCATCTCACACCGACCAGTGCGCCCGAACCTGCCACGTGGGCTCTGGAGCTTTGTTGTCTTTTCTAGCTATCCCACCCACCCATCTAACATATGACATGGCTGAGCGCGTGGTACAAGAACAACATCCTACTCTGAACATTACTCAATTGCAACTAAGAATACCATCACTTAAGAAAAATAAACTACCACCTTATACCACCAGTTTGTGTCTCGTGTTTGAATTATGACTGACGACTCTGAATAGCATTTCCTCATTACATTTGCAAAATAATCATATATGAAATATCGCATATAGACTGCACTCTAGGTGATAGAAACAATTGCACATTGCTCAATATTGGCACGGTTTTGGTAGTGCAAAATCGGTCGATAATATGTTATCTGTACAGCCGTATAAGCTAATCTGCTTGGCTTGCAGAATATGAAGTTTGGAAAATGTCATGTAGATGCCTAAATTATATTGTGGACTTTAATGTATTGGACACACTAATCTAAGCGTCAGAAAGATCCTGGCCTGCCACGGTTGAGGATAATATCTGGGAAAATATACATGCATACTGTGTATTGAGGCACGTTGAATGTAATAGTAAGATATATGGTGATTCTATTAAACACCCCTGCTTTGATTAGTTTAATGTGTTACAGTAGTGGAAATCCCTGCAAGATTAATCCATGAATATGGCAACATTGGCAGCTTATTATTATCATTATGTAATTAGAACACATACATTACTTAGGGTTTGATTCAAATCTTGTCCTGGGTCTGTCTAACCTACATCTTTACATTTAGGAAGAACCTGAACGGATAAAGTTAGTCAGTGGCGTAAGCACTAGCTCTGTTACTACGTGACAACCACAAGTTTGTTCTATTTCACGACGCCTCTAGAGCACATCGGTTTTTTATCATCGGCTATTGGACGTCCGGTGTTACTACATGCATGCACATTTATATTTGTCCATGCTGCTCCATCAGCTTATACAAGGCAGCATATCGAATATATCATTCTCAAATATCAAACTCTTAGTATGTACGTGCTTATAAATACTGTCCACACAATCCTGCAATTGTGAGGATTTCCTAAGATAAGCATGGCATGCTTAGCCATGTTTTAAAATCAGCCTCTAACGGTAGTTAAAGTAGTAATCGGACACATCCTGTTTGTGATAGAGCCATTCCCTGCAACTTTACAAGAATAACTTATTATTTATTTAATTCAGCCACTTTTAAATGCTGACTTGAGACAAAAATGCCACCCACAATAAGAAGTCACGGAGTAGCATTTAGTTAAGTACCCACACAATGTGTGAGTAAGCCAAGTAGACATCGACATTGTTACACGTAGAAGATGAAGCATCCTCCGAGTCTCGGCTGGAACATGTTCCTAAATGTAGATGTACCATACAGTGCATGTAGATACAGCACCGATGATGTGGTGTTCCTTGTGGCGGAGTGGTTTGAGTGTCTGGAACATGTTCCTAAATGTAGATGTACCATACAGTGTATCTAAGTACAGCACCGATGATGTGGTGTTCTATGTGGCGAAGTGGTTCGAGTGTCTGGAACATGTTCCTAAATGTAGATGTACCATACATTGCAAGTAGATACAGCACTGATGATGTGGTGTTCTCTGTGGCGAAGTGGTTCGAGTGTCTGGAACATGTTCCTAAATGTAGATGTACCATACATTGCATGTAGATACAGCACCGATGATGTGGTGTTCTCTGTGGCGAAGTGGTTTGAGTGTCTGGTACATGGTCCTAAATGTAGATGTACCATACAGTGTATGTAAGTACATCACCGATGATGTGGTGTTCTCTGTGGCGAAGTGGTTCGAGTGTCTGGAACATGTTCCTAAATGTAGATGTACCATACAGTGTATGTAAGTACAGCACCGATGATGTGGTGTACTCTGTGGCGGAGTGCTTAGAGTGTCTTACTTGTTTCTAGGTCAGACTCCTAATCTGAAGGTTGGTGGTTCGATTCCCCATGCCCCCACCTCTTCCAATTTGGATTTCCACTGCTATGTATAACTTACAGCATCATCAAAGGCCAGTTGCTCTCATACCATGTCTAATGGTGTGGGAGGTTAAAACAACCTTGCGTCAGTAAAAGTGTAGGTTCAATCTTTCTATCGACAAACTGTTTACTGGTGAAAACAAGTCTATTCAGACTTATCTATAATAGGCAGTATAAATCTTCAAGATGTATTCCCTAATTAATTGCATCCCATGAAGCCCCCCCCCCCCCAAAAGAAGAAAACCCCCAAAAAACAAAACTGTTATAGCCTCTCGGTACCAAATCTCTCACTCCTTATTGGCACACGTTGTTACTATACTGCTCACCAGGGGCCCATTTCCAGAGAACGCCGTCCTCATACATTTAAATATATGCCCACCTATGGCCACTTGCCTCGCTTAATGGCACGGCCAGCGCCGCCTGCAGGACAGGTACATTCTTTCCACTGGTAAGTAGCCCTAATGCTGCTTTTGCGTAGGGAGAAACCCAATAATATACGAAGGTATGACCAACTGGAGCAGCGGACAGCCGAGTCCTGCTCTGGTACGAATGCAAGCCACCAGGGGCCGCCATGCAATGGAGATTAGCAACAGCCAACAGGTCTGATAAAGACAGTTGAAATAACTAGCATAGGCCAGTGTTTAAGGCAGGCATTGATTGAACAATAATCAGGAGGAACTAACACAGGATGTGCCTCCACTAGTCGGTCAGGCATAAGTCCTGGGCCCGTATGCATGAAGAATTATTTATCGGCCCCGGTGGTAAGGACTGAGTTTGGGGTAGCTATCGCCGGTGGTGAGAAATGGGTCATGGGGTATGCACGGAGCCAAAGCGCAGAGGCGTTAGCTACCCTAGCAACGGCGATGTTTTGTTGAGATTCGACAGTATGGATAGCGACGTCGATGCGGCGGCGGCGATTTGTTTTGTGTACATTTGTCGATTTGACAATATTAATATTACTTTCGGTTCGTTTTTGCGGTTAATTTACTCAAATATCACTTGTACAGTATGTAATTCTGTTAAATATGATCGCATTGAATAGATTTGGGCCAAATATATTGCCGCCGATTCGGCGGCGATGGCGGCAGCGGCGATGTGTGTTTTGTTGATATGCGACAGTATGGATATCGACGTCGAAGCGGGGGTTGCTTGCATTCATCGATTCGACAATATGAATAACGCCGCCAATGAGGCGGCAGCATTAATATTGCTTCGAATTTATGGTTAATTTGCTGAAATTTCACTTATTGCGTATGTAATTCTGTTAAATATGATAGCATTGAATAGATTTGGGCTTAATATATTGCCGCCGATGCGGGGGCTGTGGCGATGTGTGTTTTGTTGATGTGGGACAGTATGGATATCGACGTCGAAGCGGCGACGGCGATTTGTTTACTTTACATTCGTCGATTCGACAATATGAATAGCGCCGCCAATATAGCTGCTAAGTTAATATAGCTTCGAATTTAGGGTTAATTTAATGAAATTTCACGATTTGAGTATGTAATTCTGTTAAATATGATCACATTCATTAGATTTGGCCTGAGTCGATCCCTACCACCACCCTTATACCTGCTACGGAGTTACCCGACTTTTAACTCCCAGGGTTTCCATACCCCGGCCCCATGCATACCAACTTTTTGCCGCTACCCCGGAGATCGCCTCTACCCACAGGTTTAGAGCGCTACCACCGCCCCATGCATACGGGCCCTGGTCACATATCCATTAGTGGATGTAGGTGAACATAATGGAGGCTAACGTAGTTGAAAGTAGTTGAACATAGTTGAACAAAGTTGAACATACCGGCATCCATACTTGTCCTTGATGTTAACTTGGTAATAAAGTGGGTGAGCCATGATCTCCAATTTAATTTTTGGACATGTTAAAAAGAGTGGTACGTTAGAGGCTGGATTTGCATCCATGATGCTAATGTCCTGTGGCAATGCCGCACATAGTAGAACGTACCTCTTAATGTACTCTAGCATACTCTAGCATACTCTAGCATACTCTAGCATACTCTAGCATACTCTAGCATACTCTAGCATACTCTGGCATACTTTGACCTGCACAAAACCATGGCCATTCCATGTCGAACATGCGTGGTCACATAGCCGTTGGTGAACACAGTTGAATGTAGTTGAACGTAGGTGAACATAGTGGAGGCTAATGTAGTTGAACATAGTTGAACGTAGTTGAACGTACTTGAACATACTTGAACGTAGTTGAACGTAGTTGAACATAGTTGAACGTAGTTGGACGTAGTTGAACGTAGTTGACGTAGTTGAACGTAGTTGAACGTAGTTGAACGTAGTTGAACGTAGTTGAACGTACCGGCTTCCGTATCATATTTCTCTGTATCATTCAGTGGCTCATCAACCAAAACCTGCCATACCTTAACATATTTCAATGTAGTTTAACAAACTTACACCACGTTTCACTCACGTTAGCCTCCACTACGTTCACCTACGTTCAACTACATCCACTAATGGCTATATGACCAGGGCTTTACAATAAGTCGGGAAGGGGGAATGAAGGTTCGTTCAGGGCAGTAAGTAGTATATGGAGAGTGGAGGTTCACTCAGGGCAGTAAGGAGTGTAGGGAGACTGGAAGTTGACCCAGGGCAGTAAGGACTCTAGGGAGAATGGAGATCTCCTCCTCCTTCCCTCCTTCCCACCTCCTTCCACTCCCCATCTCCTCCTCCTTCCCACCCCCTTCCACTCCCCATCTCCTCCTCCTTCCCACCCCTTCCACTCCCCATCTCCTCCTCCTTCCCTCCTTCCCACCTCCTTCCACTCCCCATCTCCTCCTCCTTCCCACCCCCTTCCACTCCCCATCTCCTCCTCCTTCCCACCCCCTTCCACTTCCCATCTCCACCTCCTTCCTACCCCCTTCCACTCTCCATCTCCTCCTCCTTCCCACCCCTTCAACTTCCCCCTTCCACTCCCATCCACCCTCCTCCTCCTTCCCACTCCTTCCACCCCCTCCTCCTTCCACCCCTTCACTCCCCATCTCCTCCTCCTTCCACACCCCTTCCACTCCCCATCTCCTCCTCCTTTCCCACCCCCTTCCATCCCCATCTCCTCCTCCTTCCCACCCCTTCCACTCCCCATCTCCTCCTCCTTTCCCACCCCTTCCACTCCCACTCCTCCCTCCCCATCCCCCCCACCCCTTCACTCCCCATCTCCTCCTCCTTCCACCCCTTCTACTCCCCACCTTCCTTCCCCTTCCCACCCCTTCCCTCCCATCTCCTCCTCCTTCCACCCCCTTCCCCATCTCCTCCTCCTTCCCACCCCTCCACTCCCCCCTCCTCCTCCCTTCCCACCATTCCACTCCCCATCTCCTCCTCCTTCCCACCCTTTCCACTCCCCATCTCCTCCTCCTTCCCACCTCTTCCACTCCCCACTCCCATCTCCACCTCCTTCCACCTCCTTCTACATCCCCTCCTCCTTCCCACCCCTTTTCCCCCTTTCCCCTCCTCCGTCCCCTCTCCTGCCTTTCGCTGCTCCCATCTCCTCCCTCCGTTCTCCCTCTCTTCCTCTGTTCTCCCCTCTCCTCCTCTCTCCTCCCTCTCCTCTCTGTCCTCCTCTCCTCCACTTTCCTGCTTCTCCTCCCTCTCCCGTCTCCTTATTTCTCCTTCCCTCTCACCCCTCTCTCCTCCCTTCTCCTCCCTCTCCTCCCTCTCCTCCTTCTCCTCCCTCTCCTCCCTCTCCTCCCTCTCCTCCGTCGCCTCCCTCTCCTCCCCCTGCTCTCCACCCCTTCACCAGCTCGTCCGTCATCATTATAACACAACCGTCGGGTATCAGCCACACAGGCCGCGCTGCGTGTGCACCCCGCCCGCAACCGGATGTAGGTGGCTCTGTTGATGATAACATGCGCACTCGGCCCTGCAGGGCGACCCTTGGGGTGCGCAGACGACAAGGTCAGCTAGATGCCGCTTCATTATGGCAGCGTGCACAGTAATGACACGTGCGGATTAAGGCGTGAAGCACACACAGAAAATGAGGCAATCACGAAGAGAAGCCAACCAAACTATCTGAAATGACCAAAGATGAATGAGCGGTTGTGTGGAAATGTCTCAGCGACAGCGATATGTACTGATAAAGCAAAAGCAAGAGCAAGATACCTCAGCGGCTCTATTTGTACTGTGTAGACTCAGATGCACAACAACTCCCATGCCAGGGAACCAAGCATGACTCTCGGATCTATTGGATGCACAGACAGACATGCAGGGTGACTCAGAAGCAGCGTGTTGTTTGAGGAGCTCCCGTTCGAGAGAGCGCTACTCTGGCTCCAACACCAAAAATATCCAAACCATAAGAAGCTACCTAGACTTTAAGTTAACTCAGCGACGCACATGAAGGCCTGCCTTGGGGAAAGTTTGTGAAGTTTGGATGCAAGCGATTAGGGCGGCCGCAAATACCAAATGTGTATGGGGAGCATGAGACGGCATAGTGGGAGAAGTTGTTTGTCAGATAATATCGCCAGGACGACGACGGGTGATGGCCATGTTTGGCCTGCCTGTACAGTAGGTAAGACCATTGCTCCCTCCCCACTGACCCCATCTACTGTCACATGGGACTATACAGACTCTCTTTTCAGGTAGCACCAAGACAACTGCCTTTTATCTTACATCATGAGGCGGGTTGGGTGGCCTCACCAGAAACCAGGGTTCAACAGAGGGCACTTGAATACATTTCTGAATTGTCAAGGTTAAAGGTGCATAGTCCTATGATTTTGAGGTCCAGCCATATTTAAAAAAAGAAATATATTAGGTTCATCACTTACAATCTACTACGTTTTAGGCCAGATGTGGTGGCCTAGTCGGTAGAGCACAGGCTTCTCCAGCGGAAGGTCGGAACTTCGATTCCTGTTACAAAACTGATACTTGCCCCTACATAACCTGGCGCTCGGCTTACTAGGATAGGGTAAGGACTGGTTAGCTCAGTATCAGGATATTCTGATCGAGTGAGATGTCATATCATGGTGCTGCCAGTCTGGTGTCCCAATGGGGCAGCACTAAAAGGACGCTCTGAGTGCGCACGGTCCAAGTTGGTATCCATCTTGATATGACCCTAGATGTTGCCAGGACGTATAAACCAAACATATAAACAACTAAGTTTGGTATTGAGTGTCTACCTTTGATTTAAAAGGGAACACTTAGGAGATATTAGAAGCTCAAAATACAAGTTAATTTGTGTATGTACTGAAATGATAATCAGTAGAGGTTTGTGGAACTAACAGCAATTGCCAGAATGTATTACATATTCTCTCTATGCAACCATACATGATTAATAAGTGCACCAGCATACGATAGATTGCATCAAATGCAGCCAAGTGCGTTGGTTTCAAAATTTGTATGGTTTGATCAGATCATGTGACCATATCATGTGACCAGGCGTGAGCCTTTGTTGTTCACAATCATCTGGGTGGTGGCAGACTTCACCGTCGTGGCGTGCAGGGCTGACTTTTGGAAACACCGCGAGGTAAAGTATGGCTAAGCAGGCAAGCTAGCACAGTCAGAAGTTCAACCGGAAATGAAATGCCTTAGGTAAAGTTCACACGTTGAAGGCGGGCGCCCCGCCATTGTGTAAGCGTGCAACCGTGAGACAAGCGCTCTCGGCGGTGACAATGGTGACTGGTGCTGCCCACTGGCAACGGCACTCGACAATACCAACCTGGTGGCGCCACCGATGCCACTTCAGTGAGGTGGCGCCATCTCCTCCTCCTCCCCATCTCCTCCTCCTTCCCACCCCCTTCCACTCCCCATCTCCTCCTCCTTTAAGCATACACAGGAAGTACATATAAGTAGGTACTCCAAAATGGCCAAAACGGTGTCTGCAGCGCGAAATTTGACATATTTTAACCATTTTTAAAACACTTCCATCTCCACTACTTCTGCTTCGTTTGAAATAAAAATTATATGAAATTAAAGCTTATTCTTTTGTCTTTTAGGTTATCTGATTTTTAGTTAGCATTATGAAATAAATTAGAGTCAATGGAAACTTGTTTGGGGTACCATCGGCAGCTCTGTGCATGCTCGCCGAGTTTGTTTTCATCCAGTCTGAGCTACTCCCTTCCCTAAAATTGATACCTTGGTGTGCACTGTGACCTGAGCTAAAAATAACCACCGATGAAAGACAGAGAAGAAACTAGGCTTCATTAGCATATCAAGCATGGCTGTTTTGAAATGATAATTCGAAACTTATCAAGAGATCTATATAAATTTTATATATATGGAATTGGATTTAAAAGATCTATACACTTATATAATTTTAAACACTGAAACATTAAAATAAAAAATCATTTTGGAGTACCTAATATAAGTACATATACGTATATATAAGCACACATAAGTACATATAAATTATAAGTGCATATAAGTGTAAATAACTAAATATATGTACATCTAAGTACATATAGATACATATAAGTACATATGAATACATATATACGTATATATAATTGAAAAAAGTACACATAAGTACACATGCATACAGATGAATACATATAAATGGTTCATTCTCCAAAACTGGGCACCACATATTTGGTCTCCACTTTATGATGCTGATAATTAAGTCTTTGTTTTATTGATAGCAAGTCAAATAATTATTGTAGCCTCTGTCTGTTAGGTATGTTAGCAGTTCTACATATATTGAATTTATCCCATAAAAGATATCAATATTATAATTGTATGATTTTGCGCTAGAGTGAAAATGTGAAAATTTACACATTGACACCATACATGTAGCCAAACTTTTTTTCCACTTATTTTTCCACTTTTTTCTTGTCTGCTTAACAATAATCAATACAATCTTGTTTGACTATGTTGTATATGTTAAAATGAGGTTCGGGATGTGTCTTTGATTTTCATGTTACACAAGTGATATTGCTCAATTTGTATAAGATCTAATTCAAAAAGTGAAACTCATTATTTTCAACTTTGACATATGCAAGCCTTCATAGGATATTGGATTAGGCTATTATTTGGAAGGATGTTTGCTATTATCTGGAATGTTTTCACTTTTGGTTTCCATGTCACACTTTTGTGCCCCGTTTTAGAGAATGACCCAAGTACATATCTTATCAGTACAAATACATACATATAAGTAAATATACGTATATAACTAAATATATGGACATATCAGTACATATAGGTATATATAACTAAAACTCGGTATATATAGCTAAAACTCGGACATATACTTACATATAATGACATATATGGACATATAAGGACATTTACACTTTTATGTAATACATATACCATACATATTACCAACATTTAAATAAAGACAAGTACACACACATACATATATGCATAGATAAATGCATATGAGTATGTATATCAATACATATTGCGTACACATAGATACATGTACGAACATATTGGTACAGGCAAGTATATGTAAGTACTATATTACATGTATGTACACAATGTACCATGAGTGAGCATAACGTAAGTATATATATTACATGTATGTACACAATGTACCATGAGTGAGCATAACGTAAGTACATATATTACATGTATGTACACAATGTACCATGAGTGAGCATAACGGTCGCTGAAGTGTGGGTGAGTGGGTTTCGCCACGTGGAGAGCTGAGGTTGTATTAGTAGATGCCCTAAACTCAACCAGCCGATGACTGAGGAGGCTCGGGATTAGATAGAGTATTCTGGCCATATTATACTCGTATAATGGCTTATGTGGCATACATATATATACATATATATATGCGTACACATGCGTATATCTATATACTTACAAAAAGGAACAATGAGCATCTTGGCGGAGGCTAACATGTGTAATTTGCACACGAGGCAAGTTCCTGCTGTTTACTTTGGTGCTCGTGTCATACTGCTAAGCCACTTTACCTCGGTGCCTCTCACTGTTCACTTCGCTTCACCGGCCTTGGTCCAGGCCTGTGGGACACACTCACGCGTGACTGACTCAGCATTGTAGCTGACTGTGGCCGACAACATACCAGTATAACTGTGCCGGTTTACTTCGTGACAGTATTTAGGTACGTCAATGATTCGCCCTAAATTTACAATTTTACACCTATGCTCCCGGCGGGCTAGGTTATTGGAAACTACACGTTCACCCGTTTGCTGCTCATTGCTGGTCCGGCGGGCTAGGATAATATAACTTATATAAGCTACACATTTACCAGCTTCCTGCTCAGCCCTGTACCGGCCATCTAGGATAATTTAATCTACCAGTTCAACCGTTTGCCATCGGCCTAGCATAGACCTAGCTTTCTGCAACATTGTTAAGTACTGAGTGGAGAAGGAATTGTGGTGTGTTCGGCACAAGAAGTCCATACGGATATCTGAACATTTTTTCAACTTGTTTACTCGGCACGGTGTCAACTATACTTGTTATGGTCAAGTTGGTTTGAAGATTCTGCTTCGGGGGAATAATATACAGGTTCAGTTCATACTACACTGGTCCGCATTACGCGGTGTGTCACGAGACGGAAGGAGGCGTCAACCGCTGCCGGTGTCACAAGACTGCTACTACTGCATATTGTGTGTTTCTATTTCTCATGTCGATAATTAACTGTTTTGAACATTAGCAGTGAGTATTCACTAATATTAGAATTATGAAGCAGTGCAATATTCTTTATTCTTGGCCGGCTAGGATAATTTAATCTACCCGTTCAACCGTTTGTTGCTCGGTGCTGTCCGGTGGGCTAGGATAATGTAAACTACATGGTCACCCGCTTGCTGCTAGGTGTTGCACCGGCCGGCTAGGATAATGTAATTCATGTTCACCCGTTGGCTGCTCAGCTCTGCGAAACGGTGTCGACCATCGGCAAAGTTGGTCAAGTAACGTTAAATCATAATGTGACAATCTGAGAACGACCAAAAATAGCTACAGACTGCCTTGTATAGATGCTGGTTGCTGTTCAGCTCTCTACCGGTGGATAGGATAATGCAGCGCTGTACCGGTGGGCTAGGATAATGTAATCTATACGTTCAATCGCTTCCCCTCAGCACTGTACCGGAGGGCTAGGATAATTGCGTAGAGAAGTTTTATAGCTAATGTGCATTAAGTCATCTGCATAATTAAAAGAATGATTTGTAGCAGTGAATAGCCACCATGGTAATATAATTTGACTTGAACAGGAAGATTATGTTTAAGCTCCTTGCATCATGAGTATGTTAGCGCACTATACTGTTACGCTTGCTGGTGTCTCTCAACATGCAATCTTGCTCACACTCACAATGTACAGAATTTGCTGTCAGGAATGAATGTCCTAATTTAACAGAATTTCATCTGAAGTAGTCCATGTATTAGTTATTTTAGTAACGTTTGCTCGCTTGTGCTTATCGTACTGGCAGTGGCAGCTACTGCCCAATTTCAACAGGTAACACCAGATGACAGCATCCATATGTCTATTTACCTATCAGTCAAGCACCACTAGCAACTAAATAAACACATCTGTGCACCTGGCCATGTATACCTGTTTCACAATAGAACATTTGCATACCCCACCAATGCTTATTTTTTAATATGTTATACCCTGTTTATCGAGTGATAGGAACCGTTGCCACTCGCCAGCTACTTCCTGAATCTGATTGAGCTTTGGATGGTAAACTACGCTTTCACCCGACTCGATTCACCTGGCTGCTTAACCGGATTGGATCCGCCTAGACATGTAACAGTTAACGCCAGGTGGTAGTACGAGCCTGTAGAAAAAGTGGAAAAGTATGTTGTCTTTAACAACGACTCTCCTATTTTAACAGAATTTCAATTGAAGTAGTGCAAGTATTAGTTATTTTATTTTATTAACCTTGCTCGCTTGTGCTTATCATACTGGCAGTGGAAGCTATTGGCCGAGTTCAACAGTTAACACCAGATGGCAGCATCAATATGTCTATTTACCTATCAGTCAAGCACCACTAGCAACTAAATAAACACATCTGTGCACCTGGCCATGTATACCTGTTTCACAATAGAACATTTGCATTCCCCACCAATGCTTATTATCAAATATTTTATACCCTGTTTATCGAGTGATAGGAACCGTTGCCACTCGCCAGCTACTTCCTGCATCTGATTGAGCTCTTGATGGTAAACTACACGGTCACCTGACTCGAAGCACCCGGCTGCTCAACCGGATTGGATCCGCCTAGACATGTAACAGCTAACACCAGGTGGTAGTACAAGACTAGTTCCGAATAGTAATACTATAGAGACTGTTGCTGCCGCTTCAGTGTTCAGTTTTGCACTCGTTCACTATTAAGTCATGTTCATAATTAACATACCTATTTCTAGCACTGACTAGCCACCATTGTAACAAGATTTGATATAAGCAGTGGAAGAGTATGTTGTCTTTAACAGCTCCTTGCATCACGAATTGTTTCCGAGGTGATAACTGCTTACAACCATAGTTTTAATCTTAAGAGCAAATTCTTTTTGTTGTTGTTTTATGTCATAGCAACTCGCTTCAGGCACCACACGGTCTCGAACTCGGAAGGGCGTCCATCAGCTGGGGATGTCAGTTCTGGAACTACAACACCGATGCATGGGCACTACCAAATGAAGTAGTCAACATCTAAGTCAGTATCAGGATAGGTGATGACGTGTTGGACGTTATAGTGTTGCCATACTGCGATATCGGATTGCTAGCATCGCCAGAATCGGTCAATAAATTGCCAAAGATAAGTGCTCCCTGCCTATTAACTCCCTAACTTCCTAGGATGTTAGCTAGTTACAGTCTCCATGATGGTATCTCTCGCATACCAAAGCCCCAGAAATCGTCCATGCATCTATACTCTTGCAGACCAAACACATGTAACAGAAATAATTATAGAGCATAACGTGAAGGGTAACCAGCTGAATACATCAAGCCAGGCTAGATTCACTAACTGCCAGCTTTCGAGCACCCGTATAAGGGTTCATTCATAATACCAAACTCTTGAAGGATCTGGAATGGTTCCAGAAGTTAGCGGTAGAGATCACAGTCTCGCTGATCGCGCTCGCCAGATCTTAATGGCAGCAAGATATAATGGTGATCAGATTAAGCATAACTAACCCGATGCTCCAAGTACCTCATTTAGCGATAAAGCCCGTAAGATGGAGCATTAACGTTATGTCATTCAGTTAATCTCGAGACATCAGTTCTGTTTCCTTTCACCTGAGTAGATGTATGAGAGTCCTGTATTTAAGGATAGAGCAGATATGTTATGTAAACAGTTCAAGCTGTCGGAAGTTGCGGTAATTCTCGGTATGAATGTTCTCGACTTTGACTTCTAATCCTTTTTCTTCCTGATTCTTTCATCCTGGAAGATAGTACTTTGTTTGCTCCTATCTTCCAGGATACACGATGACGCATCATGCCAGGCTGCTGACGGTTTAGAAGTCGGGGTTGGCGTGCAGGACCTGGCAAAACAAGTCTCTGCACCTGACTCACTATCTACAGTTCTGCTGGCTACACGCTGTTCCTCTGTGCTCCCCGACTACATACGATTTACTGTCATTTCTCTTGTTTTTGTCCTCATTACTCCGGTCGCCCGGTGCAGTTATGAATTACTTTAGCTCCGTTAAAGTTTGTTGAGCGCCTATCCTGGGACAGATGAGGTTTTCAAAGCACATGAGGTTTCGGTAATGGAAAGTCTTCTATGCACGCAGTTCATAAGGCCCCCTCCCTGACTCCTGCTGATATGAGAACTGTTATTCGTACCTTGGCTTTCTCCCCTGCCCCACCGTTAGCTGCCATAGCGGCTCTGATTATTGGGTACCTGACCCTGATTTGCCAAAGTAACCTCCTTCCAATCACCCCTCTACCCATGTTCTGCGCATAAGAGATCTACAGATCAAGAGGTCAGCCTTATATGTGACGATACGCTCTACTAAAACTCGCTGTGCCACTTCATCTCCTGTAGTGTTCCATCTTCCACCTATTCAAGATTCCCTGTGCTGCCCTGTTCGAGCTTGGACTGCCTACCGATCATCGGTTCCTGCGGAACCTGCTGATCCAGGATTCATGCTGCCTTCCGGCGAGGCGCTGTCTGCTAAGCTGCTAACCACAATTCTACGCAACGGTGCCTCGGGTCATCAGCAATGAGGCAAACTCATGCTCCATAGCCTTCGACGTGGTGCCGCTCAGGCCTGCCAGAGTACGGGTCTGTCCAGCGCTGATCTCCTGCAACCTGGGACCTGGAAAGGAACTGCCGTTCGTGCCTACCTGTCGTCCCTGCCTGTGTGTGAAGCTCCATCAGCGCTCGCTCATTTATTGGGTGAGCACTGATCCCTCTCCTGTTCAAGCTTACTGGATCTGCCACCTGCTTCTGATACAATGACTGCCCTTGTCGGCTACGGTACTGACGGGTCCCTGTCACCCACTGATAGCCTGCTCCAGGCCCCGCAATGTTTCTTTTTCATTAAACTTTCAAAAAGTTCATCTTACTGTTCTCATCTCTTCTCTTTTGCCGAGTAGCGCGAATTGAGCATGTTGGCGGAGGCTAACATGTGTAATTTGCGCACGAGGCAAGTTCCTGCTGTTTACTTTGGTGCTTGTGTCATGCTGCTAAGCCACTTTACCTTGGTGCCTCTCACTGTTCACATCCCCACCCTCCCCCCCTCGTTCTGGGGGGGTGAGCGCTGATCCCTCTCCTGTTCAAGCTTACTGCATCTGCCACCTTCTTCTGATACAATGACTGCCCTTGTCGGCTATGGTACTGATGGGGTCCCTGTCACTTACTGATAGCCTGCTTCAGGCCCCGCAATGTTTCTTTTTCATTAAACTTTCAAAAAGTTCAGGTTACTGTTCTCGTCTCTTCTCTTTTGCCGAGTAGTGCGAATTATAAGTACAAAGAAATGCCTCACGGTATATAGAAGTACATGTGATTCTAACATTGCAATATTTGTGCAGTGAACTGCCATCTTGACATGCCCTGATTTAACGCGCAATCAGATATAAAGTGGTAAATTGTTGGACCCATTTTTCTTCAGAAATAAACTGTTATTGATATTCTTGAACCACAATTTAGTGCGACCCAACAATTTTGACGAGTACATTTCATGGACATCAATGACTACGTTATAATGGGGGCCACACTGTATTTGTCATAGACATCATTCCCAAATCTGCTCCTTATCATTTACTCTTTAATGAAAGGATAGCTTAGTTTCCATTGAATTATATGGAGATTTTACCGTCCCATTCCAGCATTATGTATTGTATTATTTGGATCTGAATAAAGACAAGATGATATGTGATTGGTTGAGAACAATGACTGTGGCTGGCCAAACAATATCAGACTACAGTTTTTTTGTTTTTTTTGTTTTTTCTTGAAGATTTATACTTCCTGTCATGGATAAGTCTGAATAGACTTGTTTTCACCATTAGACAGTCTGTCAATAGAAAGCCTGGGCCTACATTTTTACCGACCCAAGGGATTTTTAACCTCCCACACCACATCAGCATGGTATGAGAGCAACTGGCCTTTGATGATGCTGTAAGTTATGCACATCAGTGGAAATCCAAATTGGCAGAGGTGGGGGAATGGGGAATCGAACCACCAACCTTCACCTAGTAAAAAGTCAGACACTCTAACCACTCCACCACAGAGAACAAGTTTTCCTTTACTTGAGCACATTTTCATAGTGAATGGGACAGATAGTCGATAACGCATTCACACATGAGCTGTGCATGAGGGGTTTGCCTGTGTACGAGCAAACCAAACGCACCCAGGTCACTCAACCAACTATGAGCGGCCCGGCGGTACGCTCCAATGGTTTAGTTCAATACATAATATTTATATAATTTGTTGTTTTATATCCATATAAAAGCACCAATTAAAAGAAAGAATCGAAGTGGTTTCTGGTAATTTAGCCATCGAACACCACATCATGACGTCATGGTGTTGTTATTTCCCAATGCGCTGAGCCATTCCGGAAATGGCTATCTGAAATAACTCGCCTTTCCGGTCTTTAGTGCGGACGATAGGGCAGGCCCGGCACCTCCCAAAACAACCGGGGTTTGCAAGGGTCCTAAGTCCATCTCTTCCGGCATTAGATGAGTAGCCGTTGAATCATCCTGGTTTTAAGTCATGTACCTTACACAATATATCGACGTCCTTTAATAACATAATGAGACACATGGCAATTTGTTTTGTATATTTTAACGTGTCATTATCATGCCTGCCTAGTCTAGTTCCGAGAGTCCCCACTAACTGGATTATGTTGACCCCTGTTGTGGTAGGGGGCGCCACCGCCTGCCCTACTCCAGTAGCTGCTGCCTCCACCGATACATCGCCACTTGTCAGATTGTACTTTTAATAGAAGATAAATCTGATAAGAGAGTGTTATTGAAAGTACCAGCCAGAGCTCGGACGCAGTGGCCGAATCTGTACAGAGCACACTTTCCGTGAGGAAGGCCAAGAGTTCGACACCGGGCCGAGTAAAACCAATGACTTACACATTTGAGATGTGTTAGTACATATCATGATATGACCTTAGATCTTGCCAGGGTGAAAAACCCAAAAGAACATATGAGCCAGAGTTAACTGGACTCAACCACGTACCAAGTTGTCATCTTTCCCTGATTGAGTGCAAAGTAAACAAATAATACAGGAATATTATGCCATGAGTGTAAAG